>VZRL01004167.1:2338185-2512967 GCA_013397895.1 Origma solitaria
AAAAAGGTGAAATAATGGAAAGTTTGGTTCAAGCTTAAATACTGGAATAGTTACTGCTGCATTATACTCTAGAGATGGATGACTAGATAAAGAAGTACAAACAATGCAAAAGGGCTTTGTAAGAAGCCAGCCAAACACTAATGCTGAAATAAATCTAAATCTTGCTGAATTACTTGAAAGGATAGAAAACTTATCATTATGGATGCAAGACAAATCAAAATAATAAAGATATATTAAAATACAGTAAAGTTGATTTGGTTTAATTCTTTTTCCAATACTGACAGTTTTGTGAGGCATTTATAATGAAAATACTTTAAAAAAAGTTATTTAATTTGAAACAACAGATCATATTCAAATCTTTTTATAATATTTCTTCTTCCCTCCAAGTCCATCATGTCTACATTTTGAGAATATATAAGCAACAAAAATGTCATTTTCTCTGAAGAAAGGACATTTTAGTAATTAAATTGTACAAGTAAAACAAATAATTTCAGAGAAGCTTTTCAGGATAACACATTTACTATATATAATGCAGCTAGCCTAATTAGACTGATTTGTTAAGCTGACAATCATTTAAGTTGGGATGAGCTAAACAACTTGGTGATTATAATCTTTAATAAAGATGCCTTTTTGTTTGGTTCTCTTGCAGAGAAATCCTTAGAAAAACAAGCAAGCAGCTGATAGCTAAAGCTACCTTGCACTACACAGTTGTTTACACCAAACAGCTAGGAACTATAACGTAAACAGTATTTCAAGCATCTAAATTCCTACACAGAATTACACACAAAGCCCTGATTAATTTTTGCAAGGAAAACTATTGGTTTCTATCCACAGAGCTTTTTAATCATTATCCTATGCAGCAATAAAGTTGACAAGGCAGTACAACCCCTCTTTTGGAAGCACTTTCCTGACCTTTAGTCATGCTGTTCAATCTCAAAACTCACAGATGCTGAGGAAATTTCATGCTTACCTGACTAAGATGGGTTCACAAATGCTATAGTTCCACCCTTTACTGTCCATAAAGAACTTTGCAAACTTCACCGTGCCTCTAAACACACAAACCTCTAGGCATAGAAAAATCACAACACAATAATGTTTCTTGAGTATGCTTTTTTATACTAAATTTTCAAATTTCGAAGGGGAAAATAAGAACAAAATTAAGGAGCAATGTCTTCTTTTGACTATTTAATAGTCAAGCACGAACGGGTGTGTAATTTAGCAGTGCCATAGTTACATAAGCATACATTTGAACACACATCCAATTCAAAACCCCCACCCTCTGGGAATCTGTGCCCTAGTTTCCTGGTAGCCTACAGCACATGCCAAATTTGAAACGGAAATATTTCCCTAATCAGCTGAATCTGGGTCAAAATGTCAATTCGGCTTAGGTCCAAGTCATTGCCACTCATGATCTCTGGAACGGCCATAATGAATATTTGTGCAGCATGAGGGACTCCAGACATTGACCGTGGGGCACAGCCTCCCAACAACTGCCACAAAGGGAAACGTATTTACACCCTTTGGTACACTTCCTTAGGAAACTGAGCATCAGGACAGACACACTGCACTTGTCTCCACTTGCCCTCGTGCCCTCTGCACAATAGCTCCTGTTCCATGAAAAGGCACTTTGCAATTGTGACTCCTGTTGGGATGCAGCTAATCTGCACAGAAGCACTTTTGCATTGTAACCACAGCAAATTGAAGGCACTTATTTTTTTAGCCAGTCAAATAAGCTACCTTAACTGAGACACATAACGTTTCCAGGCAGAGAAACTGTGCAAGGAAGGGTCAGACACACCACAATTAATAGGAATTGCTCAACTGTACTGAGTGGAGGATGATAAGGTAAACTCACGGGTAAGCAGGTGAGTCTCTCACTGGAACATCCAGAGTTCCAAACCATCTATAGTCAGTGGGTATTCATGTTTTGCAGTCTAAGTTAGCAAAGACATTATTAGCTGTTCATTTTCACTCATATAAAATTTTTAAAAAAACGAAACTAACATTACACGAGAAAGCAAGGCTTTCACTCTGCAAACTGCCCAAATAGATTATTTATTAACCACAGACAAAAACTGTACCCATGCAACTACTGTCTTCAGCGAGTTATACAGATAAAGAGGACAAAACTAAAGCCATCTTTACCAATTTACACCAGCAGCATGCCTAGGTCTTTGCTATGACACTTCCATCCCTTTAAATCACTAGTGCACAACCTCAACATTAATTTTAGATAACTCTTCTAATCTGTGAAAAAGCTACATACATTGGATGTATATGCATACAAGAACATACATGTATTATAAAGACATGTTAGAGAAACTTAAGTTGTAATGTGTTCAAAATTGCCCTTCCTTTCTTGCAAACAATTCCCCCTTTGATGTAATTGGCCCATTAGTCAACAAAATGCAGATCTACTACAGTAAAACTGTATTACTTGATTGTTTCGGATTGCACCTTTACATAGTCTGGAAGTAAGACACCTTAACCGATAAAAATCTATGCCCTTCACCTAAACCTGATGTTTTTGCATGTGATACACTCTGTGGGAAGTTATCTTTTGTGGGGGCAGTATCTCTTACACCTGAGGCAATGCCTAATGTGATGCTGAGAGCAGGCGAGCAGCTCTCCTTAGCTACAAACAGCATTGCTTCAGGGGTTAATCACACGGGATTGTTTGAACAGAGGGACATCTGGCACACCTCCCCACAGAGACCAAACAAATAATTTCTCATCTTCCTTTACTGTATCAGGGTCTGGGTCTCATCCAGTGCTAATTTGCAATTTTACTGTGCATTCCATCATTTTTACAATACCATGTAGTTAAAATACACAGCTTTACATTTATTCCAGCAGAGCTTTAGACTGACAAAAGAAAGTTTATTTTTCTAAAGAACAATCACCTAGCACTGTTGTTTTTAAGAATACATCTGTGCTATTTTTCAGAGCTACTGAATTGTGCAAAACCAAGAGTGTGAAGAATAAACAGAGCAAAATGTGGCAATACAAAATGTATGTTATTTGAGATAATAGAAAGGGTGAAATGAAAAATGATACTCTTAGAAGTACCAGTTCTATAAAAATTTCAAACCATCAATTTTACATAGCAAAATGAACAAAGCAGCTCTACAAGCAAGGCAATTACTTATTTCTCTTTGTACTAAATGCAGAAGAAATGGAATTAAACAGAAACATTGTTTTTGCATTGCGAACATAAAAGCTTGAAGTTTCATATGTGAAAAGACTTCAAGCCTTTTCCCCCCTTCAATTATTTTTTAATTGTTCTATTCTCACTTTTCATCTGAACCCCACGAAGGGGCCACTGTGGGGGAGATAAACAGGTGAAGCTTTGACTAGGATAAAATCCAATACATTTCATTTGAAAGATGAAGAGGTACAAAGAAAATAAAATCCTCTGAGAAGTATATCGCAAAGCATCTGTGTCAAGCAGGGTAGGAAATATGACTGTATCACCCAGCTGTGCTAGGCAGAGTATCATAAACCAATTTGGGATTCTATCTCCTAGTTTCATCTGTTAGCATATGTCCTGTTTTTCAGGGAATAACCTAATACAATTTAGAGGCAATAAATTGTACAAGTCTTTGAACAGATTATCACCTCACCAAAGAAATCAAGCCATTATCTATATTCAGATATATTCAGGGACTCTTTCATCATAGAGCAATATCACTGCTATGCATCTTGGGAGGTACAGTGCATTTTAAAACGTTGCTGTTCCACAGTTGTACTCAGGAGGTGGTGGAGGAGCAGGATGAGGGCTTTTATCACCGAACTGCTAAGCTGTGGCAATGCCATCAGTCAGTAAAGAAAACTCCCCCACCTTTCTGAGATTTTCATCTTTTTCCTCCCAAGCCAAGCAGGAATCAGCCTGGACACTTGAAATGAAACTTCTAAACTCAGTTTGTCTGCTGGCACCATAGCCCATTTTGCTAGAAGAAATGATGATGGTGATAAATATCATGTTACTGAAAACTTTATGTCTGGAAGAAGAAACATTTTTTGTCGACCACAGTATTCAGTAATTCTTTATTAATTTTCAGGAGAAAGTGTAACTGACCTTTGTATCCCTGCAGCAACAATATAAAAGTGAGCTGACCCACGGATAGCCCTACGTTCACCTTGGAGGGGTCTAAACATTAAGAGTTAGTTATGGAAATGTTACTGAACACAATTCAAGCCATTATCCATACTTTAAACTGAGGAGGCTGAAAAGAAACTGTAATAATGTGATACTAAGATTCCAAAGTGGAAAAGATAAATGACATTTACTGAGCAACACCACAGCTTCCGTATATTTAATGATACGTGCTACAGAGTCTGCTAACATTTGCCAAGAAAGTGATATATTAATCAGAAAATTGGTCAAGTTAATAATGGTAAGAGTTTGTAATTTAACCTTTGAAACGTCACTATTACAGAAAGGCATTTATATACGAATAAATGCACACAGACGTATATCTGAATGGGCCCATACATAATCCTAAGTCATACTAGTACTTGGTCAGGGAAGCTAAAATACACAGCATCATTTCTGTGTAATTGTCTACAAGAAGAAACAATTTACAATGGAATATTTACATTTCTATTGATTGAAATATACAGCTTACTTAAATATTATAAACAGGGGGATGTTTGCAGGCAATTTTTTTCTGTCTACGCAATTATTTTTACATTATTTCACCTTATTTTTATGCATGTACATACTCTAGACTGCAAATATATACATATGTAGGCATTAAAAAGATATAAACAAAGACAATGTGTATTTTTATTTTATGGGTAAATTTAAGTGGGCCAGATATCAGATAGTGTAAACTACTTACTTCTCACAAAAGAAAACGCATTCTCAAATCTTGGCACACTTCAACAAGTGACAGTTTATCTTCAAATTTTTAACTGTTATTAATATGATTTCTATAAACGTGTAAGCTAATTAAACATCATTATGACCTGAAAGCTTTCGAGCAGAACAATTTCAGTTTCTGTAACTAGTAATATCTTGGTTAATAAGCTTCAGTAATGTGGGGTCACTTAATTCTGAATTGGAGCAGTTGGTGGAAGAAAAAGTCAGTCTGTGGCACAGAGATGTTTCATCCATCCTGCCTTATAAATGTAAAGATTCAGCCATTTCAGTTACATTTCAAATTGTCTTATGCATCAGATACATACACATTTAAATACTTCACACTACTGAAAGATATATTAACATTTATATTGACTATTAAAATACCTATATAGATTTGGGAGCAATAAATGTTAATTAACTGCACTTCTAAGACTGTACAACCTCATCTTGAAAAAAACCAGTTTCCATTTCCTGGAGTTTCCTAAGCACCTTCAAAGAATATGAAATGATATGCCTGTATTCCCTCTAATACAACCAGCCTAGCAGCCAAGCCACAGCAGGCATGACTTTGACCCATTTAACAGGTGATCTTTACAATTTCTACTGGAGATATAAGAGCCCTGGAAAAGACAGAGTTAAAAGGCGTAATAAAACTAGAAGTAGGATTTTATCTTCTAGAAAGATGCAGATTTTTATCATCTGGAGAAGAGCCATACAAATGATAGACAGTGACCTTGTTCTGGGCACCACGTGCTGGTCATGAAGCTTGGCATTTCCTTTGCAATAAATGTTACACAGACTGGAAGAGACCAGTCACAAATGCTTTGTGATGTTGCCATATAGGTTGAGATGTAAGTAGAAATGAACCACTGCAATTTTTTTTAATAGAACCCATTTATGTTTAGACAACTTGGATTGTGCTACTGGAAACACAGTGTTACAGATGTCACAATCAAAGCAAACAGGCACTTGCTCTGAAACTGTAAACATTTCTTTTATTTGTCATTTCCAAGGATTCACAGAAACTTGCTGGAAACAATTCACAATCCTGAATGGTAACCGAACAAATACCCTTGCTTAACTGGATCCTTCAAGATGGGTTCAATGTCCCCTAAAGGATTTTTGATAACTTTGGCATTTATTTCCACAAAAGATCCCTCTCTCTGCTGCTGCTGTCCACTGCTGTCCCCAGGCCTGCACACAGCAGTCGCTGCCATGGACTTCGAGCACACTGCACACTCTGCAAGTCCCCATTAGGAAACCAGATAATCAACCAGATAACCAAACCAGATAACCAAACTGGAGCCTAAAGTGTAAGCACAGGGGATGCCCTGCTCATCTCCTTCCATCTCAAAGCCCAAAAGGCCCTCCTTCCAAAAAGCAGGAAGCATTAGAGCTTAACACTATCAATTTGAGAATGATGAAAACATGGGAAATTCACTCTGTCCTAAGCCTTTATGAAACAAAACTAGCATAGGAATTTAGTTAAAACCAGATTTTAACTAAGACTGCAGAATTTATCTAATGTTAGCTAATGTTTTTAATTAATGTTTATATTTACAGGTTCCATTTTAATAATGAAATGATATAAAATAATCCCTGATCAGACCCCCCCACATTTTAACAATATCTAACAAAATAATTTGAAAGTGTAAATATTTCTTGACACTGGTTGATACAAGCAAACACTGGAATAACTTAACATGAGTTTTATTTCAGTAACAGCTTATTTTTTTTTTTTACTGCCCTCAAATAACCTGGAATACCCAAAACTTCACAATGCTAACAAAATTTTCAAGACGGTCTTCTTTTAAAGTGAATGCTACATCCTTTAAAGATCATCTACGGTTTCTAAGTTAACATGATAGCAGTAGTTCTCTTTCTCTCTGCGATCTTACCACTACAGCAGAGAATGTAACAAAAGCAGGGAGCAACAGGAAAACGTAGATGCAAACTTTAACTTCAACACATGCTATAAAAATACTTTTATAGTGTGATTATTTTCAGTGTTCAAATTCTTTACTTTGTGAATTTCCCATCTTTCATTAGAACTGAATGATAATGTTACCTCCGTGACCTCTGTTCTTCAGTCATCTTTTTGATGCTTATTATCTGTAAGCATCAGCGTTAGAGTATTCCAAGTAAGGCTATAATAATGATTTAAAGGTTTTATAGAATTTTCTGTGTTTGTCCTTTACCCTGATCTCTTCTGAAAGAAGGTACGAGGGATTTATACACTATTTCATATCTCTCTCCTCACTGTCCCCTCAAGTCCCTGTACAGGTAGCAAAAAGAACTAAACTCCAAGTTTACGTGATGGGGACAGAAGGTAAAGGGATATTAATGATATCCAGAATTATCATAGGAGAAGCAGGCAAACAAACAGATTTCTCCTAACACTCTGAATGACAAGTGTAAACTTGATGGCAACACAAAATTTTAAATTTGTGAGAGAAAATGAAACAATTAGTTCATGAAATATTACTTGCTTCCTGGCCTTCAAAAATGACTGCAAATCATCACAAGGTGTTTGCACTATAAATATTCTAATTATGCCAAGACAGATGATAATGGCATGAGTTGTATGCAGTAGTAGGTTGTGAGAAAAACATAAAATGTATTTATTAACAAACTACTGAAGCTGCTTCTGTGGCAGAAAGACACTTGCTAAATCTACTAATGCTACACAGGAACAATTTTTTCATTTCTGTATTCTGAAAAATGCCTTCTGAAACCACAGAGAAGGTACATCTCACAGACAGCAGATACATCAACTACATCTGCCCGTTTCTGGGAGATTCCCAGGGCTGGCATAACATGCAAATAAGCAGCAAAAAATACTCACTAAAAAGGAATCAAACCAGTCTGAAAAGTCCCAAAGAAGTTGAATGCTCATTCCAGGACCATACTTTAAAAGGGTACAGTTTCTGGGGAGACCAAACAGTTTTATACTACTCTTAAGAAAACACTTCAAAGTGTATTTTCTAAGAGAAACTTCGAATTTTGGATTCTGAGAGAAACCATGTCACCAAAACAACTATTAACAGGTTAACAAACAAGCTGTTTTTTCCAGGAAGCTTATTCTGACTGAAACTTTTTTTGATATGAGGCATTCTCTAATATAATCCCAATTGCAACCAAGAATTACACCTCTTATTAAACTAAGAAGACTGATTATGCATTTTTTCCTTCAAGCTTGATACACCTGTAAAAATTTTAAAGGTCTCTCCATCCAAAACTGCAGCTCTGTCTTTGGCTGAACTGCATCTGTTCTAACAGAAGATGTGCTTTCCAGGCTGAGTGTGTTTAACTATGACTTGAAATGTTGTCTCTTTTTTTTATTTTCTGTGGCACATCTGTGTGGACTGAAATGAGATTTAGACTGCTTAATCAATAACAGGTTATGAAGCACATCATTAGGAATGGAGTTTACTTGAAGGGAAGAGGCATCAAAAGCTGCAAGTGCAATAGGATGATCAGCAGCTCACTCTCTTGGTGCCCAAATAATAAATTTCTTCAAGGAGGAGGCAGTGAGAGCAAGCACAGTACCTGGATCTATCATCAAAATGCTGAAATACTACATATCTGCATTTCATGAATCCTAGATTTTTTATTATTATTAGAGGGGAAAAAAAACCCAAGAGAAGAAAAACCTGCTGAGAAAAATAAAGCTGTATTTCATAAGTTACAGTGCAAGAGAAAACAGCAGAGACCTTAATTTCCAAAACAGAATTAAAATCTTAGAAGAGGAATTATTAATGCATGTAGCCTGCATATTTTACCATTGCTAGTACATTTTGTTAACAGATTTTTGAACAGTGAGGGATGGCTATTAAAGCTAGACAAATGCTCTAATTTTCAAGTCAAAATTCTGAGGGTATTGAGCAATATCTGAGATCAGCTACTCTGGCCTACAAAAATAAATGTCCCACATAAATAAATACCACACCTTATAGGACAAATCCTGCACTAGCTCTTTAGGACACCGCAGCATCAGCAACAGTGTAAATCAACTCTCCTACAGCTTTCAATAGTGAGATTTTACAACTTGCGACACTGCAAGCCTTCTGGAGAAGGAGTGTGTGTGTTTGTTTGCATGGCACTGAAAAATTTTGGGTGTCACCATGATAATGCCAGGGGCAAAGACTTTTGGATTCAATCCAAGTGACAGGTTGGACTCTCTTCTGGGAGAGAGGAAATCTAAGCTTTAAAAGCTTAACATTTGCTTGAATAGTGACAACATTAATAGGATGGGAACCTTACTGCTGGAAATAGTTTGCAACTGCTTCAAAATTAAGTATCTCAGCTTCATCTCAGAATTCATCAGGCATTGCTGGGTAATACTAAGAGAAACACACACTTGCATTCCATTATCCTTTAATTACATTCATTTTGGTATTCTTTTTTCACTGTCTGAAGGCAGCATACACATGAGGTTTTTGGTCCCTGCTAGTTTGCTGTACATTTGACAGCTGCAGGGGGATGCTACTGCTCCACCTTTTCTCCCCTTCCTGTCCCTTTTATAGGGCAACAAAGAACAAGATGGAGAAATAAAGCAATTTTAGACATAGTACACAGACAGCTTGCAGAATACAGGACTAAACAATTTAACGTAGAAGAGAGCTGCAGAATTTGCATCCTGGCAGAACTTCCATTAGTGTTATAGTTTATTTCTTCTCCTGTCACAAGCCTGTTTACACCCTGTGAATTTCCAGGTGATTTCACATTTTTAAAGTAATTCTCCATTTTGATTTTTTCCAAGTATCTTTCACTGCTTTCTGTTTATGGTATCTCTCTTACTTAGGCACAAAGTCTTCTATCCAACTATTTTACTAATATATAACAATACTAAACTGTAATGGGACTCCTAAACTCATTTCTTCAGGACAAATTGAATTAGCACAAGGCAGTTTTACAGGTAAAAGAAAGTATTATGGCATGTCTTAATGGCAGGCAGCACACTGCTTTGATCTCTGAAAAGGCATTTCAGCACTATGACTCCTATAACATAAGGCATGATTGCTGAAAGTTGTACCAAAAATTTGAAAGGCTCAGTTAGTAAATGATCTTCATTGTTTAAAGTGACAGTTTCTTCTCAACCTTTTCTTTGAATATATGCATTTGCCTCCTTAAGTAGGGCATCCATTAAAGTAATGAAAATACGTATTTTGGGACTGGTAAAACCACAAGGTTTATATATGAAACAAAGACTTAAAAACACACATAAAAAGTCCTAAAAAGAACTGAAAAATTCCTAAATCATAATTTTACTACTGTTCCTAAATTCTAGCTCTCAGAGGTAGCCACTTGGATTTAAAGTTGTCTGTAATATAAACTGATAATTTAAATTGCCTCAGCACTGGCTTATTCTCTTAAGTAATTACAGTGAACTGAAGTACCCTTCAGTGTTTCTCAAATAAGAAAACAGATTTTAGACTTGGAAATTCTGTTCATCTTTATACAAAAATAAATGAGACTTGAATTGGAAGTAATTCATGAATATGTGATTAATTTTGTGTACATATAATATATAAATTATTCTACCATCCCTCCTCAAAGAACACAGGTCTAAAATACATTATAAGGGTATCAGGAGGTAAGGCTGCTGCCTGTCTGCCTTTTGAAACCAACAGAAGCAAATTTGTGACTTATTACTTTTTTTGGTTTACATGCACATACTTCAGGATCAATCTTTTAGTTTGAAAAACAGTGAAGGATTCTACAACCACAACATAAAGAGAATTAAGAGGACTTCAAAAGGCCCTTTTTCAGCACAGCTTTATGTACTTATTTCATATAACTAAGAAAAAAAATCTTTTCTTAGCAGAGCATTGTGTTTAGATTGAAGTGTTTTACTTCATCTAAATAATTTATTAACATATTACTTCTCCTTTGCTTCTGCCTCATGAAATACTCAATATTTGTTCAATTGTATTTTCAAGTCATCTAACTTTTGATACTCCACAACAATTTCCTTTTAAAATAAATAGCAGAAAAGCAAGCTGACTGTCCACAGGAGAAAGGTGGGGTGGAAAGAAAGGACGTAATTGAGGTTATAAGCAAAGCTGGCTGCGACCCAAGAATTCTACCAGCTGAACCACTGAATTAATTGCTGGGTTGAATTCTCATTATATATTGCTGCAAAATTATACTGCCCAATTAAGCTGGCAATCTAATATTCTAACTAAACCTTAGATTTTCTGTACAGTACCCAGCAGTGAATTCCAAGAACTAATTAGATAGTCAATGTGAATCCTTTTTCATTGTTTTAATAACTTTTAATGCAAGTCTTTGTTATTTGCTGCTGTCTTAACTCAATATCCCTTTTAATTCCTCCCTCCCCTCCAATTCGAAGCAACATGGTGAGAGGATGAGTGATAAAATAATATTTTGACAGAGCCTATATGAATGATTCACTAATTCTCGGTCAATAATTCAAAACTAGGTTTCCAACTAGGAGTTATAAGTTTTCATATTTACTTGGAAAGATGCTCAAATGAGAGATGTGCTCAAGCTTGTGATGCAGGCCTGGCAATCCTTAGCTGCACGACAAGCAGTCTAATACACTTTTGTGTATTAGAACCACCACTGGAACTTTGTCAGGTTGCATTTGCTTTTGTAACAGCCCATCAGCACACCTTTCCAACCACTCCAAGGGCTGCCTGGTAAGTAATGGTTTACTTCAGCACTTGGGCAGGAGTTAGACTCAATGCATTAGTCTGCTAGGGCCAGCACGGTTACAAATGTGTTTCCAAATGCTTGCTGACAACATGGCAAATGCCTCAAGTCTGTTAGCCAGCTTTATCACAGCACACTGAGGTTCTTAACAGCACTGGGAATATAAGGTAAATGTAAACTGTCAATTCAAAACGACTTTTCCTTATATAAATTAGACTCTGTATGAACAAATGGATTGGTACTTGTTTTCTTCCACACTTGGTCAACAACTATACTTCTCAGTTCTGAGCTCAGGTGTCAGCCTGAAAGCATTAGCAGCAGGGAAGAAAGAAAGAAAGGAGGGTAGGAACAAAGGAAGGAATACTTTTGGTGTTTTCTCCTCTTGCCTTGCTGCAACAGGCCAGTACTCTAAATATACTGTAATTACCCTTTGCCTGCTAAGGTACCTATGGTGCAATACATGTCAGAATAAAACCTTAGCTCAGCACACATTTTAACCCAAAAATCTAAAGGCAATGGTGCTAGCAAATGCAGAGAATAAAGAAAAAACATAGATTGTAGATATAAGATTCCTGGCCAAGTTGAAATCTTTTTTTGCCATCAATGGTTTTACAGTCATTCTGTGAAGACAGCAAACTTCCATAGACCTACTAATAATTAAACACCACACTTACAGGAAATAAAGTAGCATAACTTTCTCTCTGCTTAGATTAAAGTATCATGAGAATACACTCCAATCCCTAATATAAGCATAAAAGCGGTAGGATGTATGAAACCATTGACCAAATCACTGTTCTGCTCAATCTATACTGAACAAACATAATGAAACGCCAAAAAATTTAAATGGGAAGCGATACTGAAGAGTACATGTAAGGGTAAAAGGATCTGGTTTGCAGTGATTTCTACATAGTTGAATAGATTCCAGTCATGCTGTTTCCTAGGTATGAAAAGCACAGTGCCCAAGATTACACAGAAAAACTACTCCTTGTTAAATAATCTCTGCTTTTGTACACACTGTTCTCTTAGAGCTCTACATATTTGACTCAGAAAGGCAGATTTTCCTGGGAGCTTTAATCAGGAACTCTATTGTCTATTGATGGTTAGTTATTGGGGTTTTTCTGAGGGAGGAAAAAAAGAAAGCAGTTTCATTGCCAAGCTAACAATATAAACCCCTCAGTACTCAGAGCTTTAATTGAAGCTCATTCCCATTCAAGCTAGTTTCAAATGAACAGCACAGGTACCTCAGCAGTGCTGTAATTCCCACACAGGCTAGCCAAGCCCATGCAAGTGCCTGTATACTTAGACAACGCTATGTAGATAAGCCCTAAAATGTGAAATGATACTGAAATGATACCTTGCAGTCCCCAGGCAATGCCTGGTAATTGACAATGCAGATTCACCACAGCAGATCCTGTATACTTATTACGAATAAAAACTCAAAGATGCATGGATAAGAAAAAGCAGCTCCCTGCCTCACTTCATATGCTCAGATATCACAACAGGGAGATTGTAGATACGACTTTCCCTGGAGCCACCTGCAGCTCTGCCTTCAGCCCTGCTGCTGAAACCGAGTCACAGTTTGATGACCCTGCTCACCTCTGCTTCTCTTTCTGCACTTATGCCTCTCCCTGAGGCAGCCTGACACAGCCCCAGCGGCTGAGGTCAAGCCCAAGGCTGTGTTTGGTTAAATGATGCACTCCCTGGGGCCGCCCCTTGGGGCTGCTGAACGCTTGACACTTGAAAAATGTGGCAGGATATGTAACTTTATGTGTATGTGTGTGTATTCTGTACAAGCAACATGCAGGGACACCTATGACATCAGCTGGTCATGCATCATGAGAGAGATACGCTATCACTTGTAGAATCTGTGCTTTCCAAGGAATCTCTGCTAAAAATTATTATATTTCTTTTAATCCATGGCCTATGTGAAACAAGAAATGCACCCCAGACTACACAGTCTCTCTACTCCTATGAATGTAACCGAGCGCATGTGAGATAGACACAGTTCTGATGTTTGGGGCAAAGGATGGAGAGACAGCACAGTGAAATATTTCTTTTTCTTCTTTCAGTCATGGCTTTGGCCCTTGTACAAAAATGAATCCATTTTCCCAAGAAGATTTTTTTTTCATTAATACTTTGAGAATTTGCTCTTTAACATCCTACTGAATTTATTTAGTATATGAACTTGGTGAATTTATTTTAAATTTACATTTCTCTACTGATAGTCTGAAATCAAGAGACTATTCTATGTGTATCATCTTTTTATATTTCCCTGACAATACGGAAAGTAAGTATTGAAGTTTATTTGGAATAAACAAACAAGGTAAAAATATGCTTTCTCAATTTCCCTTAAAAAGAGGTATTATCCTAAATTATTCCTGAGTTTTTAAGAATGCAGCTGAAATCTTACACAAAGACATAACTGTAAAGATTCACCACAATTAGATTTTTTTTTGTTGTTTTTGAAAATGTACAAATATATGCACTTACATAACATTTATAACAAATTGATAATACCTGCTCAAAATAAATGCTGACTGCATCATATTATGGAAATGCCTGTGAAAATTGCAATTAATAATAGATCAGTTCTCTTCCATACATTTCTTTCACTATTTCTGAATATTTCATCAAGGTGTGATTACTTGTCTCATGCTTGTATCAGGCAATTTTGACTCCTCTGTGGGCTTCAAACTTATTTATTTCAAGTTATTTACTCATTCCCTTCTGAAAAAAGCATTCAATGGTGACAAAAGCAATTATTGGGGAAGGCATATTTCCCCTCTATAAGAGAAGTGGAATTGAAGTATATTGACTTTTCCTGATAACAGGACAATTCTGCAGGTGTGTTTCTATTGCTACACACGAATTACCTTACACAGAAGCCAGCTAGTGCATTTTATGCTGTCCAAAAAACCCGACAATCCACAGCCAAGAAGAATGTTATAACCACGTTTTTCCATTTAAATTAAGAAATAAAAGGACCTTACGATGAAGGTATGGATACCTTGCATGCCAGTGCCAAAAATGCAAGCCTAGCTGCTTTGTTTGCTTTCCCATGGAAATTACTTTCAACAGTACCTAGCCCTGGACCTTCTATATGCTGAAAAACTCCTCTCAGGTTTGAACTTGCTCAGTTCTAGTGAAGGACAATGACTGCTGTGAGAGCTCAAACTTGGGGTTAGGTTCACACTATGACACCGTGACAAATCTGCCACCCTGCAAAACTCATCAGTTCTCCCGAGGGGGTAGGGTTACCTGACAGTATGAAACCATTTCTCTGAACTAATTCATGTACTTTGAAGCCAACTGGATTCTGGGGTAAGAGGAAAAAAAGGGGGTGGGGGTGTAAATTCTTACAGACCATAATGAAAATATTTGTTATTTCCCCAACTCTCTTGAGATGGTATCTCTTGTGAAAGATACCACTGGGAGCAGCAAGAAAAGATAAGGTGTATCACAGAGAATACCAACAGTGTTGTAAGAAATAACAGGAAATTATCTTTAAGAGACATATCTGCAAGTGTAATTCATTCTGGCTAGTGCAGTTTGTGTTTCTCCAGGAATAGAGACAGAAATTATGGCACAGATGAGGGATGAATTTAGGGGACTGGGAAGACACTGAAATGTGAAACAATCTCAAAAAAAAAAGGTAAAATTGTGCTGTCTTGGATGCTGATCTACAAGCATGGCTATCTGTTGCAAACTTGCTGATTTAGAAGTAAAGCTAATCCGGCCAAAATTAGGCTCATAATTTTTAGACTGTGCTGTTCACTGGGCTGAATGGATTGCTTTCCAGGGCATTGGAAGGAAGCATCAATCACAACTGGGAGATACTTGTAAAGCTCAAGCAAATCCCACCTCAGAAATCATCGACAAAATACCTGAAGAGTAGTTGGCTTCTACCTTGAAAAAGCTGCAGAAACACAATCCTGACACAAATGTGGAACAGACACTCAGGGCTCTTAAGTAAATATTCATTTCAGGACTCCCAGAACATTGCACAATAGAGACTGAAAAGAATTATTTCCTTAATCCTTTATTCATCCGTTATATCTTCAACAACCCCCAATAAAGCTTTCTTAAGACTTCAGGCAGACTAAGAAAAGAGGAAAAGTTTTTTACCACATAAGACTGTAATTTAAAAAAAAAAACAAAAAAGAAAACTAAAACAGTTTCAGAATATCAACAGATATCAGCAGAATTTTGACGATCTAAGCCACTATTCATCATACCAGAGAAGTCATGGCCGTCTGCTGAAGTTCCCAGTGACTGGAAAAAGGGAAAACATAGCCCCCATTTTTAAAAAGGGAAAAAAGCAAGACCCAGGTACCTACAGGCCAGTCAGTTTCACCTCAATGCCCAGCAAGATCATGGAGCAGATAGTCCTTGAAACTTTGGTAAGGCACATGGAAAGTAAGGACGTGATCTGTGACAGCCATCAGGACTCCACTAAAAGAAAATCATACCTGACAAATTTCTTGGCCTTCTGCAATGGGGTTACAGTGGTGGTGGGTGAGAGAAGAGCAACTGAAATCATGTCTTTGAAATTGTGTGAAGCGTTTGACACTGTCCCACATGACATCTTTGTCTCTAAACTGGAGAGACATGAATTTGATGGATGGACCACTCGGTTGATAAGGAATTGTGTGGATGGTTGCACTCAAAGTGTTGCGGTCAATGGCTCAGCGCCCAGGTGGAGCTCAGTGACAAGCGGTGTCCTCAGGGGTCGGTGTTTGGGACCAGCCCTGTTCAACATCTCTGTCACTGACATGGACAGTGCGATCAAGAACAACATTCAGCCACCGGTTATCTTATTTACACTGTGCCAGATGAAAAATTCAACCTTTTGCAAACGTCTGTCTCTAAAATATAACGTTATGGGAGGCTTCTTCCACAGAACGCACGCAGAGAGTAAACAAATTAACGAAACCAGCACAAATCCGCAGGGACTGTGTGAGTCGTGCTTCCATTAAAAGGAACAACAATGCAGTTACAATACTTGTTTCCTGTATATCACCTCTCATCTGACATTATTTTCAACACATGCATTATTCAAGCTTCACAACACTCCCAGGCTCCAGAATATTTAAATTTGAGTTTGTTTTGCCACAGTAACATGATTTGACCATTCCACAACTAGTTTCTCAAGAGAATCTCGTTGCAAATTTGTTTCCAAATTTGATTGTTTTTTAATTCCTTAAGATCACTGTAAATGAATGAAGATTGCTCTCTCACAGGTATTTGCAAGATGTACCATAGAATTCAAAAGGAAGCAGGTTCTACATATTTATAAATAAATATATCTTCAGCTATAGACAACGCCAAAATTTCAGCACTGTACAGAAGAATCTCGAATGAACAAACCTATTTCATTATCCTTGTAGATGAAGACAAAGGAAAGAAACAAACTGCATATAAATGAGAAAAGAAATAGTAGTTAAGAATATAATCAAAACTATTATCCATGTGTAACATCAACTTGGTAACTTTTTTGTTGACCAAAAATATAAAAATATTGTTACTTCAAAAGAAGCACAATATCTTTCTGGATTCACCTCTGAAAATGTTTCATAATGTGATGACAGAGTAGGAATAGCTATCACCTCATTTGCCTGTTTCTTCATATCCAATTATGAGTTAGAAATTTTCCATGATGGAAAACAATGGAAATTTTTTTATGACTCAAACTCATTGTCTTCCCTGAAAAGAGCCACTATATCAGATGATTATATTCTGTTAACTCAGCAAAAGAAAAAAATGACTAGATTTTAATTTTTTATGCTACTTTTTTTAACCTCATATTCTTAATGTTGTGTATATAAATCACTGAACTGTATAATAGCCTATTTTTGAAGAAAACAACCCATCAAACCCCACAATCTATAAAAATTAATCCTTTCATGGCATATAGAGTGTAACAAATACTAAAACCTAATAATTTTGCACTGAGCTGGAATATTCTAGATTGAGATGAGTCTCTAAGTAAACAGATAAACAAAGTAAAAATGTTCTGATGTGGACACTTAATTTTTCCTCTATATTCAGCTACAGAAACTAATATATGAGTGTCAAATCAAATATATTTGATTTATTTTAGACTTAGTAATTTCAGTCTTTGCCAGTTCCTAGACAAACTAATGTACTAGGTTGAGAAAGCATGTAAGTACATCTTGTTGATATTTTTTCCCATTATATTATAGTATGTATATGAAGACTACATTATTAAAAGGATGGCAATTTGAGTGCTAGCTCCACTTTAAAAGTTGAAGTATTGACTGTTTTACGAGGCTTAAAAGACAAGGAAATTAATTAAATTACCTTCTGAGGCTTTCATCTGGTGGTTTCCAAAGTCATCTAGAGGTATTGCCTACTGTGAGACAACTATTGTGTGCAGGATTAGGTTCATATCAATTAGATGTTTTTAAAATGTTTTTAAAAATTACAACAGCCATAGCACAGAGAAAAGTGATGACATTTCATGAGGTACTCTACTCCTTCTATAGAAACTACTGGTTTCCCTAACAATAAATAGGCATTTGCTTTGGTAGTAGCAGTTATCGGAGTGATTTTGACAGCATAACATAGACACGAGCAGAATGAGTTAAACAGCTGCTCATGTATGCCGTTCTCTCCTGCTTTCAATAGGGATTTTAACCTCCAAATAAACCAACCAGATACAAGGGCTATACCCAATTTATATCTACAAACGTGGGATAGTACCTCTTATATGGGTGCCACAGAGTATAACCAGTGCAGCTTGGAAATGGCCACGTTGGTTTGGTCATAGAGGAAGAGAGCCAGAGTAAAACTACAGGATGATTATAACAATACAGTGATGCCATGATCAACATAAAGACTATGCTTGCTTTCATCAGAGAACCACTTGGATCTCATGCTACAAAGAACAAGAGATTCCAGAAGAAATTTAAGATATTAGCATAATATCCCATAAGTGAACAATTAATTACCCATGGAAAGACAGAACAAAAATTTTCTAAAAAATTGGTGGAAGATATAAAGAAAAAAAAAGAAAAGTTAGCAAGACTTCAGTATTTGTGAAGGGGTTTTTACTGCATTTAAAGCTCTTCAAGGAGAGGGGGTGGTTTACCCTACTAAACAGGCAGAAAGCCAGTGCCAGTATGCAGGACTCATCTGTGAGTCTGTAGGATACAACAGACCAGCAAAGAAATACAACTCTGGCAAAGAAACTTCTATGTTAGCACCAATTGCTTGCTGGTCTGAAGAATATGATGACAAAATTCGGTATTTATAACAGGATTGGAAGGAAAGAAAGGATACTGGTTTTAGAGCTTAGGTTGAAAGTCTTGGCATTTCTAGGAAGCACACTTTATTCAACCAGCACATCCAGATGGTATGAAGACACAGAGAAACTTCTTCCTCTCAGACCACAAGTATAATTTTTTGAAATTTTTTTCTTAAAAAGCTGAAGAACACATTGCTTAAGACTAATCCAGCATAGTTCTTAAAATGACATTACATGCAGGTATACAGACACATACATACATAGATGCATATAATTTTCTAGACCAAGACAATACACTAGAACGAAAAATTAAGTCAGTGAAGAGGCCAGAATAGCATAACTCACTTTTGGTAGTCAGGCTTGCTTTTTCTGTATCGTAAGAAATGCTAAGAAAATATTTTTACTTGCTGAGAAACAAAACAAACAAAAAGCATCAGGCATATAACAACACAGCCACTAATTCATTGCTAAGCAAAAAGTCTCAGCAAAGAGGGACAAAAACTGGCTGAAGAACCCATCAAGAGACATGAGACTGTAAATCATGCATTTAAAATCAGCTCTGAGTGACACTGTTGGATAGATTTTCCTTTTTGCTGTGTGACGCCTTCTCCTATAATGTTATTGACACAATCATTGCTGGAATACTCTCTGGGAAAGTCGGCTAATGAATAATTAAAGGAATTGCTTGTCAAAGATGGCATGATGACAGTTTGACCTGCCTCCCCCATTTTTACATTTCCCCCAAACACATTGCTGTTTTTCTGATTTGTGTAATAACCATTATATCATTTAAGTATAATTATATATATGAGAGAAAGCAATCTTTCCTCAGCATGCATAAAGAAAGCATGAATATTAAAACAAAAGCAGATGATTGCAAAGGACTTGAAAGAGCAAGTGATTAAGCTTAAATGCTTGTAATTTAAAAAGCACAGGCAAAGCACATTCACCTACACACTTGCAGAGCTCTCTCAAGCAAACACAAGCCAGCTCAGCTCACTAGATATTTTTAGCGTTATTTATTCTACACTGAGCACTACAGAAGAAAAAAAAAAAACCAACAAAACAACCCACAAAATAATCCTTGTTTTCTCCAGTGGCCAAATTTTGATGGTGTATGTTCACGAGCACTACATGAATACTACAAAGACCAACAAAAAACAACTTCGAACTGAGTGCATGATACACGTTCCTTTCAGGTTAGACTGCTATTTGAATATATTTAAGCACTGAATTCTGTATGCTGTTATGCAGTAAAATATATTTAAAGCCACACATACCCCTGAGAGTAAGAACAACAGCCTTTTCCCTCCTTCTAGTACAGAATATAATTTCACACATCACTATGCATATTCAGTGTTGAATATGGCTTTCTGTCAGCATTTTTATTTTTATTTATGTTTCTCTTTTTCTTTCTTGCAATTTCTCCAGGTGTATTGCAGGAATCTGGTTTGCACACAGTACAGCAGTACATAAACTGCTTGCTAACTAGCTCTGCCCTAATTACGGACTGCAGCTGGATCATACCTCTCACTTTGGTCCCAGCAGAATACTGTGGCAAAAGTGCTGGAAGTCATAGCAATTAGTCACATTCCAACAAGAGCAAAAGGTGCATTTGTTTGAAACTCTTTTTTTTCTTTTTTTTTTCTTAAGGGAACACAAACTCACAAAGACAAACTGCAACAAAATTCTCTGCATATGGGAGTGAGTTGATTATCTCTGTGGAGACACTGAATATAATATTCACAGCACACTTTTGGAAAGAGGTTCAGAGTTGGCTTAAAAAACAAGCAGGAGAATTGCAGTGGCAGACTGGGGCATGGACCTGAAAATGACATTTACTACTTCACCACCACAGCTTGTCAATGCTCTTGGAAATTAGAAATGATAATTCAGACAATACCCTGATTACAGTGAGCATTCAATATACAGAGAATTCAGCCTAAATAAACGCATGTGTTTGATCGAATATTTAAGACCCTAGGAAAGCATTTTTCTCAGCTTCTTCCTCTGAATAAGCTCTGTGAACTCAGAGAGCCTTGCCTGTAAATGCAAAGATTTTGAATCAGAATAAGTTTCTCTTTAATGATTAAACTGCAGGTTTAGACACATGTGAAAGTCAACAGGTTTGATTCAAAGTGCTTTGATTCAGCTTTTACATCCTCATCACTAGATTAATAATGAGCTGTTTTCTTTACTACTGATGTAACTCTAGGTGTCTGTGTAGAGGAACTGAAGTGCCCTAATTAGCAGAAAAAGAAGTCAATCTACCATGACAGAAAATACTCCTCAGAACTACAAATTACATACACATTTGAAATTAGCATGAATAGTTGTGCATTTTTTTTCCTTTGAACACTCACTTCATGACTGATAACACGAAATAAAGGTGCAATTTGCTGTGGATCTTCTTGACATGCACTGGAGAGGTTCCTGACCTTGCTTGGCCAAGACAATCTACTGCTCTACCTCAGCAAGATTCACCTATTTCTTTTTTTTTGGGGGGGAGGTAGGGGGTTGTTTTGATGTTCAAGACTCTTGTTACATATATGAAATAAAAAATCGTGTGTCTCCACTCAACCATCACTGGCTGGCTTTTATTTGCTAACCGCTCTCTCTCATGCTTGGTATTTTGCTTTTAATGAATACTTGAGAGTATTGAAGACATTCAGAGATGTCAAAGTAAGGGTCAAAGAAAGTGGTTAAATAGCCAAAAACATTGTCACTGATATCAACATGCCCACAGAGATTTGCAATGTCATGTACCAAACCCAAACAGCCTTCAGGCTTAAAGAATTGATTTTTCTTTGATTAAATAATCCCTGCTTTTCCTAGTTACCCTTATCTCTCTTAAACATCTGTCAGACTGAGAATATCCAAGCACACTAACATCATAATGTAAGTGTGAAATATTGAAGTGTCCTTCCATACACACTGACATCAATTATGGTCTGATTTGGGGTCATTGTGAGCATCCCCAACCTCCACTGAGTTCACTAGAGTTTTATAAAGCTGCATGTGAGTCAAAACAAAGGGGTAGGCTCAGATTATCAACAGGCTTCACGTGAATGCCTGTGACCTCAAACTATTCTCCACCTGTCACTGAAACAGAGGAAGAATGACCCCTCTGAGATCACCTATGTTCCTTTAGAAGAGTTTGAGAAAGAGCAGAGCCCAGCTTCAATCACAAACAAAATACCTATCAGTGAAAAAGACTGTTAGTCAAAGCCACTGATCTCTTGCATAGGAATATCCTAAAGATCTCCATAGTACTAGAAAAGAAAGAGAGAAACCTTTTTTAACATTTTCCTTCTGGAACTACTGCAACTATACAGTTATTTGTAGTCAATACAGGCTTTTCATTTTTATTTTCTAATCTTTCTGGTAATGTATGCTAACGCATAGGATAAAACAGATTATAAACTGAGCTAATAGTTCAGTTCTATGTATTGTTCTGGTTGCTGAATTCTTCCCTAGATAGAAGTTTTTTAAAGTGCTTATCACTTGCTAAATTTTTAAAAGAGTCTGGGCTGGTAACTCCCGTAATTCCAATGCAACTCTTTAAAAAATGGACTCTTGAAAGTTTGAAGCTGAAATAAGTTGGCTAAGTTTGAGAATGGTGTCAAAGCAGAACCCTCTAAGGTAGAGCTCCCAAACTGACACCATTCACTTCACAATTTTAGTTCCTCAGAATTACGAGGTTAGAAAACTCTTCCCTCTGTTTCTTGTCCTTTGTCATTCTTATGGAAAGGAACCTAAACTTGGAAAAATAACAAGCCACTGAAAAGCCTTCTTCACAAAGCTCAATGGAAGACATACTGGCATTTGACATCTACAGTTGCTTTTTTCTTTTTT
Source organism: Origma solitaria (assembly GCA_013397895.1). Lineage (NCBI taxonomy): Eukaryota > Metazoa > Chordata > Aves > Passeriformes > Acanthizidae > Origma > Origma solitaria. The sequence continues at coordinate 2,360,853 of VZRL01004167.1, forward strand.
TTTCCTGTGTGCAAAACAAACCCTTACTTCCTCATTTCCCCAATGTGCCTACAATGCTGCAGGCAGCTGAGCAGGACTTCACTGGCACTCACTCCTCCCACCACATGTCCAGGTTTCTTTCTGCAGTTCCTAATGGGCTTTCAATCCCTTCCCTAACTCCCAATTATCCACTTACTTGGCAGATGCTCAAGCTGTGTGCAAAATGAAAAAGAAATTGTTTTAAAGACAAGAAGTTGAGGGGAAGGTTAGAAGAAAGGCGACCGGATCCAGAGTGAAAGGGGGGAAAAAAGAAAGACAGAAGGCAAGAATAAAAGTAGAGGAATATGCATGCAGACACAGTAAATGAAGATATAAAGATTTCAGATGCAGGCTGAAGCTGCAAAGTTTAACAGAATATGAAAAGAAAAGCCTGCAACTACTGGACTCCCTGTTCTGGGACAAAACCAATTTTCCTTAGTCTCAGAAACCATTTGTGTTACTTCTTTAACCCAAGAAAATCTCTATCTTCTTCCTTGGTGGAAAAAAAAAGTTTCATCAGAATTCACTGAAGTAACAAATTCAAAATTGTCAAGAGAGATCAGAGCCTGAAAGCCACAATAACCACACATTTTCCCCTGTAGTGCCTCTTCGATTCAGTGCCCAAGGTAGGTACTGCCCAGCGCCCGATCACATCTGCGTCATACATGAACCTGCTAGCTATGCACTCCCTCGATAAGCAGGAACTGCAAGATGGTAAATGACCGAGACAATGACGTTACTGAACAATAACTAGGCAAGCAGATCCTTGCTTCCACCATCAAGTTTCTAAATGCAGCGAAGACAACAGCCCCCAAGTTTGCATAGCTATCGACAAGCCTGTATATTCTGAATTTGCAGGGTTATGTGTGGCATTTCGGGTTTGATTTGATAAAGTACAGAACAGCCAAGACTGCAAATTAATTCATCTGGATCTACATTTTGAAAATTACAAAAAACCCCCAAAGAATAATGATTAAAAAAATTAAAAAAAACCCAAAACCAGATTAAAAGAAAAAAAGCATTTTTGACCATTTGAAGTGTTAGTACCCCTTTGCCACAGTTTTCTACATGTGAAATAGGCATACAACGTTGTGACAAAGCCATTCCATGTGGGTGCATTTACTACAGAACACCACTATGGGACTGAGCTGAGGCTGCAAGAATTTTAACTGCACTAGTTCTAACCAAATTTCAAGCTGTAATAATCTTTTAGTACAGCTGTTGAAATGCAGTTTCTGAACATATTATCATATGAAACACAATAATGTGCCATTAACCTTTGGAATCTAAGCATATTATATATACATGCATATTCTAATAATGTGCCCTCATTTGCCCATCATTATGTATTACTGGAATATGCAGACAAGAATTTCAGATAGGACCTAAAAACAACATCCCCTTGCCAACATTTTACCATTATAAACCTACAAAAAAAGAATTCCTTTTGCAACAGGCTTCCAAATGCATATGCGATATCTCTACATAACATTTTCAAAACACTGCATGGTCGCTTCTGAGGCCTCAGAATGGAAGAAAAGTGAATGTTTGTCTTTTGGCAAACTGAATTTTATACAAACCAACATGCTTTCAGGACTGCTTAGGAGAGGAAAAAGGCTGATGTAATCTGATTAGAAATTTAATGAGATTATGCATGCACAACTGCGTAACTGAGAAAAAGGAAAAAATATCCATCTTGCCACTAATACCTATAAAGGAAAAAATTTTAAAAAATCACTTTTTTCATGTGCTTTTCCAAAAACTGATAAGGAATGAGATAATGTACCTGACTGCAACTTCTGCTAAAGTACAAAATGACAATACAATTAATAGCTCCTCTAACTGTCACAAACTGATTATACAAATTGCCTTCGTAGAAGCAGCATCAAACATTGTCTATTCCATGTGAGTTGTGTGGAAGGACAAATAACCCAAGAACTCCAAACTTAGCACTGCATAAATTACAAAACGTCAGAAGTTCCAAGCAAAAATTTCCTACCTTGCCTTTACAGAGTATCACCTGTCTATGAACAGGAAATTAATGAATTTTCTCACTATCCTAATGAAGTGAGATGAAGATGGAATATATTTTCCCTTTGCTAATCTCTTAGCCAGGGAGGCAGATAAAGGTCAAAATGAGTGAAAGCCCCAGAAAAAAAGTCTTTTCTTATGGCAATAATCAGAGCAAAACTGTGATGAAAGAAATCGTACAGCTGAGGGGGAGGCGGGGAAGCAAATTAGCACACATTTTTAAGTCACCTTATGGGTTTAGTTAATGACAAAATAGAAAGATAGAAAGTTGAGCTTGATATGTAATAGCTTAATTTTCATTCAAATGAAAGACAAACAAATGGGGATCTAAACAATCCAAATTCCAGATGTAAAATAAATACCAAAATAAAACTTGTACTTCCTCAACATCCAACTGATTTTGCATTAATGTCATGCCCAAGACATCTCCTTTTTTCAATGGTGGTCCTGAACACACATTTTGACTCTGGGTTTATTTTTCCTCAGAGTTTAATTTTGGTTTTTTGATGAAGTTTGACTTCAACCCTATATAGAAATAAGGGTTAGTCATTCATCTGAAATTGCACAAAGACTATTTATAGAGGGGTTTTGTGTTTGTTTTGGTTTGTTTTTTTAAAAGATATGTTTGTTGTACTACAAATCCAGATAACAGCCCCTTAAAATGATACAGTTTCAAGTTCAAAAACATAATCTCTGAAAACTAAACTTCACTGTTTTTTATTGCAGATGGGCAAGGGAAGCAAAAAAGAAGAAGAAACAACACTTAATGAAGCAACACAGAAACTAGTCTAGCTCTAAAAATTTAGGCCACATGAATGACTGTTTGATCCTTTGGATCCTGTCAGAACCCAGCCAATTCAGAACACTGTGATCAATCAAGATAACCCTGTGGGGTTTTTTTCTTCTTAGAGGCACATCAAACTGTAAGCTAAAATCAGAGAAATCCAATAACTTTTAAATGGACATTTTAAATACTATTTTTAAAATAAATTTGCAAATTCAGCTTGAGCATCAGGTATACCCGACTTAAGATGATGAGAAAGCAAATTGCAAGCACACACAGAACATTAATATTCAGACCAGTACAGTGACAAAATGACACAACATAGCTATAAAGTTAATTATTATCCAGTTATAAAATTAATGTTACAACCTCAGGCCACTAAAAGATTAGAATGTTCTCAATTTTGAACTGAGGCAGTAATGCCCTTCTCTAGAACCACTTGCCTTGAAGAGCAAACTTTGCATGAACCAGCAGCCTTTTTACAGGCTGTGGACAGACATCTGCTTTAGATGAGCGCAGCTTGTCAAAGTTTGTGTTTCTTGCAACAGAAAGTATTTGTTGAGTGGAAGAGACAGGTGAAGTCTGAAATCTTCCTCACACAATTCTCCAAGGACTAGCAGCTAAGGAGCTTCCTCGGTTATGGAAAAGCAACTCTTTCCCACACTACTGCTAGACTGAGCTGTTCAGTACAGCCGAAGCCTTGGAACATTCCTGGCTGGCGCACGAAGATATTTTGTACCTCTCACTAGAACACCAGGGAAGATTTTTGTTCATGCTTTGTTAACATAAACAATTACAGCAGAATAAGTAAAATACAGAGAGACTTTTAGATGAACTAATATTTGTCATTACCCTCAGAAAATTAAAAAATTCTAAAATCTAAAAAACACCAATGTGATCCCAATAACCACAATATTGGTATTTATGGGAAGTACTATATATTGTGGAAGTCTGTGGCTTTTACATATGAAGATTGTTTGCATAATCCCCTTCCTAAATACACAATTAACTACCTCATACAGCTGCTACTACAAAACTGTGGACACTTCCACTAACTACAGATATAATGTTATTACCTTTCAAAGTGTCTTTGAGATGGCATATCACTTAGAATGTCAATATAGTATAATGAGGTATTGAAATCCTGGACTGGATAAAGACATGATGACTAAAGACAGGCAAAGACAGATGGCTATGAAAAGTACCAGTTGTGCCACAAAATTTTATTACCTATTCAATATTTTAATCTCCCAGGAATCTGCCAAACTTCTGAAATCACCATAGAACTTTAAACACGCCAGACGTAACATTAGGTAGAGAAGGATATATGCAAATAGCTTGCACTTTTACTACTGTTGTCCTTTTTATTTAATATAAAATACAAACATCCTGCCTTTCCTTCAACTTGAAATATTACCCTGTTCAAAGCTGTCAAACTTCTACTCCCAAATTATATCATTGTGCATTTATAGAGGGTCAGCTGCATAAAATCTAAAAGTTATTTTACAACAGCTTTATTTCTAAAACTGTTTTTAGTTTGAGTTGATACAGAAAGAAATAATTGTTAATACAATGGATATTCCCAACCCAAAATATATGTTATGTTTGATTCCTCTCAGTGGAAGGGCATCAGATACTCTGCAAATAGTCCAAGTCTTTTAGATACAGAAACATCTCTTCACAGCACAAGTACCAGCCAACAATTCTTATGATCTTTTACTAGTGGGAAGGAATACAAAAAATTTATTTTTTTGTATCAGCTCCCAGGACCTCTCCAAGAGGAACACTGATACTTGTCTACTGCCTTTGCTGAATAGGGATGGCTGCCAGTGCTAGCTTTGAACATCCAAAGACTGTAGTCATTCCTCAGGCTGGGTTAATTTATCATACAATGGCACTGTACATTACTGGCAATATTTAAGGAGGTCACAAGGCCAGAATCTACAGGCTTCCCAGGAAACTTTCAGGTTAATCCTCCTGAATGTGACAGTACAACTTGCAAGAACAAAAATCTATGTTCTGCTAAATCACTGCAGAACTTCCGTCTGAAGTCTCTAGAAACAGTACAAGCAAACACTTTCTCTTACACCCAACAATCACCAGAGCAAGGTATGAGTTTTAAAGAAAGCATGTCCACTTAAATGTTTCTTCTGTTATTATGAGCAGGAGAACATAAAATTTGCCTACATTTATCACTTAAAACCCCAGATATCCCCAAATGCTAACACAAGGGAGTAAAAATAGGAAGTTCTATATAATCAATTTTCTAAAGGCTTTTAAATGCTCTACCTAAAATTACACTTTTACTTGACCACAAATCATATAACACAAAGTGTTCCAGAAACTGTGTTTTGGATTAAATAAACTTCCTCTATTAAACCAAATTATTTTTAGCTTTGTAAATGTTACTTGCTGAGGTTAAAATCTAGGTAAAAACATAGGTAAGCTTTCTAATGCTGTACTTCCTCAGGTCATTCTCCTAATGACAATACTTAAGTATGTGCCTCAGTGATAGGAAAACAATTAACTGGTTTTCCCTCTACTTTGTTCCCCTTCTCCTGACGCTCTTGTCTTCTACTCTCACTTCTGAAGTATTTGCCAAAATGTATGTGCTTTGCTAAATGACTTGAGCTCTGAATATCTTCTGAGATTTATCACAAGAACTGCTACTTGAACTTAAAACTTTAATGGCACATTTACAGTCTTATAATTCAGAGATAATTTCATTGAGGGTAATTCACTAATATCAATCAGATCTAAAAAAAGATAGGGTGGGGAAAGAAGAAATGGAACTAGCAAGTAATCTACAAATGAGACACTTTTTAACAGAACACCTTTCATTAATTCAAATTTCTAATTAACTACCGAATGCTTGCAAATCACAGACAATGAACATCCACGAATCAAGTAAAAAGAAAAAAGCCACCGAGCTTGCCATGGAGACCATTATTAGGCTGTGTAATCTGACTTAATATGCTACATGCAGATGTTTCTGTGTGTGTAGGAACCCAAACTTGAAGGTCAAACACGACCAAAGCTTTGGATTCTCATTTTTCATTTTTCATGTCTGCATTAATTTTCATCTCTAAATTATCCCTCTGTGTTTACAATAAGTTATGCAGAATGACTTCCAAGTTGAAACAAGCTCAGCGGCATCCCTGCTGGTTTTGCCAGAGGCAGGCTTTGTTCTGGCTCACCTGGCAGAGCTGTACCGATGCCTGTGCCTTGGGAAAACCGCGGGTCTCACCTGCGCTGTGGTAATGGGAATATGGTACACTGTGGAGTTTGTGAAGGGTATTGTAACCCAAATTATTACACGGTCAATCACTCCACACTAATCATCAAGAAAGTGCTTTGAATAAAATTTTCTATTACTTTATTTTGTTTTGACAATTGTAGCTTAAATTTTACCCTGGATTTTCTTCTTCTCTTACACTGCCTAAAAGCAAAACCACTAACATGTAGTCCAGACTTATTTAAAATTCAAAATATGAAAGGCAAAATACCCAGAAACCCGAAGTGGCCTAAAGAGAGGGTAAAATTGCATTGCCTGAGAATGGGAAACACATCCAAAGCCACTACCAAAGAAACACACCTCACTGCATACAACAAACAGGCTCCTCTTACCACATCCACATGGGAATGAGAGTGGAGAATATTATTCCTGCTCAACTCTCAAAAATCCCCAACATGGATACATTCTTTTCCCTTCTTTTCTTAATGGGCTTTGGCAAAAGGCACAGCAGCTGGCCTTAGGACCTAAAACTAGAAGCATCTATGTAGTTTTACAGTATGCCCATTTATTTATGATACCATAGGGACAGGTGCACAGAGTCACTCTGAGATGTTCCTGTCTGTGTAATGGCATGGGGATACTTGTAAATAGTGATTTTTTTCATATAATAACTAATGTTTTATTTAGAGAAATGAAACCATATACTCTTAGGAACTACAAACTCTGCGTGATAAGAAGTGAACAGTTGTATTTCTCCTAAGGGAACAGAAAGTTCATGCCTTCTATAATGAATAAAGCACCCAGCTGTTAAGATTATGGATGATTTAATCCCACCCCAGTTATTTTTTTTAAACCTCAAGAGAGAATGCATGGCAGACTGATTTGCAACGAGGCTAACTTCACAAACCTGTGTGATCCCTTCCCTCTGTAACTCTGCTGGAAGCACCTTCCACACACGCACACCCTGCAGGGGCTCCACTGCCTGTGTAACAAGGACCCTGGCTCTGATACCACCCAGCTGTATTGCCCTGACTCAGGTGGCTAAAAAAGATCTTTAAGAATTGTAGTATGGCCTGGATTGGAAGGAAGCTTAAAGATCATCTAGTTCTGACCCCACTTCCATGGGCAGGGGCACCTTCCACTAGAGCAGGTTCCTCAGAGCTTCATCCAACCTGCCCTTGAACACTTCGAGGGATGGAGCATCCACAGCCTCTCTGAGCAACATGCTCAGTGCATCACCACCCCCATAGTAAAGAATCTTTTACTAACATCTAATCAAAACCTATTCTCTTCCTGTATGAAACCATTCCCCTTTGTCCTGTCACTAAATGGCCTTGTAAAATGTCCCTCTCTACCTTTCTTGTAGGCTCCCTGCAGGTACCAGAAGGCCACAATTAAGTCAAACCAAAGCCTTCCCTTTTCCAGGCTGAACAAACCCAACACTCTCAGCCTTTCCTCACAGGAGTGGTGCTCCATCCCTCTGATCATCTTGGTGACCTTCCTCTGGACCCAATCCTTGAGGTCCATGTCCTTCCTAAGCTGGGACCCCAGAGCTGACGCAGCACTGCAGGTGGGGTCTCAGCAGAGCAGAGCAGAGCAGAGCAGCAGAATCCCCTCCCTCACCCTGCTGCCCATGGGGCTTTGGATGCAGCCCAGGATGTGTTTGGCTTTCTGGGCTGTGAGTGCACATTGCTGGGTCATGTCCAGCCTTTCAACCACCAGGATCCCCAAATCCTTCTCAGGACCCACAATAGCTTTATCTGGAAAGGCAAGATGTGAAGGCCCTTGGTAAATACAGCAGAGTTCCAGACCTACTCTCTTGAGATGGACCCTGGCTTTTCAGCCACCCATGTTGCACAAGGAGCCCCTTGGGAGTTCCTCCCGAGACCTCATTGAACATGTAAATGAGTACTCATTACAACAGATAACTGAATCTTGATCTCCCACTTCATGAGTGATTACTGTAAACAGCAGAAGAGAATCATGTCTCTCTCCATTGCTCTATTTGTTCCTTTCTATATAAATAGTTAAAAAGTAATTTTTAAAAGCTTTATCAGAATATTGCTATCAGTTTCAAGTCATTGCCTCTACCCTCCCCTGCAAGATCAGAATTCATACCTGGTACTGTCTCTTTGGTTTACTCACTTTTAACAGATCCATTTAGTCTCCTGAGCCCATAGAAAATTTATGGGGTCAAGAAAGGAGGAAGAAAGAAATTCAATGAAGGCAACGGTAGAAGAAAACTACCTTGTAGCTGAAAATTTAAAAGCTTTCTATGGATTTGAATGCTCAAATCACTGTTAATTTTCACAACATCTTAAGGAAAATATTCATGTAAACCCTTTGGAGAAGAATAATCTAACTCTCTAGATATGAAATGTGCACCACTTAATGAAGCTCAGATGAGAAACAGTGCTGAGATGAGCAAAGAAATGGACTAGAAGTTACTTTCTGATTTATCCATATGTTTTCTGTGCAAGCTACTTGCATTTAAGTCTGAACATAAATTTACATTTTCCCTTTTATAGGTTGCAAATTTAAGCACAGGATATAATAAGTCATTTCCTGTAGACTATATTTTATCCCTGCAAAAGGACAAAATATCTCATAGAGATGAAGAAAATGACAGCATTCAGCAGTATAGTATCATACTCAGTTTTATGGTGATGAAAAGGTAAGTCACACCACAATATAAATGATGTGATTTTAACAAATAACATTTGAAGGTACAATAATGGACTAACAACAGAATTCCTCTCATATCCTTGGTAATACTTACTAGTAAAAGGCATTGGTAATATGTGGTTACATCTTCATAGTTAGGAGTTTAATGGAAGTGACATGGAAAGCACTATTTAAGTTTACTAAGATCAATACCCTAATGAATCAATGTGCTGTTATCCGCTTCTAAAGTAAATGAAATTAACTTTTAATCTTTTCTTCTTCATATATGTTTGTGCTCAGCGTGCTGTGTTTGATATCTTGTATAGCAATTGGTTCTCTAGGAGTATTTACTATTTAGCCACTTTTGTTTCTCAGGCACATCTCAGCCCTTGTCATTCCCTCCAGTAAGCAGATGGAACTCGCACCGACACAGCCAACACTCACCTCAAGGCCACCTGCTAAAGGATGCTTTGTAACACACCCAGTACTACCCCTGGGGAAACAGCTGCAGGCTGAACCGGAGGAAATCAGTGACAGTAACAGGCAATTATCGCTGCAAAGTTCTGAGTTTGAAACACAAAGCTCTACAGGGTGAGAGGCAGCCCAAGCGCCAGGCCAGAGTCACGCACTGGGCAGCTCAAGATACCTCCAGCAGGCTCTTTCCTGGGGCATATCCAAACGAACCTACCCTACGAGTCACTCGGGGTCCTCAAAGGAAATCCTCTGACAGACCTTGCTCAGAGCAGGCTGTGGGCAACCAAGGCTTCTTCTGGAAAGACTTTGGCCAGTCAGTCTTGTAGGGGTCACAATTGTGATGCCACTCACATGGTGAGCCACAGCTACCACGATTCCAAATCACAGCTGCTTTATATCATCAGTAAGGTACACCTGACGAAGGGCTATTCCTTGGTGAGGTTCAGAGTTAACAGGAATTCTTAGGATCCCACCAGCTGAGAAACACAGCAATTTGCTTTTCTGACTCCTTTCAGAAAATCTACCCAGTCCCTATGCAATTTCTTCATGTAACACATCAGAGTAATCATTACTAATTTCTCATAATTGAATCCTGTATCTTCTTCAGAGTTAGTGCTCCGTTAATGTCTTTTCCCAATCAAACTCAAAAATCAATCTATGAAATAATTACCAGTCATGAGGATGCTACGGTTAACATGAAAGAAAATTTTAGCCAAAATGGAAACACTCATTCGTGGTATCTTTTGAAATACAGTTTTATGCTGAAAAATCATAACCATACCATAAAAGACTTTTATGTGCTACAAAAAAACCCAACCAAACAAAATATTTTTCTTCTTATCCTTTGGCTTGACCTATTTACAGCTGTTCTTGCAGTTAAGTTTCAGTTACCTGTATCTATTCAGTTACACGAAATCTATTACCAAGATATGAACCACGGGCATTTGTAGCCTTTACCAATGGCACAAAAAGGACACTTAGTCCAGCAAGAAGCAGTGCCTGCAGGACCCTGCTGTGTCTACACTGGGTTTTTAACTGATGCCACCTGCATTACTGAGACACTTGGGACACTTGGAGTGTAACTTTTAAGTATCTATCTCCTGTGAGCAACTATCTTTCAGCAGAACAATGACAGTCCATATTTCAATCGAATTTTAGCTGTAAAAAAAGAATCCAGAAAATGTCAAAAGCGTGAATGCATTTGAATCCATCTCTTTATGACTGCACCAACATTACCGCATGCTAATTCTCCTGTACATGGATTCCATATGTCATCTGAACCATCTTCTATGACAAACTAGGCCTTACCTAAATATTGAAGTTATTTCATCAGAAACAACCTCATCTCACCTCAAGACATTTGGGTAAACTTATCAGAAAAAAAAAAAAAGACAAGCATGTGCACAGCTGAACAATAGCACTCCCATTACAGTGAGGAATGCTGTAATGTCAGTTCCTGTGTTCTCCCTGCTCCAAATCTATCAATCAGAGATGTCTGGTCTGTCACGTAAATGGGAACAGAACTCAACTGGTCTGTGTTTACGAAACACAGTCTGTGATATTACCAAGTGTCATATTTAAAGCCGATGTAGGATAAAAATATTTGAAAACCTGAAGACTTTTTTTTTTTTTAAACTTCTGTGACAACATCTAGAAACAAAAAGATAAAGGGAGCATAGAATTTTTCACAGCATATTTTAAGGTGAACAAGAACAACTTTAAACAATCAAAGCTTGGGAAGCACCAGCTTAAAAAGAGTTAATTGCTTGTCTGCCCTTCTGGAGCAGTTAGATTCTACTAAGAGTAACCTAACAAAGCTTTGTGTGACAGTGCATATTAAAAATACAGCATCTTGATACCACGTATGTGATAGTGGTCATGTAATTTGAAAACCAGATTTTATTTTGTTAATAAAATAAAAAACTTTAATGTCCAGCAATTAAATAACCATTTCATTGTTCCATGCAGACTGTGGCACTTTCATGCGATTTTACAAAACTGCAGTACAATTTACTGTTGCTTTATTGCACTTAGCCCACAGAAAAAAAAAAAAATCTCAGCAAAGTAGAGAGAGTAGTGAGAATAAATGAGACATGCAAAGAACAGAAGAAAAAAAATCATTAACACTGTGTTTTTATAAACATAATTAGATAATGAGGTCCAAAACCCTAAATTACATGGCAATGTCTCAGAGAAGCCTATGGCAGATCTGAGATGTTAACACAGACATAACAAATCCCACTTTGGTACCCTATCATGTATAACTTTCCTATCTCTAAGTTTATACCTGCGCAGACCTTGACAGAAGTAGTTTAAACTAAGAGGAAATGCAAAAACCATACATGAAGTTGTTCAGCCTGGACAGTGTATTAGATAGAGCTTATCCTGCTTTGCTCAAATACTTCTTTTATTTTGCTTTGAAACACCTGTTTCAAGAAGAGTCTATTTCCACTGTGACCAACCAGTTCAGGGAAGGGTTTTATTAAATAACTCTAAGTGTGGAAAAAGAAATAAAATCATACATTACTCAGCCTGCCTGAGCTGATACTGTTAGCTCCTTGTTTAAAAAGGCAGACAGAAAGAGCTGCTCATACTTGTTATTCAGTGGGAAAAAGAAAAGAATACTAACTTGTGCCAAATCTTTTTAAGTGTTATGAATTTACATCAGCTCAGAAATACATGCCTCTGAACACTGAATTTTAAAGTGGATTAGACTTTTCTTGTGTTCTTTAAAATGATTTTTCTTCACTATAAAAATATGTCACAGTGGGAAAATGAAAATACAACAGACTGACTTTTGTAATCCAGTATGCGTGACAGTTAAATCTTCATGATGAAAGCTGCAAACTGGTGTTTGCTTATGTTTAAATGACTTATAGGTCTTGTCTGTGAACAACACCAGTTCTGATAACTCTGAGACACAAATGTTACCTACATGAAATGACAGATACTGAGATGTTCCTTGTTTCTCCTCCCATTTTATCTCAAAAATAAAGTCCTTTTTATCTTGCTCCACTGTCACAAAAAAGGGTTTGTCTATTATTTACTCTGCAGTTCCTTCAGTAATCAATATCAAAGATCCAGAATGCCAGTCGTATGAAGAGATCCAGCCACTTTGAGAATGTGTTTAAAACCTTATGTATACATATAAAATAAACCTGTTTTTACCTGGCATATTTGCTGTGAACATTAAAAAGACAAACACCAGTGTGGATAATGGATGATCTAAAAAAAGCACATACTGGGTGCCAAAAACACTTACAGAGCCAAAAACAAAACTGGGAACTGAATCCAATGAAAGAACTAAGAAATGCAGTCAAAAACGCCAGTCAAACAACGAATGCGACATGTGACAGGGTTAAAACAAGTTTTGATTCCAGAGAAACATATTAGCACAACAGTGGATTTTTTGTTTTGTTCTGGTTTTTATGACTGGTATATGAAATACTTCTATGTGGAAAAAACTATTTTCTAGGTAAATATGGAGAATACAGCTCCCAAAGAAAAGCACTATTACGTAGCTAAGATTTTCTGTAGTTTTAGTACTTTAGTTTCACCTATTAAAAATGCAATTCATAACAAAAAGCAAAATGCAGGCATACATAATAGAAACCTTTTGTGTTTTTTAATACCCTGAACAGTCCCAAGCTTTAGCTCACTTTCTTGAGAAAAAGGGGATGGCAGGCAGGAATCCCTTCTGCACATTGCTTGCATGACAGAAGATGGGAACTGCATTATGCCAGCTGTTTTGCTCAGGAATGAATCAATATTGGCAGAAGGGTCAGACCAATATACTGAGCTGATATTTATTCTCCTATCTGCCATTCTTCTTTCTGCCCTCACGCAGCCAAACGGCAGTAAAACCAGTGAACCACGGCGCATGTGTCCGTGGGGCTGATGTCACCAGCCGACAACTCAAAGCCAAGGCAGGTGCTAAAGCAGCACTGCTCACCCTGGAAGGTGCCTTCGGCTGTGTCCCTCTGCCTCCCATCCCCACACCTATCCACTCAAAAGGAGCCTCCATCTGTTTCATTTTTACATGATCTAATTTCTGAGATCACAAGTTAGAGCAAATGAGGCTGACAGGTGAAATAAAAGCGTAGTTTATTTTTCTTAAATTGCCTTTTTTGTTGTTTAATTACTATAGCATGGGGGTTACACATTTTGTTGATCTGTTATGTTTCTCTTTAGAATATTTGTATGTATTTATTTAATGGCCTGAGGCCAACAAAAGATAAGACTGCAAGCAAACATAACACCCACAAACAAAAATACACAACCTGCATTGCAAAAACCAAGTAACCCTTTCAGAAGCATTTTGGTGTCAGGTAATACAAATTTTACGGCCGCTTTTATTACAGCACCCTGATACTGCAGGGTTACAGAGGCAGCAACCCCAGATGCTTGCTTACTTGCAGTGCTGAAAGTTTATTAACTTGCTTCCACAGCTCCACAGTAAACGTGCCCAGTACTACTTAGCAGATAATCTTCTCCCTGCAGAAGCTTGTTGTTGTAGCAACCTGTTGGAACACCTGGAATGCCAAAGTGACCACAGGTGTATGTGCACATAACACACAAGAGCTCATAGAATTGTTAAGGTTGGGAATGACCTCTTGGATCATTGAGTCCAACCATTCTCCAGTTGCAGGAGAACCAAGTTGAAACAACAGAGAAGCCCATCTGCAGCACTGCTGAATGGAGCATTTCTGCAGTGTTAAATTCACCAAGAATGAGTCTTATACTACCAATGAGAAAATTAGAAGACCTTAAATAGATGGGAATTGGCATAAGAGCAGTCTATTAATTTCTGGTGATCCTACCGCACTACAAAATGTAGTCCTAGATGCTCTTTGCAAGCACATTTTAAAGTGACCTTGACTGTGTCATAGCCATTGTACACTTTCAATGCTAAGTTTGAATGTTTGGAAATTTACTAGAAATATTTTCTTGTAATAATGAAATACTAGGCTCATTTGTGCATTAATAAATTAAAGACAGCAAAAAGATTGTTAAGTTCTGGAAACTAGGATCAATATAATTCACAAGACAAAAACAATCCACATGCTTCGTGTATTATCCAGTATAATTACAAATTCATATGTAAACATTTCTCAAATTTAGTAAACTTAGATACAAAAGGCTTTCTAAGTCAGTGACTCCTTAAAACTTGTGGCAGCATTCTTGGGTTTGGAAACTGCACAACCTCACTTCCCTGACCCTCTCCTTCAATCTGGAGTTTTGCAGGTATTTTTATTATTTGCATTATCTCAGACTGTCCCACCGATCCTGACATTCAGGAGAAAGTACTTCCAGATGTTCAGAGGGAACGTCCTGTGTTTCACATTGTGCCCATTGCCTCTGGTCCTTGTCAGCGGGCACTCCTGAAAAGAGCCAGGCCATTCACTCTCCCTTCAGGTACTTAGATCCCCCCTGAGCCTTCTCTAGTCTCCCAGGCTCTTTCAGCCTTTCCTCATAGGAGAGATGCTCCAGTGCCTCCACTGGACACGTTCCAGTCCCTCTGTGTCTCTCTCACACTGGGGAGCCCAGGACTGCTCCCAACACTACAGCGGTGGCCTCCCCAGTGCTGAGCAGACAGAAGGATCCCCTACCTCCCCTAAGCCTTCGCTGCGTTCTCCCCCTGCATGGCTAAGGCACACTGCTGGCTCACAGACAAGCTGGGGCACACCGGCACCCCCAGGTGCTTCCCTGCAAAGCTGCTGTCTGCATGGCACCGCTCCCAGCCGCCATGGTCACTCAGAGATCACTGGGAATGGCCTCACAGTGACGACTCCATCTCACTCAGCACCTGTGGATGCATCACATCACGGCCCGTGGGTTTATCTATTTTCAGTCTGCTTAAGTGTTCTCTAACCTGACACTCTTCTACCAAGGGGAGCAGTGGCAGCAAATTAGTCACACAGGGATAATTAGTGGATGTATTCATAGCAGGTAGCTTCATACACATCAGAAACCAAATCACAGGCTACAGAAGATATCTAAATTTAAAACAAAACAAAACCAAAACCGGAAGTGGTGCTTTAACCCAAAAAATGAGTCCCAGCCTACTGCTGCTATTCTGTTCTTTAAGGTACTTCATTTCACGCAGCAGAGCAGACTTTGATCTGGAATTCAGCAGCATGGCTCCTTTCTTACTCACAACATTTTTGTTCTGTATTTGTTTAATCAATAGATTCATTTTATGTAACAAAACACAATCTGGAGTTTTAATCAAGCTGATTTAAGTCCCCACTTTAAATTATAAGCAGATTATCAATCATAACCAGCAGAAGTTAGATGAAATATAATAGCCTAATCTGACTAATTTTCTTCCTAAACCAAAACTGTTATCTTTCCTATCTTATCTTGCATTTTACCAGCCTCAACATCTGTACATCCAGGAAATATTTTCATGTCAATATTTTAATAACATTAAAATATCGCTTAATTATAGAAGCAAAGATCAGTTTTTCCCTGAATTGTATTACCAAAAATGTTTCTCAAACATCACTGCCAAATGGCTTATTCAGAGCTCTACAGAAAGGGCACTGCTCATTGAGAAACAGTGTCAGATCTTTGCTGTCAGAATTACCCACAGGGGACACATTTTGCCATCTCATAATGTTTCCAAACCTTTTGAATCACTTCTGTGGTCTCATAAAGATTTCCCTTGGTACCCTGTAAACAAAAGGTCAGATCTGCATTTACCCAGGTTCCACAGTTATGGGAGATTTATCACTGCATTATCTGAAGATGTGGCATGGGCAAGCAAGCTGGAGCACTGTGTTTCATTTCAAGTAGATGAGGCATCCAGCTCTTATTTTGCCTTTTTTAATGTTCTTTTTTTTCCTCTTAGCAGAACCAAAACCAAGGCTCAACAGAACATTTTGGCTTGTTTTCCAGGTCACCTAAGCAATTCAATTAAATAATTAAGAGATAAAACAAGCTATTCATGTAAGGAAGCACCAACAACAAATTTTGATTCTTTTGCTAGGTTTGGCTGATGAGCAGTCTTGAAGTAAAGTAGCTATCTGGAGAACTATTTTTGGCACAGAAATTAGTCCTGATTATCAAGCATTGAAGGAACAGTAGCAGTTTAAACATCCTAAGTGAGCCTGCAGAAGCTTTACATAATAGAGTACAGTTATTCTAAATCAAATAGCAATGAAACAATATTTGCCTCCCATTTGTTTACTTTGGGCATTTGACAGAAGTTTCTGTGCAGATTGTTTTCTCTGCAGTGTCATTTCTCTCTGCTGTCTCTACACTCAGACAGCACCAGGCACAAGCACAGGACTAGAAGCCATTTTAAAGTTTTTGCTTCCATGCCTCTTTTGCTTCCCTTAATTAGCTAGGTTCGTGTCCACGTTTTCCCTTTAAGCTAGAAATTGCTTGAGCTCTTAGTGTGAGGTTTTAGCAACAGATGGTACACTTCCCCCTGAGTTAATTCTGAACCAGTATCTCAGGGTTGAGATTGCTAGAGGTGTTATCTTTCAGCAGAGATCTTGATTTTATAATCATTGCCCATCCAAAGCCTGCTTAAAAAAAAAAGTTGTCAAGCTCTGCTGTGGCATTATTCTGTGTCAAACAGCTGCTTCAATGCATCTAAGAGAAATATGCCACCAGAATACTGAAGATGCAAGAGTGAAATAGGGCGTTAAATGTGGAATTGTTCACCATTTGCTATTGAGGAAAAATACCTTCTCTCTCAAGCTCTCACACAAACAACACCCACGTTTCTGCAAGTTCTTGCCAATACAACAGCTTTTCTCTACCTGGGGTGAGGCAAAAGTAATAAAATAAAATTAGAACAAAGCTGGAGAGAATGTTAAGACAATTTGATAAATTTAAAAGGGGAACAGAAGATAGTTCTTGGCCAATAAAGATAGGGACTGCAGCATAAGGAATCCATGGAAGGCTGAGAAGATGAGTAAAACTGCACAAGAAAGAGAGCAGCAATGGGAAGGGCAGAGAAGACAAAATCGCCTCATCAGGAAAATGCCACTAGACCAAACTGAAACTGAGATCTGATGACAGCAAATTCAATAAACTCTAGGAAGATGTCAGGAATTTAGCAGATGGACACAACAAATACATATTTTTAATTTAGCATGTTTTTACGATAGCTCCAGTATTAGCATCATGGGTCATGAATCTATTAAAAGTACAGAAATAAAGGGAAAAATGAAAGGAAATTAGCTCAGCTCTCGGTACTCTTGATTCCTTGCATGAAGAGCAAAATTCAATTGAAATGTTTCCTGAGGCAGAGAAAGATTAAAAGAAAATTAATGGTACTCTATGGGCACAAATAACATTTCATAGGGTATGTCTGTGGTTATCATAGCTGAAGGCTAAATGAAATACTAAGTTGGAATAAAAGTTCGAGCCATACACAACCATGCAGTTGTTTTTACTCCTTGTTGCCTAAATAAATTCCATTGCACCGATGAGCAAAGAGCTGAAATTGTAAAGAGTCCTACTATTTCAGCCACTGACCAAAAACTCTACATTTAGGTATCAAAAGGTTAGATAACCTTTTTGGTTAGAGGGGGTTTTTCCCCCCCAAGAGATGCCTCCGAATTCTCCCAAAGGTAATCTCACTCACCCTTCAGCAACTGTCTTTTGAGCACATTGACCTTTATCCTTATTTATGCCCAATACTTTCAAACTAGCAGAAAGTCATGTAGAAATTATCTTGCAAGGGATCCTTAAATTTGTCTGCAAGTAGGACATCTGTCTATAGTAATTTAAAATCAAAATTCAAACACTTATTCCCATTAATTATATCTGTGGAACAATTGGGAACTATTAAAACATGTGTGGCATAATGAATAACCTTTGTGCTAAACATTATCCTTTGGTCTCCTCTACTCCTTCCAACCCAAAATTCACAATGTCATCCATACTCACTTCAGCAGGAATTCTCCTTCTCTTCATCTCCCTCCCTCTCTTGTTCATAAATTCTGTAATTCATGTCCTAAATAAAATTTCGCTTATTTTCTACATGATACATAATTCAGAAGAAATTCCCCAAAAAATACACAGAAGAAAACATTGCTGCTTGTAATGAGCATGGACCTGATTGTTAGCTTGCTTCTTATCTTGCAGGGCCTGATAGATTTCTAAGAGTAACAAATCTCTGAAGTCACTGACATTTGGTGATATCAATTGTTAAAATAACTGCATTATTCTCGGTATAAAAGCAAACAACCGTTGTTAAAAATATGGACTATAAAACAACATTACAGGTACTGTACAAAACCAGAGGGATTCAAATACACTTCTTTTTCTCAGCCACATAAGCTCTTGTGCCCTTTCACTGCAGGTAATATAAAAAGCACGGAGGGTTTTTTTGGCCCTGAAGCACATATAAGCTCCTGGCCTTGGAGGACAGGATTAGGAACACACCATCTGTCTGACAGCTCATTCCCATGGGAGGCAAGCAGGGCACACAGGCTGGAAGAGAGCTACAAATCACTGTAAGAAGTTCTCCACTCAGGCAAATGGGGACAAGGGTGGCACAGTAGCAGGCATCTGTCCTGCAGGGTACACACAGCCTCAGAGCACCAAATAATCTGCTGGTGTTCAACACTGATGTTCTATCACCAAGTAATTTTGTCCAGAATGAGCTCATTAGTTTTCTCCAAAGTTGTTTACAAGATGAATAGGTTAATGGTTTATTAAATCAGCACCTAAAGCTTATATACTTGCTTTTAAATTCAGTCTGTACTCCAGCCTGACCGTTTTTCATTTAAAATGCCAACCCTTTGGGGAATAAATTTAAAAAAAAAAAAACAACCAAGAACAAAACTAACCCCAAACAAAGCAAAATCCAGAAAAAGTGTGGGGCACAAAATACTTAGCAATATTTATCTCAGCTTTGAAATATTTATTCAGCTTTGATCTCCGTATTTATCCCCCTATTTCATTTCCTAGTTATGTACAAATTGCATGATGATATGCTTCAAACACAGAGCTGCATTTGTGGAGCACCAGACAACACCCCAGTCCCATTCCCCAGAAGCACTTAAGTGCCATCACAGCATGAAATCTTAAAATTAAAGTATTTTCAATGTTTTTCTGCATACCTTATCATAGCACTGCTGAAGAAGGCTGTGATCCTCTTCAGCTGATCTCTGTAGAAACCAGATGTGTGCTGAGGTTTTAAATTGTTACTTATTGTATCATACAAAAGATTTCATGCTGTGAGGAATGTATAATGCACTTGATACGTGTGCTTGTCCCTCAGCATCTGCTGACTGAACCAGGATCCCTAAGTGCCTTCTAATTAGCATTTACTTTGGAAACAGCAGCAAGAAATAACCAAAGAAAAATACACCTCTTAACTCATCATTTGGGATTAAACAGATAAGGGAATCTTTTTTTTTTAGCTCTGACTTCCTTTAAAGACATTTGGGTCAATTTCTGTTGCCCTATCTAGAACGAGAAGAGAATCAGGAGGACGAGAACTTTTCACTAAGATACCTATCCTGGACAGGAATTTATTTCATTCAAGAAACCTTTCAGCTTGCAAGGTTTGACCTCTTCGATACTGAGGGTTTGAGTTAGAGTTGACAGTGTCTGGCCTGTGGTCAATACAACACAGCATACTCGACAGAAGAGAGAAGATTTCTGGAATCATGAGCAAGTAATATTGCCCCATGAACTATGCATGATGCAGTAAAGAGAAACATTAGACTGAAATCTTTCTCTTTTTCAAAGGCAACAAACGGAGTGTGCATCAGTAGTGCCTATTTTAAAATAATGTTGTTTCTTTTTTGAAGTGGAGATAGAGGAATAGACCAATGCAGGTGCACAGACAAACATTAACCAAGATTACTTCAGTCAGGTAGAAAAGATCTCTCAATGTTATAATGTTAAAAACTCTTATTGGTAGAAAGGGATAATACTTCTTCATTGTAAAACAAGATGTACTTATTTTAATAGAAGATAACCACAGCATTCTGGAGATATCTTATTGTAGAATATCCAATATAGTTTTTCTTTGCATATGGAAAACTACTTCATTAACCCAGCTTTCACATCCCTCTCCACCAAAACTTTGAACAATGGAGTACACAAGAGACAGGTTTTGTCAGGGAAACCTTTTCAGCTTCTTGTGGCAGCTCTCTCAAGGCTGACTCTCTCTCCTTCGAGTATGCTGAAATTTATGTCTAAATGCTTTAGAAAAAGTTCTGAATATTTAAACACAGCAGAAGAACCAAGTGCTTAAAAACAATTTTGGCCTCAGCAGTATGTGCAACAACCTTATTCATTCTACATTTAGTGCTGCCCCAGTCCTAAAAGCCTCCAAACCTGGAATGAACATCTCATCCAATTGGTGTTTCCAGAACATAAGCAGAAATAAGTAAGAAAATACATTAGATTCAACTATTTCTCAAACCTCGTACACTTTGAATCCAATCTGGATTTAAATTTCATTATACTCACAACAGATTATTTCATCCAAGCTGACAAACAGTGTGAGATCTGGAGTCTTAATAAGCAGAGCAAAGTAAGGGTAAAGAAAAGAAGAATGTTGTGTCAAGGAGAATATGAAGAATGTCTCCAGACTGTTTGGATAGACTGCAAGCTGCATTTAAACTGCACAGGACAGACAAGCTCAGCTCTTTGCAATTAATCTCAACTTTCATGTAACAAGGCCTCACTTCTGAAGACATTTAAGTACTTTGCTCCCAGTAAAATCACAGATCACAGTAGCGCTCAAAAGGCCTTTGAGGATGTATGTAGGTGCCAGCAATCTAACAGGGCAAGCCTATAGGCTTTTTGCTGAGGATGTGAAATAGTACAAATACCAAATACCAGAATGGAATGCACAAAAGGCAGGGTGCTGAATAAAATGCTTCTTCCAGTGGAAACTGGGAGGCATTAGCTTGAGCCCTAGAAACTCATAGCCAAAATTTAAGTTCCTAGAACATGCACCCAGAATGTGAGAAAACAGTTTGATTTCCCTATTCAGACTCAGGAGATTCGATTCTCCCAGCAGGGTGCCCCAGTTAGCAAGCTGTCCCCTATTGTGGAGTGGGAAGCTTTAATCTTTCCCACTGAAGCTATCTGACTTTTCAGAGAACAGGAACAGTGCAACTGCACTGTGCAGAGACACAAGAGTTCCTGACCCTGCTCCAATGGCTGCTCAATACACCTGAAACACATTACAGCACAGACCACATCTCTCTTGCCCTCTCCCAGGCATGTGTCGCAATGGCTGTAGTGACAGAGTCACAGAAAAGTTTGCGTTGGAAGGGACATTTTACAGACATCTCGTCTGACCCTCCTGCAGCAAGCAGGGAAATCTTCAAGTAGATCAGGTAGCTGAGAGCCCCAACCAACATGACCTCGAATGTTTCCAGGGATTAGGCACTTACCAACTCTCTGGGCAACCTGTTCCAGGGTTTCAAATCCCTTATTGTAAAAAATATCTTCCTTATATCTAGTCTGAAAATCCACAAATTGTCTTCAACCGCTTCAACAGAGGGTCTGGTTGGGTGTGTCAGAGACACTCCAGAGGCTGCTGGGTGGGTCACCTTCTGGAAGATGGGCAGTCTCAGCTCCTCAAGCAGGAAGGTGCACAGATACTTGGTTTCCAGAATCTTTGACATCTAAGGACATGAATCTCTGGAGTTTTCAGTTAAGGATTGCTTAGCCAAGGATATAAGAATGGTTTGACATCTTTTGATTGAAGATAAAAGGAGACACTGGCATTCATTACATTGATGCATAAATGCCAGTGACCCTTTGTGTTTATAAGACAACCTGCATACTACATGTTTACAAAGGCAAAAGCAAGGCTCTCATCTTGGAGCCCTCCTGACAGGTATGGAGTTATGCACACACACACGATTGTATGATCATGGCTCTAGAGGAACTAGGACAAACAATTATTAACAACTAACATGTCTCTTAAATAATAAGCAAATATCGTGCATATAGCAATGAAGACTTTTAAACATCACCCCATGCACTAATGTTTTTGCTCTGCTTATCCTGTTTTGCATTATTTTCTTTCTTTTTCTATGCCAAGAAACTGAAACTTACTTTGTAGTTTGACATCTGAAGAGTCACTTTCAAACTTGAACTCCTTTTTAATTGTTTTTCAACACTGTAGGAACCGACCTGGCTTGCAAAGGAGGCCAGGCGAATCCCCAAGGTTCAGTGCTCTGTTTCATTTCTATACCCTGTCACTAACTGTGAGACCATTTGGCAGCAGCAGTCATTAAACCTACAAATAATTAGTTCTTGCAAAGGTAGGTAGAGACCATAGAAAGATTATGATATGGAAGATTATAACAAAAAACCCCCAAAAACCAAAACAAACCCCCAAAACTCAATAACCCACACTTCTGCAATGTGTTCTACTTGGAATCACTTGAAGAAAAGTTTGTCAGCCAAGTTTTTACCTTTATATACTCTTATATTCCAATTAAAAGCACTGCAAGAGAAAGAAAATCCTTTCAGAACTGAATTGGGATGAGAACAAAGGAAAAAACCCAATTAATCTCAGCAATTAAAATTGGCTGTAAACAAAAGAGAATCGGGCATGTGTGTGTAATTTTCTCATTAAATATTCTGTAGAGGTCCACAATAGTATTTTCAAAGATTACTTTGAAGAAATGTTAACATAAAAAGACTTATTTTAAAAGCATCTTTTAAAAACTTTTACTTGCCTAAAAAATAGAAGAGTGGTAAGATTCTCCCACCATCAAATCTGTGGTGTGTTTGCTCATTTGTTTGTGGTTTTTTGATCAATATTCTCAGTACTCTGTTATGGCTAAGAAGAAACACAGCTTTCCTGAAATCAGGGCTCTGCTGAAAGTGAGATCTCATACCTCTATCTCATAATCTGAGTTCTAAAGGAAGTGTCTTTAATGACACCAGCTCTGAATGGAGTATCTCAACAGCAAACACTAAGAAATGGAGGACTGGGATAACAAGAACAATCTATCAGCTGACCTTCACATCTTAGAAATCATCTGTGGGACCTGGGAGCAGTGGTTAGATTTTGTCAGCCACTAAGAGGCTGAAGGTGGGAAAAAGGGTCTTGAAAAACTACACACTTGCCTACAAGTGGTGTCAGAAGCTGGAGCGTGTTCTTCAGAACCGACTCTTCGCTTGTTTGCCAGATAACATTTATTTCAGATGGAAAGCTGAACCCAGCACCCTGGTGATTTAAAAAGACTCTTGGAAGATATTCCTCTCCCATACAACTGACACTCAGCATGGGGGCAGGCTCCTTCCACCCTGAATATCTCCAGTCAGTAGCTTTCTTTCTTCTTTTTTTTTAAATTAGTAATTCAAAATTGCTTTTCTCTCTTCTGAACACTACTTTTACTCCCCTTTTCAAATCAAGAAAGACTCATATTATCTAAAAAGTTACTCCTTTCTTATTTTTCTTTTTTTTTGGTGCTAATACTTGTCTTCTCAAAAGACTGTTAAAATATTTGCTTGTGAAAAATCAGAGAGAGTGAAATAGAATTGCTTTGATGTATCACCAAGCTGGAAACCGCTAACTGGGGATTCTCAGAGACCAGATGTCCTTTTACGTGGAAGATAATGGAAAAGGTATAACGACAAATTTAAAAAAAAAAAAAGTTTTTCCCTGCTATTATTATGATATTGATACAATGACATTATAATCTTCATCTTATACTTAATACAACAAATTTTATGTCTTTAGATATGGAACAATGGCCCTGTAAAAGAAAACCCCAGCCCTCCCTCCTCTCATGTGATCCTTCTGGACCCAGAAGCTTAATGAAATTTGATAATGCAAACTTTTTTAAAATTACACATGCAATAAAAAGCAAACTGGCTCAGCGGAGGGAGGAAGAGAGTGCAAAACACACACACAAAAAAATGATGCTGTGCTAGAAAAGTTCTTTGCTATAAAAATGTTGCTTGTTGCATTATCAACAGATGGCATTCTACCCATAAAAACTCATCCTACTTAAGTCTGTTTCCTATAATTCCTTATGTTTCCAATTATAAATGTGTTTTTTAAAAGTGAAGAAAAGGTATTGTAGGCATTAAAAATTACAATTTTAATTCTTGTTTTGGTAAGTTCAGGAAATGAAAATATTTCACTCTAATGTTTGGAGCTGGGAAGTAGTGAAAGGCTCACTATTTCTGATATAGTAAGTCAGAGAATAGCTTCAAAATGATGATTTGGGGATGTTCAACTCAGAACACCCTTTTATTCTCAATACTTTGTAAAATCAGCTATAAGTAAAGGATTTTAAACAGTGTCCAGGAACTCACCAACACACCACATGCGTCTCCAATTCTGCTTATGTGTCTGCAGAGCGAAAAGCTAATGATTTGGACTTTTGATATATTCGTGTACAAGGAGGATGTTAGTGGTTCAAGAATGCACCTGGCCATAGGAGAGAGGGGAAAAAAAAAACCAAAAACCCAGAAATTGTTACATAATTCCCACTGCCTGCATCTCAGTTCAATGTGTGCAACATGCTTGACACAAATGCCCCGATGTGCCTGTGCAATCTGAAACCATTCTGTACTTTTTGTAGCTTTGGCCAACTTTAGACACAAGTTTTATAAGCGAGATCCAATTTTTAAGAACAAAATATTAACATACAGCTGAAGCGATTATCATCTACAAAATAATTAGCTTTCCGACTTAATTTTATGAGAGGTTTTCCTGAAATACTTCTAATATAGGCCAAGTATAGCAAAGGAGGATTTTGTAGGTTTGAAATGGTTGGTCAAAATCTTTCCCATAAAACTCCTTAACTATGATAATTATAGAACTTAAATCTTCCCATATATTTCACAGCAACTAATAGCCAACTATACTATTAAACATCCTATGGGTGATATAATAAAAATTAATGCACGTTATTCAATTACTAACTAATTAGAAGCATTTACTGTGTTTAACTACCACACTGTGTGACAGCAGAGCAGTGATTTCAATGAATGCACTAACATTTTATTAATCACATGGCAATTATTGCAATAAATTTAAATAAAAGTGGTATTAGGGGATCGTAATTCTAATCACCATCCTTTATTAAAATCCTTGTTAAAGCCAAACAATTAGCAACAATCAAGAGGATATACTCTGCCTATTGCTCATGGTGAAAACATCGTATGATTCCACAAAAATCAGAATATAGGGATGAGGCAGGAGCATCGCCTGCCTCTCTTCAGAAGTTTCTGAGGGGGAGGCAGCTAGAGGTGGTGACAGTGGCCATGAAGTAGCTGCCTCCTGCTCCTCAGCAAGGCCAGAGAGCTCATCTGAGCAGGGATGGGACTCCTAACCATTTCACGTTGCCATTGCTACCTTGCCAGGCCCACAGGACTGTGACCTCAGCACAACTCTACAACAGCTTGATTTGCTTCGTGCCCCTTTAGATCATCACAGCTAAAGGACAACAGAACAGGTCCTGGTAGGGCTAGGGAAGCAGCTCTTCAGGCTCATGTCAGCAAAAAAAAACCCTGCAATAACCAAAAATCAGGACTATAAAAAAAAACAAAAAACCCTGCAATAACCAAAAACCAAAACCAAGAAACCTTGCATCTCCATGAAATTTTGCTGCTTTCGAGTGAACAAAACAACAGATCTGGCCATAGCATTAGGATTTTATCTTGCCTTAGAGATGGCAGGCTCCAACAGAAAAACTACAGTGCTTTTAATCTATATGAGGTTCTGCTACAGCTTTACACAAAGCTTTCATACAAATAAATGCAAACAATCCTATTTATGCAGCCATTCCCATGGTCCTAAAATGAAACTGTTTGCAAAGACCACTTTCTCTGCTAAAGAGTCTGATGGGACAGGGTCAGATTTTGCCAGTCTGATGGCCCTTGCTTAGTTGCAAGTATTTGGCAGAGTTTGGTTTGGGTAAACTCTGCAAAACACAGGAGGGAACTAAAAATAAAAGAGCTATTCAAAGGGACAGGAGCTCTGCAGCTGTGTGCCATGGTCTCCCAGAGATCAGAAATAAGCACACACAGGTACAATTTGCACATGCAATTTGTTATCAGCGTGCTTTGTCTGCTATGCAAACCAGTCTCACAACCTAGCAATTAACTGAAATTTCCGGGATTTCTGCATCATAAACTATTAGAATACCATACTGTGTAAAAAACCCTTAAAAAACTCACAGTAGTAATAGCTATGGGATCATAGTTTTTCACGAAAGTTAAAGAAGTCACAATAGCATGGAACTGCTGTAAGCTACAGGGAGTGATGCTCCCTTTTCAAATACAGAAATCCAAGAAAATCCATGAAAAATGAAATACTACGAGGAATATGCATACATGACTGCCATAGTACTATAATGATACATTCAATAAGTGCTTATGTTTTAGTATTAATTTTATGGTAAGCATTTAAAAAATTTAATAAATTACATGGTTTCTCTCTGTATAAAGCCTCCTAAAAGGCTGTAGATTCACAGCAAAATTAGGGAACAAAAGGAATATTCAATTACTTGTTCTAAGGAACAAAGGTTGACTCAGAAAAAACATACACATCTTACATAGTTAAAATAGTCTATCAAACCTCTATTTAAAGAAGATAGAGATATTTCTCTTAAGTTCACTCTAAGTTCCTTATTTTTAAATTAACAGAGTCTGTTCACATTCACAAACTTAGATGAATTTCTGTGTTCTAAGTGAGCAGATTTTTTTAATTAAAAAAGCCAAACATTTCCAACCTGTGGTATATTTCCTTTGTAGTGAAGCAAATTACCTAACCCTTAGCTACACAGCAGCTGGGATTTACTTTTCTAAACAGAAGTTTAATGCTGGCACCATCAGTTCTACTTCATTTGTGATAGAACCACATATTTTATTTTTCTCCTACGAAAACAATGAAAATAGAACACCTGGCAGCATGTCATTGTCAAAACAACGTATTGCAGCCCATAGCAATCTCCATACCTAGGGATTTCTCACACAGTGACATGGGAACTCCTCTGTTCTAGCCTTCTCCTCTTCCTGCCAGAGGATTTCAATAGTCTACTGCTCATAATTTTATACATTATTGCCCCACTATTAAGCCATTCTGCATTTTCATCCATTAACAACCAGAAGAAAAAAGTTATTTCATTGAGTCAGATGCTTGCAACTCTTAAAAAAATTTGTCTCCTATACTCCTCATTTTTTGTTTTTACAGGGTTTGCAAAAACTACTTAAGAACATATTCCTACGTACAACTCCTTGGTTCCAAAAAACCCAACCCGCCACTTATGGATGCAGAAAAGCTCCCCATAAGACATCAGAAAGCTAAACTTACAGCAACCGCAAAGCAACACGCCTGTGCAGAGCAGTAGGAATCAGCTTTCCAGTTCTGCTCGGATCTGTAAGTTACCAACAACTAGGTGACCTTCACAGGTTCATGTCCAAATTAATTTTACAGTGATTCCAGGGTAGCTGTCCACTGAGAAGCTACAAGAACATCATGAAGAAATGGATAACATGGACCTTAACAGTGAAAACTGCTTAGATGACTGTAGAATGCTGAAAGACAAACTCCTTCAGCAGGCTTTTAGGGATAACTGCAAACAGAGCTGAAAGGTACCCTCCTGTGATCTTTTGAAAGAAATCAGCAGCTCCGATTGTTAAATGCAATTTAAAAGTAACCAATTTATATTCCTTTGTTCCATATTAGGACAATACAATCTGTCATTAATTTAAAGTCTGCAATGAAATCCTGAGTCACATTAATGGATCCTTCATCAAGAATTTGAATTCCTAGTTCTTGTTGTTTTATACATTCTCTCACTGATATTTCCCCTACGTGCAAAGAGATAATATCTTAAAATGTGGTCACATAGGGCAAAGAACAAATCACTGTACAGAAAATAAAGAATCAGACCTCAAAAATCAGAATCATCATCTAAATTCATTCTTACATTCAGAGGCATCAGCAACACCAGTCATCTCACTTCAGCATGACACCACTCTAATGTTCCCTCCAATGTTCTTCTTGCGCTGATGCCAATGCAATTAGCATCTAACACAATAAATGTTTCACCCATTGCTGGATTTCAAACTCCTCTCTCCCCTGCCTTTGGCATGTATGATTTCCTTAATCCAAAATGCAAGATAAAACAAAGGAAATACTGCTTCTAAGCCACTGCTGAGCTCCTTGATAAAGTACTGGGACTTTACAACACTCTCTCTTGAGAACATCTCTGTCAGGCACAGAAGCAGCATTCATTTGCCTGATTCTCTGACAAAAAACCCCTGACCATTTAACGTACCTTCTTATCCTAGGATTTTGCCAGAACTGATTAAAAAAATCCTCAATCAATCCATAAGTGAACCACCCTCCTTTATTTCACTTTATAAGCCCTTAAATGAAGTACCTTCCATGCAGGAGATTAAGCTTTCAGGAATACTTGTGTATTCCTGATTCACTGCATGCATTTGTAATATAGGTGTAATATAGGTAATAAAGCCTCATGACCTTACTGGGGTAACAAAAAACTGGCCTAACAAAAAACCCCTGTAAAATCCAATACCATCATCAGCTTCATAAGAGAACACATCGCAGCTGCAAACAACAAAAGAGCTTGAAGGATATGAGATACTATGATGGTGCCTTGGCTATGCACTCCATTTCTAAAGCACATATCCAATGATACACAAAATATTTAAAGAATTATTATGAGCTCCATTATTACAATTTTTTTTCCCCAGGAAATGAAGACAAGGACAAAGACATCTATGTGGAGTTCTGGATATTCCCAACAAGTGAGGCCTCATTTAGCTGAGAGGAAAAAGGAGATTTCTTAAAATTCACAACTGCATCGAAAAAGAAGTTTAATAAAATTCTCTAACACATGTATCTTTCTTTAGCAGGTGGCTTTGACTAACATTTAAAAATTAATCTAGTGTTTCTCTCATTTGCTTCACACCACTGTTATTTTTAAGTGGCAAAATTTCCTATGGTACAGGGGTATGAGAGATGGCATTTTGTTATCTTATAGCAGCATTTTAATTTCAAACAAAGAAGAGAGACAGTAGAAAATACATTAAGAGGGCAGTATTCTACACTAAAAATATCGATGGTTCATGAATAGATACATGATCTGACAAGAGATTTATCTGCACTTATGAAGATTGAGTAACACTGCTGGGATTACCCTCTTCCACACAGTTAGGCTCTGGAAAAAAAGAAGGATAAAAAATCTTTTCTTTTTAATTTCAAAATGCTTCTGTCTTGTACCACAATCAGTTATTTAGCTTGGCACAATATAATCTGTATTTTTAATGATTTAAAGAAAAAGTTAGAAAATATTTAATTATGCTATATACAATCATTCATGAAAATTTAAAATAGATTTTATCAAAGAAATAAAGTAAAT
The DNA here is from genome assembly GCA_013397895.1 of Origma solitaria. Lineage (NCBI taxonomy): Eukaryota > Metazoa > Chordata > Aves > Passeriformes > Acanthizidae > Origma > Origma solitaria. The sequence continues at coordinate 2,390,413 of VZRL01004167.1, forward strand.
GTTGACATTAGTCAATTTATAGTAACACAGCAAAATATTTCTTTTTCATGCTCTTTTTGTAGAGCTCTCGGTATGGATTTTGTTCTCAAAGTTGTAATCTCATTCACTGCCAACCTCATTAGTAATTTATTACAGATCTACTTTTTTCTAAAGAATCCTGATTTCTTGATCAGATTAAATGAAATGTATATAACTTTGATTAAGCTTTCATTACATGCTTATGAATGACTATTGTGATTATAGGATGAGAACTAGAGAATGTCACAAGATTCATAGGCTAAAGATAAGAATTCATTAGAAATTAAGAACTCTCTTCATCTGTCATTGATCTAGGATAAGTAATTTACTTTATCTCTACCACTATTTAACAATTTGTAATAATGTTTGTCCATACATATTCACAAATTTCCTTTCATCAAACCCTTAGTTTTGGAAATCCGTACTATGTTTTTCCTTGACATAACTTCTTACAAGTGATTTCCTCCCCCAGGCCTATAAATGCTTAAAAAAACAAAATATCTTTAAAATACTGGGAAAAAAATTCAACTTTTACTTAAATGAAAAATGTAAAAATTCAAATAAATGCATTAAATAATTTTCCAAGTCAAACACATCCTCAACCTTGCCTTGTTTAAGAACATGATTAGGAAAGGATTCATCAAGTCTCTCCAACTAACATTTTAATGCTTCTCTGAACTGTAATACCCGGGCTACAAACCTTCTTTTACTTAGATGTGTCAATAGCCAACTCAATCCAATGATAGGCCATGGAAATTGTCACATTCATAAAGCATTATTTAATAAAAACATTTGGCTAATGGGATCACACCAAATGTGTGTAGACTTAAGGCTTCAGCCCTCAAATGGAGATAAGTAAGATCCAGAAGTATAGTGTGTTTTGCAAAATGATGTTTACACAACAGTTTCTGCTGCTGTCTTCATGCAGAACAAGGCTGACAAGTACCAGCCTGTGAAACGCTCCCTTTTAGAGACTGGGGTTTATTTTTATTTCTGTGTTGTAATACATCTTGGAGAGTAAAAATAATGTTTGCTAAGCTCACAACAAGTCTGTGCCAATTTATTTTGAAACAGGTCTGAAATGAAAATACTGCTTAATTTATCTTCTAGACTGTAATTTTCCACTTTGGGGGACAGTGTCCTCTACAAACACACAGCACTTGTGACACAGACAATATTTAGATGCACACATGTGCACATACACACCCACATAACACCTTCAAAGAAACAAGATGGCACTAGGGGACAGACAGACCAAATTTCAGCAAGAATGACAAGGTAAAAAAATCTCATATTGGAAAGTCTCACAAAATTTAAAAAAAATTAGAAACCTCCTTCACATGTCTTCGAGTGAAGGACACTTTTATGGCTCCTCATACTCTTCTGTCCTTGTCCTTCCCCTGCGGATAAGAACGGAGGCTGTCAGAGGCTGGCACTGCACTGCTGCCTACAACAGTCACACAGATTTATTTGTGACCTCCTGCTCTTCAGTTCTTTCCCTGTTCAGGGTTTTAATTATCACTCCTGTGCTTGTGATTGGAAAATTCAGTCCTTCTCCATCGCCACTGCTTGTACATTATTTCTCCATGTTTATAGCTCAAACATAAATTTTATAAACATCCTGCCACCCAACAACCACATTAAATTATAACGGCATTGCAGTATGTATAGTAAGGTAAAAAGGAGCACTAGATAGAGTGTTTATCTGCTAGCATTATCTGACCTGGAAAAAAAAAAAAGGAGCTGCAGAAACCAAATAGAAAGAATAAATAATTATTTTATTCTCACTCATCAATAAATTTCAAATTAAACTGAGTCATGCAAAAAAAAAGGTTTTGTTACTGTTTTTCTTCCTGCAAAACATTAATCATCTGATCATTCCTTTCATTCCAAGGTCTATAATTCAAGTAATTAAGTGTCCATCCTTTTAAACGTATTGTATTTCAATTTTTTCTTTTCCAAAGTTACTGCGAAGAAAGCCGTGCCCTGAGTTACTGTGTGCCTGGATCTTGATCTTCCTATTGCTTAAGCTAATAATTGTTTCTAACACTTTAAAATGACTCTTGGATGATTAAATGATTGGCAGTGCTACTTTAAATTCATTCCTCCTGCACCAAACTCTTATCTGTCCAAAGCTGATAAGTTCAGTATCAGATCTTTTGGGAGACAATCCCCATTACAACCACCAGGACTGGTGCTTTCTGCGTCCATTTGCTGTGCACATAGAAATAACCAGAAAACTATTACATGCATGAAGAATGCCAAGAACAAAAGAAGGATTTTATACTATTGCAGTGCCAAATGAGGTTTCTGCAGTGCAAATAATATAAATAAATAAATAAATGTTTTAAGCCTTGCCCATGGGTGGTAATTTTTTTGCAAACTATTAGTAGCTGCTAAAAAGTTTGTAGCTCAAATGCAAATAGAAAAATAAGCACAACCTTTTTTCCTCCCAACAAAACAAAAAACCCTCCTGTTCATTTCAAATCACTCTCTAGAGGTTAGCTTGTATTCTATTCTGCCTTTTTCTTTGAAATCTATTCATGAAATGGGGTAAACATAATGAAATAAAGACCCTTTTCCAAAACCATGCTGAAGGAATGGTACTTTCAAGAGTTCATATGCTTGACACACCACTGCCAGCATTTATAAGGACACACGAAAATGCAATTACAGAGAGTTTTAAAAGCGCTGTTTGGATGCACTGCACCAAAAGACTGCAGTGCAACCCTGTGCCACGGGAACTTAGCAGTTCACCAAAGGCAATGTCAAGAATCACACCAAGTCCTACACCTGTGTGGGGTTTTCTAGGATGCATTGTGGTGACAAACCCACCCATGGAAAAGGTGTGACAAGGAAACTGTAGGAACATCAACAGCACAGGGAAGGGATGCTGATCTGAGATCAGGTCCATACGAGCTGGGCTCCAGCTAGAAGCTGAACACACGGTTGAACACTTTCTCCAGGAAACTAAAGTAACTATCTTCCACTTCCATCATTATTGCCCAATAAACTATTCTTTTTATTACACATACCTTCCAGCTAATGGTGTGCAAAAACATGGCTTCTCACTTCAAATAGGAGAGTTTAAATCTGTTTAATAGCCTTTAGAACTTTATGATAGGTATTAACTCAGAAAGTACTTAGAAAGTTTTAGATTCTTACAAAGTCAGGTGTAACTGAGGCAAAATAAAAAATTTTGACCAGTCAGTACATTTATTGCTGGTTGGTTTTTGTTGATTTTCCTTTTACAACTACTTGAATTTTTTATAAGCCCCCTACAGAATCTGAAGCCCTGTAATCCCAGGCTATCATGCTAGCAATGCTTTGTGCTTACGGACTGTAAAACCAGAAGGACACAGTGGTTTTACACTGAGTTTTTAAGCAACTCCAACCATTTCAATAGAATGAAGAGAATATGTGCAGTGTGAAAAGTATAGATAATTCATGGAATTTCTTCACTGGTGAATCCCAAATAATCTATTACTGGTGCAGAACTATAAGCATGATATAGTCAAAGCTAGATAATTCATAATCAAACATGTTTTGGGGAGAGAAGGTATGCAAGTGGAAGGGAAAAAGACACAGTGCCTGAAAAAAAATTAAAAAGCACATATTTTCTCTTTTCTGGATAGTACATCTTGGTTAATCATAAATAAAATAAATGGGAGGGATGGTGGTTATCTCTGAAGAGCCAAGATAACATTCTAAAGTATTATGGCTTCATTTCTAGCTCTGCTATAAATTTCCATTCCAGCCTGAGGATGGATAGCTTAGTGCTTCCATTCCAACTCAACAAAACTCCAGACTGTGCGCACTTCTGCCTAGCTTATGTTTCTACAAAATGAAAACTGGTTATAAATATATTAAATATAGTACTGAATTACAGACTCTGTTTCTCAGAGACCTCTCCTACCCCTCTGGGCCTTTTAAGGGCCTAATGAGCAAGGATATATGAACACCCTCATCTCATCTAAGTTTTCATACATACATAACTGAATAATCATTTTCTCAGAGGAAAAAACCAAGCATTTAACATATCTGCAAGACAGAGAAGTACTGCTGTTTCAAATTTAGAAAGCTGAAGCTGTTAAAAAAATAGAGAAGAGAAAATATTTTAAGAACAAATAAAAAGAGGATCTAGACATAGATGTGGGTTCAACGATACTTATTTATTTGAATCAGATTTCTTTTATTCAGAGGAGAAAAAGACGTCCTACAAATTCTGGAAACTTGCTTAGGCTGCACCAAGGAACAATACTTACAAAAGAAAATAAGCATTTCAGTGAGATTCGCCATTTTCCTGTATTTTCTTAGGTACATACTTGGATTGTCAGCATTAAGACAACAACAATAGCCTGGAAAATTTTGCACTTCAAATACTCCTAAGGCAATGATCCAGGTCATGTGATGTTAGACCCTTGTTGGTTCTGTTTGCAAAGCCAGATTTTTGTATTTGCCTTCTGTCTAACTTGATTCTTATAAAACATTTAATTTTCAGAAGTCACTTAAAACAATGCAAAAATCTCTGGAACTACTCATGTTCTTGACCTGAGACATTTTATTACATTTAATAAAGCAATACAATGTGACTGATAAATCACATCAGGAAGTTTAACAACAAGATTGAACTAATTTGGTTTTAATGTATCACCAGATGAATCACAACCAAGGCCAGCCAATAAGTAAAACTGATGGTAACAGAATTTCTCCCAGTGCAGATGGAACATAGCCTACGCCACTAGCAGCTGGATGAGTCTTAAAGCTTCATCAGACTTCTACTAACAGTCATTACATGAAGAAGCCATTAATTAAATCCACAAATGATGCAATATGTGGGAAGATTGTTAAGTGCTAGACAGATGAAAAGAAAAAGTGGGCCTATGTTAATAAGAATAACCAAATTGAGGATAAAAAAACGCTACTTAGCACCTCTAAAGGAGATAAGCTAAACTTTATGCATATAAAAGGCATTAGATTTATGTTTCTATATAAATGCAAAATAGCACTAACAATGCACTGAAAGATCTAAGATTGAAAATAGAATCAAGAGCTAACCACCCCTCTCCTAAATATTAAAAACTGCAAAATCTGCAACAGCAATTCCAAAAACTGAAAAGTAGATTGAAGCTGTATAGCAGACTGCTCCTTTGTTGGTAGCTTGGAATATATTGACAAGTTTCCTGACAAAATTTGGTTGTATTTCACAAGCTGCCTGAAGGACAAAAGATTAGAAAAACATTGGCTGCTCTCCTCTAGCTTCACCTCTAACAGATTCAGACAGTCTGACTCCTGATTATCAAACTCTGGGGGTATCTCAATACACACAGGGTATAGTCAAACACAAATAGACAGTGGAAACCAGTAGCTTGACCCTCAAATTCCTGCCTTCACCAAAAATTTGAACTGTTTTCATCAGCTAATGAAGCTTCAAGAAAACTCTGATGCTGCTTATGCTGCCCTACTGAGTAGGATTCCAGTGGTATTTCTTTCTGAGGATAAAGTGAACTATTCTGATATATGGACTGGCTCTCTATAAATCTCCATACTATCTACAGATCTAATATAAACAACCATGAATCAAAATTGCTGTCTTTTCATATGGGAAATCAGTTAAGTGTTTGGTTTAGTCCTTTATGGAATACAAGCTACTGGATCTAAGTAAACAAATTACTGTAGACCAGAAAATAATTCTAAGTTTAAGTTTTCTGTTTATAGTGGGGTTTTCATTGTAGCTTTTTTTTGTGTGTCTTAAAGCAAAGTGAAGATTTCTTTCCTTTTATTTTATGTTAATATTGCTGTCTCTTTTATGGTGTAACTCTGATTTTATAGTGGTTTTATACATAAACATTACTATGCTGTGACTCAGGAGTAGCATTCAGATCTTCCCCAATCCCCCACAGTGCCTTACATAAAGTTGCATATTTTATCCAATCTTCCTTGCCATTGATGCCCACCCACATGAGACACATTACTCAGATCCAAAGATTATAGCATTGTTACGGTGATGATACCTAGATTTATTTCTCCATTAAACATTAATGATGCAGTATGCTGGCATAAATTCAGAATGCATTTTCAGATGTACAAACTTGAAGATAGCCATGAAATATATCAGTATTTTCTGCAAAATAAATGTTATACTGTTATTTCACTGCTACTATTTTACCTTGTCTCTTCCAAATAATTAACCAAAAAAACACATTTATGTCTGTGTTTTCAGCCAGTCCTGGTTAGACTGCAAATCAGCTGAGAAAAATAACATTATAGGAATTAATACTTCTGTAAAGATGATACAAAAATTACTTATGTACCACTTATAGTTGAAGCTTGCTCTCCTGTTGGCATCTTTTCTCATATCCTTTCACAACAAAATGAGACTTTTAAAAGACACTGACAAGTTTGCAGTACTTTAAAAAAAAAAAAAAAAAACAAAACCAAATCACCTGAGCTTTTTTTCATAGAAGAAGACTATTTTCATAATGGATTTAAAAATTAAACCCTCAGCTTGATCAGGCACCCAAAGGACAGTACTTAGTACTTAACAATCCTCCACTACAGAGTAAAGAAACAAAAGACATGAAAAACAGCTCAAGCGGGTTTGAGATATATCCATGTCATCTATCATTCAGCACATCTCCCACAATTTAAACAATCTGCTGCCTCAGCAAAGGGTTTGCTTGCAGCTTGCAGACTGCCTTTCACAAAGCAGCTCATGTTCTCCACCATGGGATCCGTATCACGCTGGAAAAGCAGAGATCCTTGAAAAAGAAACGGAACACTATGAAGAAAGATAAATAGGAGATTGCTGCCTCCCACAGCATTTTACATTTTCTTTGTCCCTAACAATTCTGTTGCAGATGTCAGTTTTGGAGTAACCACTTGGTTGAATGAAACAAGGCACTTTTTTATGGATAATATTTCAAGCTAATGTTACACTTGTCGCTAAACTGGTTGTTACATTAAGATACATACAACTACAAAATATTTTAAATACGCAAGTGTAAATAACTTTTTGTTTGTCATAAGAGACAATACTTTCCTTGTGACCAAATCCTCTACAGTTCTCTATATAATGTTTTCTTGAAAGCCTGTGGGCAATAAGAGATAAGTGCAGGCATCAGGGTTTACAGTGCTTGCATTTTGCTGAAGTAATGGTATTCATGGACTAGTCAAGGAAAGTGCAGTCCAAGTTGGCTGTGTTTGGAGACAACAGCTCCTTCTACACTTCAAGAGGACAAAAAGAAACCCAAAATAGCGCCACAGAATGGCTTGCAAAATTGAACTTGGTCTGAAATCCTTACAAAACCATGCCTATCTGCAATCAGAATATATTTAATTAACACGCCAGTTTGTTTTGCTGATATGCTACCGAAAGAAAACCACGCATCCTTACATCAAATCCACCAGAAGAGCAGAATATAAAACTGCAAGTCAGTTGACTGATCAACCATAAGAAAAGTCAGTAGGACTCACTGATTACAAGAAAATTCTGAATTTTTGAGTTGTATTTCACTTTTTCATCTAAAGTCTGATAATTTAGAAGCTCAACATTGCTATGGAAGAGTAGGCTATGGCAGCCCACAGGGAAAATGAGACACATCAAGGATGATGGATTTGGGAACATCACAGTGCTCATGGGAGAGGTTGCTGTCCAGCTGGCCCACATTTTGTGATTCATTAATCAAAAGAGCATTGACTACAATAGAAGTTAATCCCATCACGGCACGGTAAAGCAGAACAAGCTGCATTTTGGCTCCATGTCATGCTCCCATACACCTGCAATAAAATAACACCACACACAAAAATTCAAGTCTTCTATACACCAGTGTAGAATCCTTCACATGTGGCTTAAGCGTGATTCATGCGAAATCAAGGGATGGGTGGCACAGATACCAAGGGAGCTTTGGGGGGAAGAGTGCAAAGGCTATTTTGGCGCATGCACATACAGAAGACAAATTTGCAGGCCATTTTTGTTTGTTTGTTTCTAATGAAAAACCTTATTTAGCAATCAAAAGTTTCAAAATTAAGCATCCAAACTGGCATAAGCAATAATCTTCACCAGACTAAGTTCTATTTTTAGAAACCTTCTGTCATTTTTCTGTAGTAACAGATGAATTATATCTTAGAAATCAGTATTAATCTCAGTACCATAAAATGTATTTTCAGATTAAAATCCCCCAGATTTATGAAAAAATATTTTAGCTCTGAGGCAGTAAATAACAAACTATATTGCAAAGTATCCAACTTGTAGCTCCTCTCTCCCTGCAAAACAACCAAATAACAAACAGCAGAAAAATCACCCACCAAAAACTTTCTGAGTTAAAGCATAGGAGTCTCTGCTAAGTATTCCAGTTCAAACAGAAGGAAAAAAAAAAGAATAATCTTGATCCTTCCATTCCTGGAATGTTAAAAATTTATGATTCACTATGAACCTCAGTGCATTACTTTTCAAGTTAGGTAAAGGCAGAAAAGGGTTTCAAAATTGCCTATTTAAACTATTATTAACAAGCTGAATAAATTTTGCATCATAAACACTCATTTTTACTTTGAAATGCTGAAACAAAGCCATCACACTTGTTATCTATCCTAAACTGGTAGAATCACAGTAAGACAAATGTAAATATTTTATATAAATATTAACAAAAAAGCTGGTACCTTTTCCTAATAAAAAATAATTTTGGACATTCAGAGAATTTAAAGCGCTTCAATAAATGGTAAATAAAGAAACAAAGGCAGAGCAAGAAAAAATTACCAAGGTGAGATCATACAGGACTTCAGTGGAAGCATGAGGTCAGAAAACAGATTTTCTGACAATTAAACTCAAGACCCTCACTGCTAAATCATGCTGTGATTAAAAAAAAAAAAAAAAGGAAAAAAAAAAGAAACAAAAAGTGCAGGTACAGAAAGGTAAAACAAAAATTCCAGAACAATCCTTAAAACACTGAGTGACATTAGTTACATATACAATATAAGATAGAAAGGAAAATAAAAATGCAAAAATACCAATATTAATATATCATCAGTTCATCACTCTCTTCAAAGGCATAAAATATATTAAAGCATTTTATCTTCAACAGGTACCTAATTAGCGAGTAATTACCAGTAAGTACTACCATATTTGTTTTCAAATGCTATGAATTGGTTTGAGTGGTAAATGTGTAGAAAGAGTAAGATGAACATTTTGATGAACATCATGCTTTAGTCATAGCACCTACAACCCAGGCATGGACTGTTTTGGTTTGTATAAGCTAACTTAGACTTGTGTATCACTTCCTCAAGATGACATGCTCTGAACTTCAACTGCAGCCTCCTATAAATATGAGAATCCTTCATGCTCATACTTTACCTTTTTAAAATAATACTGTTTGATTTGGTTTGTTTTGTTGGGGTTTTTTTGCCTGGTGATATGTAAACGTTGGGTTTTTTAAGCACCACACTTTTGTGAGTAAATGTTTGCATTTCTCAGAAAGAATCTCCTGTCACTATCCCATGCCTTCAGCAGCTGCCCATAACAGCTGACATCATCAAGAAGCACTGGTGTTTGCCACCACTGACACTCACACTCCACAGACAGTGGGGGAAAGCTGTGTGCCAGCTTGTTTCTCTCTTAGCTTTCCCTCTCACAACTACAAGGTGAAATATTTTGCCATAACTAACCTGCTGCTGCAGGGGCAAGCTGCACTGAATGGAAGTCAGTGGGCTCTTACATCCCTCCACTCATTTATGCCACCTCTAAAGATCAGGTTGCTGCAGGACAAGTTGGTGCAGATGGAGCCTCTGACCATGCCCACTGAGTCACATGGTGGCTCCGTGATGACCAAATCCAATGCTACACAGGAAGCTGGAACCACTCCACTTAGCACCTTGCTGCTGGAGTGCCAGAAGTAGTGTAGAACAGTATTATTAGTTATTGCTTCTCTTCATTCCTCCAGACTAGAAGAAAAATATTAATCTTGTCCCAGAAGATCTAGTAACAGTTGACTGAATAGCTGTCAAAAAAATAAAGAAATCAACATTTGGAGCTAATATACTATGTAAACATGTTCTCATTCCTATACTCCAGAGGCTGCAGGATGCTAGATTAAGGATAGAGCACAAAGACTTCAGTTGAGTTTGGGGAATATATTTAAGGATGGGTGCTTCTGAAAACATTATGATAAATTTGTCTAGATGAAATATTGATGAGCAGATATTTATCTCTCGCCAGTCCTATATTAATAGCATTGAGTTTTCCTAGCAAACATAAAACTACATCTTTCAGGCTTCCCTTTCAATAGCTTCAGGGTTTCAGTGCTATGGTACATATGGTAACTGAACTACTTTTCATGACCCAATTGAAAACACAGTTAACAAAATTAGTACTTCCACTTCCATTTATTCAAAAAAGCAAGTCCATCAACTTACTGCATTCTGTGGAAGTTTGAGATTGATTACTCACGATTTCAAACATTTATGAAGCCTGGCAAGAGTCTGTACTGCAGGCCCAAGCCTGAGCATGCCCATACTCCTGCTATGGCTTAAATTCCAGCTATTTCTACCCCACTTAAACTTTACACTGATTTCCACTTATCCCTGTGAATTCTCAAGCCGAAGTCATGACTGCTCTGACCCCACAAATTAAAAACCTGTTGGATTATCCAGTTAACTTTTAGTTCAGGTCTTTACACCAGTGAGGTATTGCTCTTCCAGAGCACAAGAAGTGAAAGTTTGGACTCCACAGTGCTGTCCTGCAGCCCTAACCAGTCTAACACAAGCAGTGATGATTGCATCATAGATTACTCTCGTGGTGAGCTCTCCAAGACAACGGGCCACCCAAACACCAGAAAATCAATATCCACTATGGGGAACAAGGAAAAAGCCATGCCCTGTTGTCCCTAGGCCCTCTGCTTTCATGAAAGAGAACTGAAATGCTACACCAGCCAGCTGCAGCCCTCAGCAATGGTATTGCTGGGCCTCCTGCTGCTCCCTTCTTAAAAGCACTGGCACGTCTCACACCGCAGGAAGCCTGGGCAGGGCCACATTCAGTGGCACCAAACTTGATAGAAAAGTCAATGCTTTCCTGGATTGGCTCTCCAGATTGTCTGGCGAGAGCTACTGCTAATCACCTACTCTTCCCAATTTCATGATACTGCCCTTTCAACTTCCAGACCTGGCTTTAAACAGCTCTCAAACAGAGACAACCAGTGGAAAACTGTCCCCTTTTTGAAGACTCGAGATGAGTGAGCGGGTCAGCATGACTGAAAGGGGCAGCAGCAAGACAGAAGTCTGCTCTGTGATGAAACTGAATCCCAGGGTGATCCTTCTAAGGTAGCCTCAGGTCTCTATCATTGAAGGCTGCTTTTGCTAAAAAATATTTTGTGCTTCCCAGGTTCCAATTAATAAAGAATTATTGCCATTTTTCTCTTTCCCACTTAGCTTTAATTAATGGTCTCACCTTCCCTATTGTTTATATACAGTACTAAAGCTGCAAAAGAACTGATACACAAAGAGTTTTTGCAGAAACTCTAAGCTTGGAGATCCATGTCAAACAGTCTCTAGTACGGTTTTCCTGAAGCTATTCAGATTCCAGCAAATTCTCTGGACAAGAGCTGGTTTCTCATCTTTTGTTCCTTTTCTTCTACTTCCTTTGGACATCCAGAAATTATTAATTTCCAGTCCTAAAATGCAGCCCCCAAAACACAGCAGCAATCTCAGGAAACCTTACCTGTACCCAGCTGACAAGGCAGATTATTTTGGGTGTCTTGCTGACAAATTTCTGATCCACTTGTGTGCATATACATATATACTAAATGTAGCAATCACTCCCTGCAGATAACTGGTGCTGCCACTGTAATCACTCTGCTTTCTTAAGGCATTGAAAAAGACGAAACGCTTAAATGTGACATTTAAGTAATTATGACAGCATAAGTGAATACCTAAATGAGGACACATGTGGAGACTCAAATTGCCTTAGCAGTGATTACTTCCAGCTCTTGCAAGTCCCTGGCAAACACTATTACATCAATTACCATTGGATCACAACTTGTGGACAGCTCTTGAAGTTCAATAGCGACATTATTTTAAGAACACCAAGACATAAATGATGCAGTTTAAGGTTTAAAAATAATTGTGGAACAGGGATCTGCTGCATAACTGTAAATTATCTAAATTGAATCCCAGTGAAAGGAAGGTTGTTCTGTTTATAATACAATGCATTTCGATTTTGAAGACTTTTGTCCAAAAAATCTTTAAACAGACAAACGTAGACAAATTTTAGAGCAACAACTGTGAGAACTTAATCAGATTTGCGCTTGTAAATAAGTTCCATCTCTTTGAAAGCTACGACTTTGAGGAAATTACACACATAATGTGAAGTAGACAAATGCAGAAAACTGCAGAAATTTCAGTGATACAACAGTGTCAAAACATTTGAATTTGAATTAACCTGCTTTTTTTGGACCTGGATAATTAATATGAGGTTAAGAGCAAAAAGCTTGATTTCAGAACTTAAAAGAAGAGAAGCAAGAGACAGTCGAAGGTTAAATAGATGCAACTAGCAATGAAAACTTGCATGAAGAGGAGTGGGTTCAAGTTTTCTGAAATAAATGAAAAGAGAAAACAATCATTTTTTAAAAACATCTGAGTAAATCTTGTCTTCCTACTTTGATCCTAATGATGTTTTGTTGTTAAATACAGAATCTTTGTCTTTTTCTGGCCAAAAAAAAGCATTACATGACAATTTTTTTGAAAAATAAGGTGCATTAAAAGGTGTGGTAGTGCCTCAACAGTCACAGATGGGTCAGGCACTACTAAGAAATCAGATCTTCAAATATCAGGTAACCCTCAGTAAGTACAAAAGCTTTTTTTGTTTTCCATTCATTTTTTTTTCTGCCCAATTTTTTGACAAGTAATGAATCAACCTCCAACGGAGGAGTGTCAGAAGCTTTCCCTGGAGACTTTTTTTGAGAAATTAATAAACAAACTAAAAGCATATGTATCTAAAGAGTTACAATATTCATGAAAAAAACTACAAAACTGTTCCTTAAAACTGATGTCCATTTTTGATTCAGAAGAATGTGTAAGACACAATATAACCTGAAAAAAAAGTTAGTCATTTTTCAAACACTACTAAGTTTAATTGCAAGCCCAAAAGGTGAAATTCATGGACTGACTGACAGACAGAAAAAGGAAAGGTCCAAGGAAAAATGACACTGGATAGTCTAACTAAAGCTACCACTAGCTGATCTGAATAACCTCTAAGTTACACTTACTGAGCTATTTCAGTGAGTTTTTATAAATGTAACTCTTCATCAGTCTGTCCTGCAGCTTCCCCCATACTGAATGCAGATATTTTACCCACCACCATACCACTGAATTATGTGAGCAGAGGAAAAAACCAGGTTGCATCTCTGACCTGCATTGTCTGACATCATGAAGCCCGGTGTTAACACTGGCAGCGATGTCAAGACCTGCTCTGGAATCCTCCATTTATTTAAGTTAGAAACTCACAGTAGTAGTGTAGCAAACACCATAACCATAATAATAAAATGTCTGAAATCAAATGTATTTATAAGTGTTTACCAATCATAATTATTTCAGGTTTATTAATTTATATAACAGCAGGCATATTCTACAAACAAAGCAAAAAATATTTCACTAAGCAGCATAAAATCACCAATTACTGTTAATAGCTATGACTTTAAGAGATGGTTGAAGTGCAAGTATTTTTTACCTATTGTTAGTAAATGTTTATAAAAAATACTTTTTGACTCATGGTAGAAAACAAAAAAAAAGTTAAAATTCTTTGAAAGCAGTGAATGGATTTAAATACAAGATAATGATTGGATTTCAGCTACGGGTTTTACTTTAGCTTAGAAAGTGGTAGTTTGCAAGAAACCAAGTGCAAAGATGAGATCTGCTAACTTTCATTTTTAGCATATCATGGTTGAAAATTAATGCTTTGCTTAAACTACCACATTGTACAAATTACCCATTTCATCACAATGTGTATATGTATTTTTTAATCTGCCTCTGGAAACTGAACCAAAAATTAAGGCCGCCAAGAAATTTTCCTTCAGAATTTTAGATTGTCCAGATCTCAAAATCTTGTATGTAAGAATGGTCCAAAAGTGTACATATAAAAAAAAATCTAAGGTATTTATTATTACTGTTATCACAAGAAATTTGTTATATTGCATATAGACTCATGCATTTTTAGTATGCTGGGATCAAGTTTTTAAAGGTTTAGCTTTCCAAGAATAAAATTCATCAATATAGTAAAAGGAAAAGCTTGAATTTCCTTCTTTTTTAAGTATAGGCAAATTCAACTAAAGCAGCAGGAATTGTTAAGTAAAATGCCAGTAACTACTTTAATTCACCAAAACATGAACCTAGGTACAAAGTCAGATGTGAAATGTATGTTTTTGATCTGTGCCAAAAACAGTATGCTATTTTTCTCTGTTCACAGAGCACTAAGTTGAGTAATGAGAAAAAAAACAGTTTGCAAATGTAAATACAATGAAGCAGCCGTTAATTAGCACATGCAAATGTAAGTTCAGAAAATTCCTTATTAACTACAACATTCAAAATGCTAAGTTCTATTTATACAAATTTAGAGATTATATTCTGTGTAATTAGGTGTAAATTTTGAGGATATGCATTAATCATAATTTGTCTTTGCAAATAGGATTAATTACTGTTTGCAATAGCATATGCAAGTGAAGATTAACCACGAATCACACTTGCTCAAGTAATAGACTAAATGAAGTCAGCATGACTTTAAAAAAAAAATTAAACAAGGAGAACTACATATTTCAGTATCCCTTCAGAAACTTTCATAGTAAGCCAAAATATACAAAAGAACTGATCATGCCCACGCTAAAGGCGCTGCAGTGCATGTTGCTTATGAAGGACCAGAATTCCCTGGTGGAGTGCTCTCATTTTGCACAGACCAGGATCCCAATGTTCAGTGTGACAGCTGAGAAAGGGTGACAGAAGATTCACTTCTCTCTGCCTCAGAAGTGACAGAGAGATGAATACCCACACTGTGACCCTCCACATAATGCACAGGTTCATCCCAAAATGAGGTCTGACCAGAACCTGAGTAAGGTACAAAAGCCATACAAAGCCAGAGCAAGCCATAGTCTAAATAATGTTTGGATTTGGGTAGATAAACAAAGGAAGCAACAAGCAATTGCTGTCCCTGCTGTTTCTTGCAACTTGTAAATAGCTTTTACTTCCATCTTGCCATATGCGTTCACGGGAACTGTACCAAAAAACTCCCAACATACTATTCTATTTACGTTCACACAAATAAATGAACAACAGATTCAATTATAGATCCCATTAAAAAGAAACCAACCAAACAAAAACCCCAAACAAACTAAAACAAAAAAAACCAAAAAACCACCAAACCCCCAAACAAAAACAAACAAAAAACAAAAAAAACCCCTAAACAAACAAAAAAACCCCAAAACCAAACAAAAACCAAAACAAAACCCACCAAAACCGAAAAAGCACACATGACCAAATCCCATCCTCCAGACTTACAAATAATTATTATTTCTTCTACAAACCTATCAGCTCCTCATATTTTTATAGAAAGTTGTGCCTAGGTCACTGACATTACAAAGATATTTAAAATTCCAACAGTTATCCTGATACAAACCCACGATCAACATTTAGGTTTTTGGAGGATGTTGACTGCAGCTGGTATTTAAAAAGAGTTTTGTACTTGGGCTGACATGCTACAAAATTCAGAATATTAAGGCATCTCC
Source organism: Origma solitaria (assembly GCA_013397895.1). NCBI lineage: Eukaryota > Metazoa > Chordata > Aves > Passeriformes > Acanthizidae > Origma > Origma solitaria. The sequence continues at coordinate 2,406,189 of VZRL01004167.1, forward strand.
TAAACAGTTCTGTGTCTGCAAAATCTTCAGTGCAGATAAGGATCTGTGTACTGATCTGACCTAGTTCACCAACAAAGACACTGTTCAAGATGGTAGTTTGTATTTCGCTAAAAGAAGGCCCTGGAGCTTAATATTTGTTTGAGCCTACTGGTTTACTGCACTGCTAAAACTAATTGTTCTTCTGAAACAAGAAAACTACAGTAAGATAAATTGAGTTACTGAAGTTAATATTTATTGCAGCAAGCAACTTTACCCTTTTCTAAATATATTGTTATCGAAACAGACCAAAAAGAAAGCCCTTTGGGTATCTTACTTTATATTGGCCTTTGGGAACCTTTGAGACTATGTGCTGTGATTCAGATTTTGTTTCCAGTTAGGGCTAGTGAGGAAACTGTAGTCCTTGTGTAGGTAGTATGATCACGTACAATCATAAACTGGTTTGCCAACTTTCCCTAACCCAAGGCCTCATAAACAATTTAGACAACAAAAAGAAAAACTTTCAAGTCTGGCTACTAGTCAACCTGTAAAAGCCAGGATTGCTACTGGCCAATTCCTACCACAGCAAATTGAAATTAAGATGGTGTCAATACCAGCACGCTGCACCTTTTAATCACGTATAATTTGATCAACTACTTTGGAAAGGTTGCATTGAATTCAAAGCAGTTACAACGAGGAGGTAGCTTTTGTGTATTATGGAAAGTCGAGTGCCTGTGGGCCACTTTTTACATGGAAAAATAGCAATTATCTAATCAGTAATTAAATAAAGCAAGCTAGAGACACATTCTGGCTCCCTTGTGGCTTTTTTCTAACCAATCCAGGAAACAGTTTGAATCCAAGGATAGGAATCTGAGCCATCCTATGGATTAAATATTCTCTCTCCCAAAACTTGCCATATCCCCACAGAACTCTGCAAAATAATTCTAAAGGAACATGTTAAAAGAAATCCTACATGTGGGTTTTTTTGGAAATTTTAATTCAGACTAAAGTTATGCAAAATAATAGAAATTAGTAGGCAAGAAGGTGCTATAACATAAGAGCTCCTGCACTTACAAGGGTCACTGCAATCTTATGGCAGCTCTGCAGTTATCAAAACCAGGCCTAACTGGCAGAGCTTTCTCCCCACAGGATGAGGACCAAAGCAACACTGATTTAGACACAGAAACGTCTGTTGAAAGATCATGATTAAAGTGAGAGTCCATCATGTGGGTCCTCCAGACACCAGCTACAGCCGAAACTTGCCACAGATGCTGACTGTGTCAGGTAGTGGCTTCTAAAGACAGAGCAGGTGAAAATGACAGCAAACAGTAGGAGAAAGTGTGAGAATATTTAAATATACTCATTATTATTTCTGGAGGGCCTGTGAACCAGTCAAATCTTACTTGCATCACTAACACTGATGTAGTAATTCAATATGCATTCAGGAAATCCACATCTGATGCATAAAGTCAATGCTAACCAAGATGTTGGAAAATTCACTTTCAGAGGAAAAAAAAAAAAAGATAAGGATTTTCTGACAATCTTTGATGTAACTTATTTTCTTAACATGAGCATACAGCCCATTGTGCCATAACTGATAGAAATGCTGAGAAAGGCAAAAATATTAGTAAAAATTAAGCAGTAACTTTTTCCAATTGGAATTTTTATTCTACACTCCAAAGATTTCCCTCTTGGCTTCACTAGTACCTCCATATAAACTTGCATTTCAAGACTTGAAGTTATTGGTTCCACACTATCAATGTGACTACAAAGAAAATAAAAAAGACATGTTTCAAGGAAGGAAGCCGAGCAATAATGGGGACTGGAGATGGGGAAGATGATTGTTCACAAATGAGCACAGGAGTAGCATGGAAACCGAAGTGCTGACAAAGTCTCAGAACTAAAGGAACGGAAGAAAGAAAAGGAAGAGATATAGGAAGGAACAGAGACCTAGAGAATTAGAGAACTGTGATGGGTCAATGAGGCAAGTTTACAAGACTAGGAATTGAAAGCACTGGAACTTTCCAGAGAGTATTTCAAAGAAAATTTTTAAAAAAATATTATTATTCTATCTTAACACTTCATTAAATATATTGTAGAGTCTTCATCCCTGACCCCCTCCCCAATGCCTCCCCCACTTGCACCTTACAAAAGAAAACAGTTTCCTGCAGGCAGCAGATCTTTTTCAGAAATAGTGCATTTGTTAATCTGTGAGAACTGATCGAGACTTCAGTCTTGCGAGAGGTGTAAGAGGGAAAAAATGTCATGCACTGTGGGAGGAGGTTTCCCTGCAGTTTACTTGAAATATCAACATCAACTCTTACACACACACACACATAGTGGAACAAATTTATGCAAATAAGGGTTAGAGAATAACATTTCATATTACTGTTGGGGTTACATTTAATGAGTTTTGACAATGCTTTTAGCAAAAAGAAAAAGATCATTTACTATGTGCAAAAGAAATCCCAAACAACTAAGAAAATGTGCAGAAGAGATTTTGAAAGACTCACCCTAAAGCCTCAGGGTAGTTCAACATAATGTTCTGGCATCCCAAATTGAACATGGAAGTTGAGTCAAGTTGCTCATGTTTCCTTGTCCTTCAATCAAAACAGAGCTTCCTCTGGCTATAGGCATTGAGCTGTACACAGTAAATATTTCTGTAGTTTTCCTAGTCTTAGTCTGATGGCTAAGAAAGCCTGAAGCAGCAGCAGGCTCCCCTGGGCAAGAATGACCTAGACAACAGCAGAGTTCTATAACCTGGCCTTTAAAAGGGCTCCTGTGAAAAGGAGGTGAAATCTTGCCATGCAAAATCTTGAGTGGGTATGATTTGCCAGGTGCATTTAATGAGATTTTTATTTGGTCTTGCAATAATCTGCTCAAATTAATACAAGAACAAGATGAATATTTTATGAACACATGGCCCCAAGTCTTTGAACATGTTTTTTATGCTTATGCAGAAATACTGGTACTAATCACAGATTAATTAATTTTATCAGAAGTAAAGGAGCACATTATATTCACTATTTACAACCAAAGGGCAAGAGAAGCAATAGCTGGAACAATGCACGATAGATATGAAGCAGAAATTAGTGTCCTCAGCAGGAAAGCTGCCCAGTGTTGAAAAGATATTAAACTTGCCTATCTTTACTATAACATTAAGTAACTCACCCAGAATTTTAAAGAGCTTCAAGAATTATATGGGTATTGTGCCACAACAAGAACTGTGAGATATGTTCTAAAGTCCAAACTAGCAATATGAGAGGGGAATATCTCACGTTAGTGCTCTCTTTGCATCCTCCAATTTACTGTCCTAGGACCTTCCACAAACATGTGACAGACAAACACGAAGAAATCATTCTGTATTTAGGCAGAACAGTGGCATGACCTGCTGAAAATTCAATATGTTACCGATCCTAATGCAAAATAAGCCTTCTGGCAGTCTTAAACATCTGTAGATCCCAAAAAGACTCTAAAAGCATTTTAATTTGTACATCTTCATGGTCAGCTGAAAATGGTTGCTCTCTATGCAGTCTAAATTGACAGCACACAGTAGAACATTGTTGATATTTCTTTCAGAGTATGTAACAAATAATTCAAGAAAACCAAATGGTGGGTAAACAAGTTTTACAGGAATTTCTTTTTTGGTACAAGACAGAATAAACCAATATCATTTTTTTGACACTTAAAAAGATAAATAAAATTACTCTAACATCCACAGAACTGAAAATGGCATTATTTTCTTTTTATAGATTTTGAACACAGTAGCTAGCATTCAGAAGTACAGAAAAAGTATCACTTCCTAGAACCTCAGAATTATTCTGTATGGGTAATTTTGCCTTAAATGTATTTTCTCTTTGCTCCTGCTTAAAAATAAGAAAAAGACTGAGGCAAAACAGAATTTAGAAGAAAAAGTGTAACCTTCCGGTTTTTAGTATTGTTGAAGTTTTAGAAGCATGCTTTATGGGTGATAAAAATCATGTTTTATAGAAAAGAAAGGAGAGGATGAGCCAAATGGGACCGTAATGTGGAGAGAGAATAAAAACAATACAGCAAGATAAAAGGAAATGAGCAAAGGAGCAACAGCAGGGGAAAATAATGAGCCAGAACAAAACCTCCACCACTAACAGAGTTTGCAAATATTTCCAACAGCAAGAGAAATTTGCAGACATGGAAACAAGGAAAACAAAAAAACCTGGTGTTTAGAAATGGAGTCAGCCAACTAATTTCTTCCCTTCCTCTTTAAGCGACGGAACGCCCAGCCCCTGTAGTGAAAAAAGAAGTCTCTTGCCCTGGGACGCCAATGGAGGTTGATGGATGTATGCACAGCAGTCATCACCATACATCAATGGATGTATGCACAGCAGTCATTACCAGCAGTCATCACCAATCTCAGGGGATCCAGGTATTTTGGAATAGAGGTGATGTTGCTCCACTAGTTTCTGAATTTGTTATGGCCCTAAACTCACACCTCTAATCAAGCACTTCATAATATCTCTCTTAAATTAACAGATCTGTAACTCTGTGGAAGCGTTTTCCTAACATTAAAAACAATTTAAAGATTAGGAATGTTCATCCCATTCAGGTCAGCTGTGGGGTTATGCTTTGCTGTTGTTTGCTTTTCCATGAGTTTATGTGGCAATGTGTTGGCAGCAGGAGGGCTGCAGGGTGGCCTCTGAGGGAAAAGATCACAGGCTGCCCCGTGCCAGACACAAATGCTTGCAGGCAGCTCCACAATGGACTCACACACGGGGCACAGTCAGCATCCCTAAAGCTGGTGGCACCTCTGTGAAAGCACAGCAAAGAGCAAGCAGAACAACAGGGAGCAGAGAAGCGAAGGAAGAAGAGGTGAGAAAAAGCACTGCGAACCTCAAAATCAGTGAAGAAGGACAACAAGGTGCTCCAGGCACTGAAGAAGATATCTATCCTGTGCCCTCTGGAGAGCACTGGACTGGTGCAGATGGATATGCCCTGAAAAACTGCAGCGCATGGAGAGCCCACACTGCAGCATCTCCAGAAGCACAGCAAGACACTCAGTTCCACACCCCAGTTAAAACCAGGAAAGCACAAATGACACAATCTCTTAGCCCTGCCTTGAACTCGTTGGAATGCTCTCATCATTTCCAAAGAGTCCCACAAGTAACATTACCTGTAGCTTCAGCTCATTTTATATTTAGCTTTGCAATTCAGCAAGCTCCTCATACAGGAAAAAAAAGGGCTCACTTCTGTCCAGTTATCAGAATGATTTAAAAGTCCTGGATTCATTTTGCCATACGTAAATGTGTGTGTGTATACGTGTATCTATGAACTAATGTCAGGGGACCGTCCCACAAGCCTTCAAAGAAACTTGTGACAGTGGGAGTATGAGCAGATCCATGGAAATGTCTGAAAAGCCAACTGTTCATTATGAGTCTCAGGATTTTTGTTCATGTTCTGCAACTACTTGAGCTTTTTTCAGGCTACCTGGATGCATGCAAAACATACAGAATCTCCAAAGTTTACTTCATTGAAGCCAGACAGAGCTACTGAACTGGTCCATTTGCAAATTTCACCTCTAACTAGTGAAACTTTTTTCATGCTGTCTTTGTTTCAGTAATACCTGAAACTTGGCAATTTCTTAGGGGTTCTCTTCGCAGAATTTATTTGTAACCCAACAGAGCACCTGTAGTAGGTTTGTCTCTGCAGTAATCTTTTCTCCTGAATCATTTAACAGACTGAAAAATGAAATAACAAATGTACACAAAGTTATAGTCACACGGATACTTCTTAATACTTGTACATTGGGAAGCTCATGTCTTTGATGTGTGCACTTAAAATGCATATGTTTGAGATACGAAGATCCTACTGTCTCCATCATCTGTTCCTCTCATGCAGTTGTGCTTTCCTCATTCTTTGTTTAAAATGGAATATTATGTCAGTGCAGGTGTTGGCATTTCTCTCCAAACATATTCAATAGTTTGCATGCACCATTACACAATATAGATCAAGCCCCTCTATTTTGGTATCAAATACAAAGCTACCACTTAATTTCATCATTAAAGTTATCATTAACAGCACCACCAAGCTTTTCCTTGCTGTTTTTAGATGAATTAAATTCTCCCTGAAAGTAATGAAGCTGGTACTGAATATAAAGTTGTAATGTGATATCTAATTCATGCACTTTCAACTCCAGCATGATTTAATACATGTACACACAAAAATATATCTTTGCAAGGTTTGTTGGTTTGTTTTTGTTTTTTTTTTGGTAATGCATTTGCTGGTAACCAAACAAACTTCTTTTCCTTTTATTGCTGGTAAACAGTAGACTCTTCTTTCAATTTAATGCTTTTTTGTACAGTACAAAAGAAACATATTACTATTTCCCAAATCTCATTTATAATCCTTTCCCCTCATGCTCCTTCTTGCTGTTTTATCGTTAATGTTAATATTCTGTTGACTCTTAAGAAGTAGAAGCTTCCATTACTATAAATGAATAAATGAATACTAAGAGAGCACTGTTTTGAAATGAAGGCTGAGTACACAGCCTGGATATAGTTCTCACTGCAGTCTATTGAGGAAGAAATAGTAATAGGTCAGGGATAGAAATGGTACCTTCTGTTTCTTTAGTAAAACCTGTATTTTATCCTGCCTTTATCCTCCTAAGTTGTATCACTTATGTAAAAGTCTAAAGCATACTGAACAGTTTAAACTAGTGAAGTGACCACATAGTGTAAATATACCTACAAACCACTGATTAAAACTTGGTAAACTCAGTTTCAGAAGATAAGCCACTGATCTCCTCTCTACTCAACAACACCGCAACTTACAGCCCTTTCACCATGCACATAGTACCTACACCCACAAAACGTCTTAATGAGCATGTTACAAATTATTTTAAATGCCTTCCATAAACATACAAGAATTCTTTGCTGACCCAAATGCGTATTGAGGTACAGCAAAATAATTCTTACGCCAGTATTCACACTGTTCTGTGTGTTTTCATATTGAAATCACTTCAGAAGATTAACTAAAAAAACCCAACTTCTTTTTTTTTTTTTTAAACTGCCTTTAAAAAAAAAATCTGCCTTCAATTCAAGCAGGATGTTACCTTTCTGCCTCTCTGTACTACCTCTGGTTTTTTGGGATTTGTCTGCCTTTTTGCCTGCTCATAACTGTTAAAATCACTCTTGCTCCTTCTCAACCTTTCAACATTTATCACAGAGTATTTGCTCTAGCTGTAACATTTTTTCACCTTTGTTACTTTTAAGTCCAGTGACTCAAATTCTAGTTTTCCCCCTCCTGTGCTGTATGAAACAGCCTTGCACTTGCACATTCAGAAGTCCCTGGAGGAAAGCACAGAAAGCAAACTCAGGTTATCTGGTACCACTTGCAAAGCATCAAATGGAGACAAACACTGTGTGCTAGTTAAAATAACAAACCTCTGCACCTCTTAAATGCCAATGCTCTGAATGAGAACAAAGTATTTTGCCAATACTGTTTTAGCACTGTATCTCTGTTAACACAGTGTTACCACTGCTTGGAACAAGACACAGGCTTTGGATCAAGCTAATGACATGGGCACCAAGATTTGGTTTTGCCTGGCTTACCTGGATATTTACAGGACAATTTGCTTACGCTCTAAAGGGCAGTTACCAAATGACCAGGTTACTATTACCCTTTTCGCATCAGCTGTTCAGCTTTTTATAGCTGTGTGGTGTAACACCTTTGATAGGGTTTCCATGGCAAGGCTTTGGTAGTGGGGAGGCAGGCAGGGGTGGCTTTGTCAGCTGGATGCTGGTATCTTACAGACACCAGTAACAAGCTCTGACTCTGTGAATGATCTTCCAGTAACAAGCAGTCCAACTAATTACAGGCTTTGAATGACATAGAAGGCTCCACAGCTACAAAGTTGCTCACCATCAAAGGAAAGAAATCTTTGGAGTGTGGTAAAACCAGCAGTAAGGGTAACAGAGATGTCACATAAACTCGAAATCAATGGCAAGAGCAAGGTGCACAACATGTTAACAAACATAAAAGAGGGATCCCAACTGGATTCCAGAATGAGGAGCGATAAACTCATGTTACCATCAGACTACTGCCAAGCAGTTGTGATAGCAGATTTACTGTAATGCGTCCACAAGTGACCAGAAACCACTGACCTTCAGGACACCAGAGGCTGTGCAAGAGTGAGCAATATATCAAAGAGATAGGTATTTGGAACATTATATATATTTACTTTTTGACTGTTTGAACTAGATGGGCTAGTATCACTCTCTACTGCAACAATAATTAAAAAAAAAATCTGTGATTAGAATGTTAAGACTTTAATTAAACTAGCATTAAGTTCTTGCCTATGCATATAAAGTATTGATTCTGTATCCTTAAAGTCTGAATAGCACTTGTCTATCACGATTTTTTCCAGATCATTCAAATGCTAGGTGAGCAAAATACTAAACCTGAGTAATTTTTAATTGGTTCGTACTATTTTTTAAAGTTATAGAAAAATGAAAATAAGCCAAAGAAATTACAAATAAAAAAGGTATTGCAAATCATGGGTAATTTCATGGGAAAGTTAAAAACCCAACTCTTACACTCTATGCCAAAAGCCAAAGGGCTGGGTTCAGTTTTGCATTGAAATAAAGGCTGCTTGCAACGCCTTTATGATGCAACAGATACAGAAATACACCAGCTCTTTGAGTATTTTAAAGTGCTCTTTCACAGACTTAGGAGGAATGGGCAAAAAGCTTCTTTATTTAGAAAGCAAAACTAATTTTCTTCTCATTGGAAACCTGAAAACATTTTTTTTTAATTCCACTTTTCTTCTTTTTTTAACTTACACTATTTCTTCACAACCCTCTCCACTATCCACATTTATATATATCTTTAAGTAAAATACAGATCTCTGCACCAAAGAATCACAATGAAATATGTTCACTCTATCCTCTTCCAAAGAGCAGTATCAGAGGAAAACTGAAAACATTACCATAATAAAGACTGATGGAAAAAAGAAAGCATGACAGCAGCAAGAGGTAGGCATTTCTGTGCTTATCAATGACTACAAAAATGATTTTCTAGACCAAGAAAAGAAGGAAGAATGGTAACAGGTGAAGTTCAACAAGGAAGGTGAAGTTCAAAAGGATAATAAGCATATGCTTGCTTTTGTTGTTTCTTTAAATTATGCACTTTCTACTTAATTAGTTTTCAAGGTACTTCCAACAAATACAGTAAGAACTATGCAATTATGCACACAAAGAAGTTTCAGACAGCCTGATGAAAGGGCAAGAGAGGGTGCTGAAGATGACTAGTAGCATTGAAGGGAAGACAGTGTAAGCCTGAGAGACAGTAACATTATGTTAAGTGGCACAGAATCGCCCAACATAATACAACATCCTCTCTGAATAAGTTTCATTCACTAAAGACTGGCATGAATATTTAGCTGAAATACTTTTCAGTTCTGCTCCATTTAAGAATAACTGGTAAAACGTTGTTTTTGAATGAATGAAGTATGTCCTCTGTTTAAAATTAAAGCTACAGGTGCTAAACTGCTGCTCCAGTTGAGTAACTATCCTTATTGTATACTATGAGGCCTGATTGAAAGGGCACAACAAAAAGATTCAAGCATTGTTTCTTGTCAGTAAGCAAAGATATTAGGAGAAAAGGATAAAGAACACTTGCTGGCACAAGCACCTTCTTATCTTACCTGGTAAGGGGTGGGTGTGGAGCACATCCTCATGAATGAAGTCATCCCTCATAAGGTTAGACTGAAACAATTGACAGTGCTGAACTTCACTGTTTTCTTGCTTAATAAAGCCCTAAACTAGGAATTACCCTTCCCCACCCACTGCCACCCCACCTCCTCTGGACAACCATGACCCACTCAAGTAGCACAGTCATGTCCAGCAAACACAATGTTTACTTCACACACTTGGATGTTCTCTTAAGCGATGTCTCTTAGAAGCTGGTGGAAAATTATATAGAAAGTAGAGTAAAGCTATGATTACAATGGATTAAAAAATCAGAGTGTATGTTTTTAGGATCAACTCTTCTATTTCCTGGGATAAAGCTGGGTAAATTCTGGCCTTGTAAAAGCTTACCAAATGCCCTACAGAAATGTTTCTTGAATCCCACATAAGAATTATATACATCATTATGAACATTTATCAGATAGACCACATATTGAAAGGTCCTGACCCTGTATTCACAGTCGGTGCAATAGTATTATTACTGGAAAAGGAAAAATACAGGTTTTCAAAAATAATGGTTTCCTCAGGTTTCCAGATCTTGAAGACATATTTTTTTCAATCTCAAGAGACAAGCATGACTGAAGGATTTTCTCACTTGCAGTGAATCACCAATGGATGACTAAGTGCACAAAATGGTAAGAATATTTTTTATTTCAGATAATAACTTTGCCATAGCTTACTAATAATTTATTCATAGATACACTTAATAAAGAAGATAGTGCCAAAAAAAGTGATGTTTGACTGTTAATAACACAAATATTATCTTAAGTAGCAGAATTTTGCCAGCAATGGTGACTTGCAGCTCATTTCAAATACAGCAGTATTTAATTAAATCCATAAGTGCAGAGTGTCCAGATGTTGCTTTTTAATTTAATAATGATGGAACCAATGAGATGCTGATAGGTTTGTAAACTAAGCCTTCAGAACATGGGGAGTTCCACAGGGCCTTTAAAAAGAAACAAACAAAAAAACAAAAAAGAAAGAAAAGAAAAAAGAAATGAAATGAAATCTTAGTGATGCATGGTTTGATGGCAACACAAAGTAAACGAAAAATGACTGTTTCTGCTGTATGCAGTCATGCAGGCAGCACGAAATAATAAAGCTTCTTTCACACTAATGATCAACACAACAATGAATTAAGCGACAATGCAAACAAAACCAGAAATGTGACTCGTCAGCTTGTGCATGACACCATTCTAGTCAGAAAACCCTTATGTACAACAGATGCAATGCTTTTACTGGAAAAAGGTCACTGGAGTGAGCCAGTCTATGCTAACTGAGGAAATCTACATGCAACATGCACACAAGATTAAAACATTTCCACATGATGATAAAACTGTGTAAGTAGATCATTCTGTAAGAAAAAGCAGACACCCTAAATATGCAGCAAAACCCTTACACATTGCTATTACTGCAGTGGTTATCCATGCCACACTTCTTTATTTTGTTTGTTGATCTTTTCTTCAAGGTGAAATCAAATTATTCTCCTTTTCAAGAAAATATATTGAAGGCCTATTGCAAATGCTATTTTTTAGAATTTTTTATTGTTATTGAGAGTATTTTATTAAATTCCCAATTCATTCTTTTGAACAATATCCAAAAGGTTTAGTGTTTCTATTGTCTGTCCTTACAGATAAGACATTGCTAGTACTCAACATGAACAGAGTCAGCACGGTATAATCTGGTGGATGACTTTTTTATTTCAATCAAATAAACCTAATCAAATATCCTGTTTGTCAGCCCTCTACTTCTTCCTATCTTTATTGTGAACAGGTCAGAGTGGAGGTAGTAAGAACATGCTGTTAGTTCTAGGGATAGCTGCTCACTTAATTCCTACTGAGAGTAGTCATGAACTGCTCGGTAGCATTTTTACAACAGAAATAATGCAACTAGAACATACTGAAAATACACTACTGCAAAGAAATTTTGGTAAGTCATGCTCCTAAGTACAGCACAACAAAGTAAGAAATGAGACAAAAAGTCTAGATGGATATACTTAAGTGAGAAAGTAAACTTCTGGAGAGTTCTAAGGAGGAGAGAGTGATGGAGCTACGGAAGAAGATGTTGGAAGAGTTCTCACTTAACCCAACAAAACGTCTAGGATGAATAATTAGGAATAACTAAACACCTTTCTTCTCTCCCTATTTCTCTCCCCCGCCCCAAGACATCTAAGCAAAAATTAATAAATTTTGTCAATACTTCAAAGTACCTCATATTTTATTGCACTTTCAAAGCAAGATAACAGCAGAACAACTGCAGACACAAAGACAGAAGAAGGTTACGACAGAAAAATGTAGAATAAGTAGACAGATATAAAACTTAAAAGGCAAGAAAAATATTGCACAGTTATTGAAGATTATATTACAGGAAAACAGTGTATTTAAATATCCAGAGACTACTTGTATTATATTAATTTCAGGTCTACAAGGAAACTCAGTTATAATATCATCATCACATTACTATAAATGTTTAAACAGCACAGAGCTGATCTATAAAAGCATCCAGAAGCCAACTTGCATGTCCCAAATCAAAACCGATCAAAAAGATCATTCACACCAATTAAGCATCACTACAGAATGCAAACATTATTGTTCTTTACTCCAAGAGATGGCAAAATTAAATGCAGAATACCCTGCTGACAATCAGCCACAGAATTGAAGTGTCTTTTTCATATGGCACAACTCAGTTTCTGTCCTAGAACCCATTCGCTTCTGAAGTTTACGTGCAAACCTCTTATCACTTTTTGTATAGCACCAAAACCACCAAACCCTCAGCACAAGCACTTGTCCTCTCTCGAATTTGGCACCTGTAACTTGAACTGGTTTTCCCTGTCGTGAGCAGCTGTAGTAATTCATTCCTGTTCACAGCTTGGTGATCAAATGTAATTCAAACAACCAAGTGTGTAGGGGGTTGATGGTAAAGCAGTATGTTTGGTAAGGGTTGGTGGATGGCAATCATTAAAACCAAAATAAGTTATCATCCTAGTTTGACATCATCAAAGTTTGACAATTTGCACACATAGGACATGCTAAAACATAGATTTTGAAATTGTATAGTAAAAAAGGGAAACTGGACATGAGAAAAAGGGAAAATGAATGCTAGAGGAAGTTGTACGAAAGGGTGCAGCATATTAAGAACAATTTGGATATCCAGTTATGAATAGATACAGACATACAATCAAAGCAAATACTTAAATGGTTAATGGCTGTTTTGATTTCTAAGGGTATTCTTTTAAGAAAAGTTGCATTAGGGAAAGGTATATTATGCACAAGTCTGTATTATTTCACTGTACACATTAGAAAACAAAGTCAGAGACAAAATAAGACCTAAATGGAGAAAAATAACCTAGTAGTGAAAAACAGTAGCAGATGGGCACCAATCTCCAAGGCAGGGAGGGAAGGCAGAAGCAGGATGCATTTTCCAGCTTAGGTGGCAAAACACAACTCACTTCATGCTGTAACAAACTACACAATACTGTGGGCAGGAACCTATTTAGATTAGACTGGAAAGTTCAAGAAGTTCAAATACTTCAGTATTCTGCTCCTGTGCCTTCCCAAAGTAGAGGACACAGTGCCACACATTCCCTTTAAAGTATCCACAAACCATACCAGCCGGCTGGCTGCTGGGGAGGAAAGGGAGCACAGCAGGGTGCTACAGCATCCACCTCTGTGACTTCCACTCTCTCCTTATGAAACACAGTGGCTCTGCAGAAGACAGAGCCCAGGTTTCGAGAGGTTAAGGAAGGCATGCTGTCCAAGGTAATGCACAGCAAGCTACAAAACAAACACCCTAAAATATGTCAGTGTGGATTTTTATAATTTAATAATAATAATTTCATGATTGCACACATGATCAAAGTCAGTGCCTCCTTATCTATCACACAGCACCGTTATAAATACAATGCTGGTGGATCACCAAAGAAAGGTAATTTTCGTCTGTAGCTGTGCAAACCAAACTGCAGCAGATTGAGAGCAGCAGTACACAGGTTTGCTGTCTGAGACTTCAGAAGCATCATACAAAATGTGAGGACCACTACACTGGAAAGAATGCTCATTAAATGGGGAATGGGTTTAGGACCAGTCCAAAACATGTTTACATCAGCTTTACTCTCAGTATGAAAGACAAAGAACAAACAGAATAGCAGTTCTCAGATATGAAACCTGTAATATCAGCAGAAAACAAACACAGAAAAGACATTGCAGAAATCATGTCAGCTCTTAGGGATTTCTACTTTGTGGAGAATAAAATTAAGTACAAACTCCTTTAATCCAAAGGCTGATAAAGATTGACAAAGTGGTGCTGAGTTGTACTTCCTGGGGTGACAGAAATAAGAATTGTGCTGTGATTGTTTAATTCTGTTTTGAGACACATTTTAATGAAAACTAATCAGCAGTGGCACATGCTGCAGAGTGCTTGCATGATGCATGCATGATACTCTGGACTACCTATTTCGCTAGCAGCTACTATAGATCAGTATCCTTTAAACGTGATCTTGTAATCAGTCCCAGTGCTAGCTAACTGCATCTATTCCTCTTCCGGTCCATTTCAGCAACCTGATCGACATCAAAGAAATTATTCCTTGGTCTCTCAATAAAAGAAGACTTTGCAAGTACAGGAAGGTGAAGCAGGTTAAACTAGCATTGATTACTGAAAACACATTAATAATTTATCATTTAGCAGCCTCAACATCAATCTGTTGCACACATGGCTCTTTCTGCAAGACTCCTAGCATGTTTTAAAATGATTCTCAGTACACATATTGGAAAACAGAATAAATTTAGGACTATCATAAGATGAAGATCCCTTGACATGCTGCACTAGAAAGCAATTAGCCTTTTAAGAAAACCTGAGTATTTTCTAATGTTTTCCCTGGAACACATACAGTACTTGTGTTGATATTTTACTTTCAATTTACTCAAGTAGTAAAGTGGTCATGTTAATCACTTAAGGACACTGTAGCATTTCTCATCACGGAAGATCCTTTTTTGTCCTCATCAAAAATTCCTTTAAACTTTATGTTTTAATTCTGTAATTGTTTTGTATTAGACCATTTTAATACAGAAAAGACATTAAGCAGTTTGCTTTCCAGTTCAAAAAGTTCTTTATGAGAAACATTATCTTTACTGCTACAGACTTTATTTTCTACATGCCTGCTAAAACAGTACTTTAAAGCAATTTCAGCTGAAAAATCTCTGGGTGCTGTATACGGAAAAAAAAAAAAAAAAATCAAGAGATCTATCAGAAGTATTACCCAACAATTGAAAAGTATTGCAGGAGATTGCATGATCCAAACTCTACTGATCATCTTGAGAGTCAGATTCTGACTGTAACTATGTTAATGCCGTTAACATAAAATACACTATAACAACTTCCATTCTGGTAACCCCTCAAACACTTATCCAAAACACTCACTCAATACTGTTTAAGCTTTGTCAAAGGAGTCCACAGAATGTTTCTCCCCTGTGAAACACTGCATTTCCTCCTTCCTCACCCATTCCTTCCTAAATATAGACTTGCCTCCAGCTTTTTTTCATTACTGTACACCCTGCAGACAAAAGGATTAATTCCTCATCTAAGTCAAAGTCAGAACTTCCATTTACTTTTAACGACACATCTAAATGAACTCCAAGGCTAAAGAGTGGTCTCTTAACGACTGGAGATATTGCTCAGAAGTAAAAAAACCCCAAGCCTTGTTTTACTTTGGGGGCTAATCTGTTTTTTCAACCGCAACATAGGTAACTTTCAAGACTACACAGTGAAACAAAAGCATATATGCTTTATGCTTATAAAAATATAAACCAAACCAGTCATAGAAGCACTGTCTTAAGGATTTCTGAATTATTACACTGTGTACTGTATATCAATATTTGTACTACATTTATAAACAATGGAACACAAATTCCTGGTAGCACTTTTAACACACTCTTGTCAGCTTTAAAATTTGAATTAAGGAAGAATAAAAATGTGAGGGTTTTTGTTCGTTTGGTTTGGTTTTTTTAATTAAAGCAGCAAATCTGGAATGATGAAACAAACTTAAATTTTCTGCTTACCTCTTAAACCAGATCTTAAGTATTCAATGCATACTATTCTCAGAATGTGCGACTAATGGGGTGAAAAATACATCTTGTATTCTCTGATCTGTTTCATGTTTTTCTATTTAATTGTATTTCATATTAGCACAATATTCTTGTAGTTATACATACTTACTGACATCCTGAATAAAATGACGTACAAATACTACTTGCCACAGTTACAAAAACTCTTAAAAATCACATGCAAAAGCAAAGAATACAAATGTAATTGCCACTTGGATTCAACAAAAACACAGTTGAACTAATCATTAATAGCTATCCTTCACAGAAAAGCTGCACAATCTGATAAATAAAGAGAAAAAAGTTTTAACAATATTACAAAAAGTGTTAACACTACTAATTTGCACATTCCTCTTCACTGAGTTCTCCTCATGGTGATCATAGCAGGCTTGTCTTATTCTTGTATATTAATTCAAATCTCTCTGCAATCAATCCCTGGCAACAGAACTTTCACAAGTACTCTGTACCAGATAAATATAGGTGAAGTGCTGTTCCATAAAAAAAACCATTCAACATTTGCTTTTGTTCTTGCATTGCAATAGCCTGTATGAGATAATATATTATTGCAACTGTGACAAAGTAGGCATTTTCCCAGGAAAGTCTGAAAAACATGTTCCACTAATTGAAGAGAACGCTGCTAAAGAAAAGGATTTATTTCACTCGTTGCTGTTATTATGACACTTAATACTCAAATCTCAGCCAGAAAATTGTACCTCTTTGGGGGAGTAGGTTCTAATGTTATTTTTAACTCCCCACCAAACTCCAAGGGAACACAGACTGGAAAAAGGGAGTAAAGATTTAATCTGCTAACAGCATGAATCCCTGCATCACAAGTACCACATACTTGATTTGGGAGATAAAAAAGAAATGCATTAATCCACTTTAAAAAACCCAAGCAAACAACATAACCCAAAAATAAACAAAACGATACAAAAAGTCCCCCAAACTTCACGTATTTCCTGTTGCTATTTTCAATGGAAGACTTTTATTTAACATCTAAGACATAAGAAAGTATTGTTAAGGATAATTAATCACAGAAGAAGTGGATATAGTCTTGCGGCAAACAAAAACGTTTTTAAAAATTATTGAATATTATGGGTTTTTCACCAGTAATATATACACACCTCAGAGTTTCAGTAATTTCCACCAAACATTACTTCACAGACACAGTAGAAGGTAAGGGCTCATATTCAACAACCCACAAAAAAGAAATCAGTGCAGGTAAAACTTTTCAGATTAGAACATGAAATTTTTATGTTTCAATCTTCAGAGAACTATCCAAATGTTCAGAAGACAAAACTTTAAAGCTCCACCGACACAAAACAGGCTAACAGGAATGTTTCAAAGCCTGCTTTAATTCCAGAGCTCTTTCCATAAATTTGAATCAGCATTTTGATCTATACCAATGCACAACCACAGCCTTATTTTGCGGAACAGTTTTTTGTAAGAATTACTGTTAGACTTTGCTCAAATCACAGAATACAACCATCCTAAGTGTTCCACATAGTAGCATTCTTAATCCAAGATTATTCAAAAGGTTCACGTAAACAAGCGAACGTCCTGCAGATATTCAAGCAATGTCCCACAGACAGAATACTTCCAGTTAAAAGAACTGGGGAAACGATATTTCTACAGTTAAGGAATCTTCCTTGACTATGTTTCTTGCATGAGGATTCACACTATCAATACACATTCTAGGAGAAATTTTGACAGATGCTGTTCAGGAAACAGAATTTTAACATCACTTGGCAAAATGTACTCATTCCATTATCTTTCAAATTTCAAATCTTGTTTAGACAGCATATGACAATTATAAACATAATGACGTCATTAAAGTCTCAGTACGTGTGCAAATAAATATAAAAAAAATTACAATACACTAATACGTACCGTCCACATTCATTTATGCAAATTCTCAGCTCTTTGTAAAGCCTAAAATTAACAGGGCATTGGTGTGCTGGCAGGTAGTTGTAATTATCTTCTCATGTTTCTGAAGCTATTTTAGAATCACCAGATCCATGCATGGACACAACAGCAGCAGAGGCAAACCACCTGACAGAAGTCCAAAGACCCACAAAGATGATAAAAAATACTGTTTGATACAGCTACTTACATCATGGCCTACGAGTTCTGTCTGCGTGGATTTGTCTGCTTGGGAAGCAAGAGCCTTCTGAAAGCACTGAGCCTTTTCCTGTAAAACAAAATAACATTGCATAGGTGAGTCATGTTTTTCCTCACTGAGCTTTGCAGCTACAAATATCCAGATAAATTCAAAACTTACGCATGGACAGCTGTTAATAAATAAATTTATTATGGCACTATTCACACTGGGAGGTTGATTTCCTTCCTGTTATACCCTTGTATAAATTTACCTTTCTCTTAAACAGAGGGTGGACTCAGTCCAACTCTGTGTTATGGCTGTGTTGCCTAAAAGACGGGCTACCTGAAACAGAGGCTAAGACAAATTAGGAGTATAAAGGCAGACAATTTATT
Organism: Origma solitaria; assembly: GCA_013397895.1. Lineage (NCBI taxonomy): Eukaryota > Metazoa > Chordata > Aves > Passeriformes > Acanthizidae > Origma > Origma solitaria. The sequence continues at coordinate 2,424,472 of VZRL01004167.1, forward strand.
CAAGGCCTGCAAAGGCCTTGAAGGTACATTCAGGCAAGCAAAGCCCCCCGTCGGGGACGACACTCAAAATGGACCCCGAGTCACGAGCTCTTCACTTTTTATAAGTTCTGTCCCATTAGCATATTGGCCCTTAATTCTCCAATCACACCTTCAGGCGATGATGTTAACCACCCCAGGCCTGCTCCCCCCATCTCACAGTTGTTTACATATATTCGGGCCCTAAGGCAGTGAACATGTCCTTGAATCTGTATTCAGAGAGCTTTGTTTTGGCTAAAGGTGCTGGGAACAGAGGACTTTTAGCACTTAGTAAGAAGCACAGAACTACAGCAAGTCACAGATACATGAAGAGTAAAAACTAGAAATACCTGAAGGCATCAGCTGGGCCCACAAGAAGGATGTCACTGCAGCAGACACAGAGCACAGCAGGTACAGGTACAAAGCACCAAGCAGCTGCAGGGACTCCTGCAAACACCAGCACCATTCCAGCAGCAAAGAAACTATTTACTTTTGGTTTTTTAAACATTAGGGAATATGCAAAGATCATAATGCTGAGATGACATCGCCCCTCCCCTGATGGAAACATATTGGCAAATCCTAAACATTTCTCGGGTATTGCAGTGGTTTCTGCTTTTCCCATCCTTGCCCCTCTGTACACCAAAAATATTTGGAAGTGTGGCATGGAATCTCTCAAGAGGCTTGAGAAAAGGTTATCTAGCTTCTTTGACACAAAACCCCTGGATTCTGATACTTCATCTGAAACTGATCGCTAAGCAGATATGTTGTTCCTCATCAAGCCTTGAGCATACTATTTTAGTTTCCAGGAGACGGTATTTGATAAAACGACTGTAAATATGAGGGGTAAGGTAGGAAAAGGCACACAGGATGGGAAAGAGAATGCCAAGTTCTTTACTGCACTGATTTATGTTTTCCTGCTTACTGATTCAGTTTTCAGCTATATCCATAAAAAATGCTCACCATGAACTCAAATTCCTCAAGATCTACAAAATATGTTTGAATACTACTGACAGGTATGTATTACAATAAAACAGAATTTGTTTAAATTGAATTTCAAGTTAATTGACTCTCAAGTTCTTATATTATTTGATTCAAGGCAAGGTATGCACATCACTACATTAAGTGAACAAAAGAAAGAAGTCAACACCTAAGTGATCCTTTTCTCTAGTATTTCAATTCTTCAAATAGGGGTGGGGGAAAACAGAATTCAGACTGATCTCTTCACTTATATGAAACACTTGAGCCCAAATTTGGTCAAGTAATAACCAAGTTAAAACTGAATTCATAGGAAAGGTAGTCCTAGTTCTGACAGAAATGCCTTGTCCTCTGGAGGACAAATTTACTAGGCCACTGCCAGAGTACTTTCACATGTTTAAAAAACAGACATTATGATATATCTGCTGCTTTATTTAACCACATTTTACTGGTCCATGAAGCTCCATGAATTTTCTAGTTACAAACACAGATACTGACAGACACTGGGTGTTCAAGTAACATAGTGATTGGACCAATATCACCATTACACTATGTATCTGATCAAATTTAACACTTGTGTTCTTTCTCTATGGATTCACAAATATATATTTTGGAAAAGCCATTGGGAAAAAAAAAAGCCAGAATAAAACCAAATATTCATTAAAGTAACAATAAAAGAAAAAAAAAAAAAATCCTGTTCTTTCCCTGAGTTGTTCATTTAACTATGCATATGCAGTGAGATCCATTTTTAACATATCCAAGCTCCAATTCCACATTAACATGGAAATCCTTTTTATTTACTTTTTGGTAAGCTAACTAATATAAAAGGGAAAAACTGAAAATTTCCAGATGCCCAGGTATGGAAAAGAATGTTTGGAACTAAAACCCTCTCCCTTTTTCTAAATTACAGCAAAATCAAAAATGAAAGATCTTTACAAGCCAGGTAGCATGCTTTAACATTGATTCATAACAAACAAGTTACCTGGACATCGAGTGCCACAACAGCCTTCTATTACCCTCACAGCATTACTCCAGGAGATGGTTACTATTATAAAGTAACACTTCAAAGCAATTTTGAAAGCTTTTTTTTCAAGTCCTCAAACTTCCTTGAGACCTTATTGCTATTTTAAAACCCCAAAATTCTTTCAGAGGCTTCCTAGTGAAATTGAGTAATTATTGACTTTTTCCATATGTGACCCAGTCTCTATATGACAAACTGCAAATGCTGCACCCTATTCACTTCTCCCCAACCACAAACAAAGTTTATGGAAGCTTTTTCATAAGTCTATGCTACAATGTAAGGATTTTGAGAAAGTCTAAACACAGTATAAGGTTCTTCCTTAATGCCCCCATTTTCCTTTTGGGATATTTCATAGAATCACAGGAGGATCAGTTGTCTTAACCTCCTTCTTTCTGCCCTTTCTCTGTGTATCTGAGAGGAGTCAGCTCCACCTTCTCTAAGACATTATGTATTAAAAAACTGCAAATAGATCCTTCCTTATCCTTTTTCTTTACAAGATAAACAAAACAGGTAGCTTTGCCTCTCTAAAGACTAAGAAGGGACCAAATAATTTATTTTAAAAGTATTTTTAGGATCAACTGAAGTACCTCTAGGTGACTTTTTAAGAGAGCGCATAAATATTTTCTTACCCTTCGGTGTGCTGTTATTGCCTCTTATTAAAATAAGCAGCATGAAAGTGCATTTTCAGGTGACATGGATCAGAGCACGAAAAGCTTTTATTCCCAGGGTTCATCCTAATTAGCAAAAAGGCAGGAAGAGCTGTTGGCAATTTTAACAGCAACATTGCCAGCAACATTCATTGTACCCCTCTCTCTGACATACATGTGTGCATATCAGTGTGTGTGTTGAGGGGACAGAGAGAGAAAAACTACATGGGAGGACATCTTCTCAATCACTGCAGCTGCTTGAATTATTGAGATTACTGACTGTGGTATTTTGCCAACCTTAATGGAAAGAATTAGACCATGACTAATTCATGGACTAAGGTCCTGTTCCTATCTATTTCTTCACATGGGAATACGTTCACAAGTAGTTTATATCTCAAACTCTCTCTGGTATGAGAATGTCATGGTTTGCATACTTACTATTTTATTACTATGTTTGTAAAAAGTCACCAAAAATGCTGAAAATAAGATAACAGACATCAGCTGATAACATGCAAATAAAAATACTACCGATAAAATAGAAAAGTGAAATGTAAGACTACATAGTGAGAAAAGGTTTAACACTAAAAGACAAACAAAAAAAGTCATACTACCAGACTACTCATATTTAGGGAGTCAGTGTAGGTTAATATATCTTGAAACATGACACTGGCTTTCTAAAAGATGCCTTCTCCAAACAGAAGAATTTTAAAACAATTTTCATAGCTTTGACTGTGAAGTTATTCAAAGTTACTATTTGTGACTATTTTCTTATGCCATTCCCTACCAGTGTCAGCATGGTGACCACTTGTGGTGCTTTGTTTAATTGCAAATTCCAAAAAGAAAATGCCTGAAAATGACTTTGAATGGTCATATGAAATCAAGGAGCAAAACTTACTGCTCCAGCTATTTTGGAGGAATCAAAACTCTAGTGGCCAGTACAGCTGTGGCTTTCATCCCCAAGAAATGTATTTTATCTAATTAATAGCATATTAAAGGTTTTTTTTTTTCTTAATGGCTTTACTGTTACTTAGACTAAAAAAAAGAAAACCTCATAAGTTAACTTTTTACCTCTCTCTCCTATAGTCTGTACAGATTATTCTAAAACCTACTGAAGACAAATGTTGTGTTCTCACATTTTCTCTCAGCATACATCCAGAACAGCCTACAATTGTCACCAACACTGCAGTCAGATTTACAACTTCCAAGTGACTGTTTCCCTTGCTTCAGGCATTTACCTCACTGTGAATAACAACTTATGTTCACCACAGAACTGGAGAGAAAAAGCTGTTCTTCAGAAGACTTATAAAAATGCAAAGTCTTTTAATTCTGATGTGCTTTGGGATTAAACTTAATCAAGAACAGCAGTTAGGCAGAGAGCGAAGGGATAACAAGCAGAAAAAAAACCTGCTTTCCACCATCTATTCTACCTAATTTACAGACTACAATGGGCTACAGAATTGACTTTATGACAGCTATTTCCATAGAAATTGAGTCCCTGTTGGTTTAAGTCTCAGTTTGGGAAGAAAACAGATCATATACAGCATAGCTCTAGTGATCAGCTGTGGTACAGCTGAGTCACATCACACTTGAAAACACTTGGTGAAGCCCAGCAAAAAGCCCAGCTGTCTCTTGAGTACAGCATGAGAAAACAGCTACAGTTTGGTTCAGCTATCCACACATAAACCTACTAAGAACTGAGGCGCTAAATAGCCACAACAAATTTAGAGGCACTACTCTGGAATCGCAGTGACAAACAGGTGTGACCATACCCAAGGGGACTATTCCCCTGATCAGGAGAAAAACATCAGAAAACTCGGTGGGAATGCACCCAACTATGCACAAATGCAGGTTTCATTGAGGGCTACAGTTCTGTCAAATCACAGTAAACAACAAACACCAAAGTGACATAGAATTTCAGAGAACATTTCATAGCTTTCACATAGGCCTCTTAGACAAAGCAAAACAGTTTTTCAGTTATTACATTGTGAGACTACTGTAAAACACAAGGCAATTTTCTATGCATATGGTAAATAAGGCATCTGGAATAAAAGACAGCACACCGTCTGCTTTGATTTTTATCAGAACACGATATCCAGGTACGAATCAAGAAAGGTTAAGACAAGCCTGTCCCCAAGCACTTTGCAATTCTTCGTTACTGCCAAGTCTGAACACACTTAATGGGAAAAAAAAGACAGTTTCTAAAAATGCAATCACTTCATAATAGCTCTTGAAAGAGCAACAGTATTTAGCAAGGTTTAAAATCTCTGACAAAGTTACAAGTCCTGCTGTAGACATGCCTGCTAACCTTACACTACTGCAAAGGTTTACTAGAACCTAACCAGAAAGGGTTATTACTGTTTTATTTTTAAGTTTTGAAATCCTTATAATCCCAAGTATTGTCTTAAACTTTCCATCCCCAAGTCCTGCAACACAAAAACCTTTTTCTTTTGCTGAGTGCTGTATGACCTTACCAATAAACGATGACTCCAAACTTTGAGAGCACAGTTTATCTAATCAGAAACAGAAAACATACAAAAAGTGAATCCCCTAGTCCACTGAGCTGACAAATGTCAGAGACAGGAAAAAAGTCTTAAAAGTTCTATCTTCTGACTCATTTATTTGACTGGACTGTGCTGTACTGTACTGTAAACATTGCCATTACCACTCATGTATGTGCTGCAAAATTAAAAATAAATGTTTACAGGTATGTGAGTCCATCCCAGAATTTCAGAACAAGGATTTTGCAAATACCTGAGTTTTTAAGTTGTTTTTCAAAAGCATCCTGGGAAGATGCTTTACAATATAGCATTTAACAGTGGGAGATATCCTTATTCCATGTGAAAAAAACCCAACTGTATTTTTTAAATCAGGAGAAATTTTTAACAACAGATGTATTTTGATTAATTATTTATTGTTTTATCTGTTGCATCAACAGAATACTAAATTGCTCTTACAATTTATAATTTATATTTTAAAGCAATACCTATATATTTTTTATTTCTATCATTCAGTCATTCAGTAAATCTGATTAGCAACTTGCCATTTCCTTACTGATTATGTCACCCATGGCTACTTTTAGATAAGTCTATGTAAACATGTCACTAAAGATATAAAGGAAACTTTATCTAGTGATCACATCTCTTAAAACACAACAACCACCAAAAAAAAAAAAACCAACCCAAAAACAAAAACAAAAAAAGGCCAAAAAAAAAAATCAAACCACATCACATATGGCCCAGACATGGCCATAGTGTGCTTTGAATAATGCAATACAATAAAAAATTTATATAGGCACACTCTCTGAATAATATGGCCATAACAAGTGATGCCAATCTTAACCCCCAGCAAAAACAAAAACCAAGACCTAAGAAAGTTATTGGAAGGAAAGAAAAAACAAACAGCTGTGCAGTCATAGCCCTTCAAAAGGCTGACACATCAACCATGGGAGCTCATGTAGAAATTATCTCTACAAATAGTCTTGAACTTGTAATAAGCGTTGTTAGTTTTAATTTGTGTTATGGTTGCATCCAGACATCCAAGAAGATATTACTACGTTGTATAGTAGCTCATCTAATAAAGAAGTGTATCTCTCTCAACCCATATATCCCTGGATTATCACTGCTACACCAACTGCTAGGAGCACATAGACAAATAAAATCCTGTCCAAAATATAAAATCCCTAAATATAAAACACCCAACAGACAAGATGAAGAGACCATATTATCCCCGTTTGGTAACTCAGAAATGGTGACACTGGGACAACTAAGCCTTACAGCAGCAAAACACACACACAAAAAAAAAAACCACATTAGCACTACTGACTTGATCATCTGAGTAATATTTGAGGAAAAATAGTCAATAAGCGACTTATTTTTCAAGGTCACGTGCAGCCACATGCAGAGTTATGGAGTGCTGCAAATGTAGCCCAAATCTCATGTCCTGGAAAAGCAGACTTCCTCACACCACTAAATTCAACAAACTCACTTTAGATAGGAATTTCTGGGATCAGTTACCTTTTCAGAGCTCACAGCAGTGAGGAATACTCAGTACAATACTGAATTGCATGATTATTGCAAAGAAGAGCTACACATTTGGGTTCAAAGATCCAACTTACACACCATTGATTCACAGCACTTCAGCATTTTTATCGGAACAGGCATCTCCTCAGTTGTGGAATTCTCCTCAATTAGCGCTCCCACTTAACTGATTGGTATTAAATAGTCCCACTTGATGTGAAACTGGTTAGTGGTTTTATACACACCAATTTTTGACCCATCAGCTTTAAAATACTTGATCACCATGAATAAGCAGTTTTAAATCCATTTAAGTTGTGCTTTTCTTATGTTTACTAGCTGAAAATGGAGATGAGACAAAGTCTCTAATTAAACTGCTTGCAAACTCACGTTCTTGTTTTTCAGAAATAACTGCAACCTAGAAAATCCTACTCCTTAAACAAGGATATAAACATATTTATTTCAAGTATTTGACTCACTGGAGTAACACGCTACCTTTCTCACAGTCTAGTGAGAATTAACTCTAACAACCTAGAGCAGGGCAAAACGGATTTAACAGATTATTTCTGCCCTTCTGCCTTCACTGAAATGTACTGCCACAACATCACCTCTAGTTGGTATGCTCATGATTCAGCTGGCAGAGTTGTGCTGACACACACAAAGCTAACATGTAAATGGATACAAACCTACCAAATTTAGTTAAGAAACAAAGCACAGTTTATAACTTTGGGGTTTTTTCTTCCTTCATCCCATTTCAGAACATCCACATGTATCACTTTCATGGTATACATGACTTTAAACACTGCCAGGTTCTGCATAGACACACAAACAGAATTTCAGTCTGTCCAAAACATTTTGGAAGGGTTGGGGTTATTTTTCCATCATTTCCTCCATGGGTTTTTTTGGTGACTATCAGTATTCATCAAAGGAAAAACTGTCTGGTTAAACAAATACAATACAACTCAACAGGATTATGAAAGTTCTGTAGCATTACTAACAGATAATTCTGCGAAACATTTAATATAAGATTTTACTTGGGGAAGTTGTTTTATTAACTTTTGAAACTTTTTGTTGTTTTTTCTTCCCTACCTACCATGTGAAATGCTAATATGTCCTTTAGGCCTCTAAGTGGAGATATTTAAGTGCATTGCCTGTCAAATGCTTCAAATATTTCTGTTGGTTTAATGTTTCTATTGCTTCTGTGCACACAGGCACATTGGTGGGATGTGATTCATGTCAGCACCAGCCACTTGACACACAGATTTAACAGAACGTGCATTAGACAGACTGCAAGAGTCATTAAATCAGCACAGTCCAAATTGCAACTATTGCTTATTGAAGGCTTGTGGCATTAATTAAACTTCACACAGCTACGTATTTACAACAATTTTACAGATTGCTGTCCTGAGGAATGAGATTCACGATTGTGGCATTAGTAGCATACAGTACAAATGCAATGAAATGGTCACTTTCGAGTTCTCCCAGCAGCAACTGCATGAGGCAGGCAGATTTTGATCATTTGTTGGTCAAATGAATAGAGAAAAATAACCACATAAATCAAATAATTGCTGCTACCATGGAAATCAACAAATCCCTGGACTAATCTCAATGCTAAATAAGGCTGTAGTTTTATTCACTGATAGCAACAACATATAATCCCTGTATCATTGTAAATATACCCAGCAATATTAAATACAACCCACAGCTGCCACTCTGAGTTGTTCCCCCTGTGACATTATGCCAATTACTCAGTAAATGATTTGTACATTTTGGAAGGACTTTTGGCCAGAACAATCAGTTTGGGTTTAGCATGGCCACAACAGGACAACTCTTTGACTTGCTTTTGCCCTGCACTCATGTGCAGCCCATTAAATGTACATATTCGGGTACATGTTACCTGTCTGATCACACTACCTGTCCTTCTAATTATTTTTTTACAGTGGTCAATACTAACTGGTCCAAACAACAGAGTGAGTTTCATGAAAATGACTGTCTGGACTGAGGAGAAGGGCCTAAGATGGCAAGGGGCTTCAGCACGAGCTTCAGCCTGGAAGTCAGCCCTAAGGCAACGAGCAGAGAGCTGCACAGCACTTTCTGCCCAGGTAACACTTTGGAGCCCAGAAGGGTCTGCAGGGATTGTCCGGGGAATTGAGACATGGAGAATTAGAGGGAAACAGAGAGCTTCAATGAAAGACTAGGGAGACATAGTCAGAAAAGGATTTAGCAGTATAGCTCAGAAAAAAGCTTCAGTCACTACACCAGGCACTCACACTGAAAAGACTTTTTCCTGGGCAATTAATTGCTTAAGCAAGGACCAAAAGGAACTTTTACCCTTTGTGAACCTGCTCTCAGGGGAAGCCACAGCATGGTTTTTGTCAGTAATTGACACTGGAATGTTTTTAAAGTAGATAGCTTTTTACTGTGAATTCAGGTTTGTCACTCATGCCCTTCATTCTTTACCCAGTCACCTCAACTGAGACACTGAAAATTAAGTATGAAGCACATCATATTCAATTCAATGAGACAAAGCCAACACACTTTAATATGCATTATCAGGTATTCCAAAAACTATTGCTCATCTAACCAAGGACCACCAAGTAGTCTTCAGCACTTTGTACTCCTTTGTCTAAGCACAATAGTTTTGACCAGGCAACAACATTTTCTTTTACTTTTACAATACCAAAGCAATCCAGAACAGAGGAGTGTATCAATCTCCTGTTCTTTCAAACATGTCTTTAATTAATTCAGAAACTTCCCCAGGGATGAGAGTTTGACTTTATGAGATCTGTGTGACTCTTACAAATTCTACAGCAAACCATTAGGATGCTGGGACATACTCAAGCATTTTAGCAATGACATTTTGACTTCAACTGATGAAACTAATAAAATATGTAGCAAAGTATTTTCATAAACATATAAAAGTTGGAATTTTCCAAGCACCTGCAAATGTTAATAACAAATATCACATTGTACAAGGAAAGTAACCATTACATTCAGGTTTTTGATATCACGCATATGCAAAAATGCAACTGTTGCACAAAGAATTGAAATAATATTTTTCTTACTGTTTCTAGAAGAATTAAAAGATCTTCAAGAAAGAGTACTGAAAAAAGATCTGTTCTTTTTTCTTCCCTTAAAATGCATAATTTCTCACCATTTAAGGAAATGGTGACTAGACCTGTATTTCCCACTGACATGTTTCATAAGCAAAACACGTTGCTATGGTCCCCAGATTGCTGCTGCAATCAAACCAAAAAGGATGACTTATAATCATGACCATAAAGCAGCTGTCACATAAAACTGTTCAAAGAGGGGAAATCATAACTGAACCTATGAGATATTCATAAAAAACATGAGAATTACATTATACAAATCTAAAGAGACACCCTGATACTTCTTACAGTGTTTTTCAGACAAAAGAGGAATAAATTCTCATTTTGCCTCAGAAAACAGAAGTGAAAAAGAGATGAAGGTGAATCTATGGCACTTGAGAAACACTAATCGTCAGTTTATACTGTAACATAAATTCACTCTACCAAATAAACCCTCTTCATTGTCTCATAATCAGCCTGTTGGTACACTATTGTTGATAAAATTGTTTTGCTAAAATTTTTACAAGTGTTTTTTAATGCTGTCCCAGTGCTGTCTCAGTTCATAATGTGTATCTACTATCAAAAAAGGATTTGTTTGCAAATGCTGCTTTTAGATAAGGCAGTGTTGCCTAGGAAGATGCGTCATTTCTCAACACATGCAGAAGAGAGATGAATCCGGTCTGTTGGCCAAAGACCAGGGACTCTCTCTGATATCCAAGTGTAAACCAAAAGAGACCACTTTGAAACAAAAGCACTTTCAAACTAGGCAGGGTTAAAGATGCAATGAATAGCTGCAGTAGAAGATGGAGGTATAAAACTGCAAACACGGTCCAAGGGGATTGCACCAGTAAGCAGCAGAGATCCTTTGGGGGTTAATAAATAAACAGGTAAAAAGCAGTTCAGGAGATCCCTTGAGCTGCAAGCTGATGGACTGGGACAGCATAGAATAAAATATCGTATTTCTTCACACACCAGATTTTCTGAAAGCAGCTGCTTGTGGCTGCTGCTGGAGACAGGCAGCTGAAGGGCTGAATAAACCCTCACACTGACCCAGTACAGTTTTTCTTATTTCATATTCTAAAGACTAATCCAAATCCACTCTGTTTTGTAATGCTGCAATATCAGACTCCCAAGAACCCAGCTCACAGCGTTTCAACAGACGAGAAAATTGGTTTCCTCTACTTTTCATCCAGTTGTTCCTTGTTTCTTAATAACTAAAATATACTTTGTATAGACACAATAAAAACCACCAGTTTAATCTAAAAGAAATCCAGACAACCTATTTTAACCTAGAGGTCTTCGGGAGCCATAGGGCAGCTCTATCAATTTTCAAAATTTCAAACTGAATGGAAGTTATTAAACATGCTAAAGAAAAAGGTGTTTTATTAACAAAAAAGTGAAAAGAGACCCTAAAAGACCCTCTGAAGGTGCATCCAAAAGCTAGTGGCAAAAACATTTACTTATTAGACCTTGAGAGTAGCAACCTGTGCCTCTACACCATACTATTGTTATTTGATTCAGACTTCTGTTTGCTTCAGAAACTCCCTGCACTGTCTTCTCTAAGATATCTGCGGATTTAGGAATCAAATATCACCTACAATCATTAAGTGCATGCTGTGCAAAAAGCTCAGCCCATTTTAGCTTACTGATGATTTAACAAAGTCAAAAAAGGTAAAAATCTGATTTTGCTCTGTTTGTTAAATGGTTTTTGCAGAACACAAATTAGACTAAGTCTTTTTCTGGCGTTTTTTGGGTTTTTTCCTAACCAATTATTCAATCCATTTGTTTCCTGGTTTCCTGGTATTGATACTCTGATTTAACAGACCAACAACTTTGAACATCACTGAACTCTCAAAGTCAGACGTATATGAATAAACAGGTTTAGACTGTTGCCCATTTGATAATCACAGAAGGTTTGACAGTTTTTGTGTCTTGAGCATTTATAGCATGTTATTCCATTCATGGCAACCAAGAGCCTCATTTCTTCGAATCTAACTCACTTACAGAAAGTTCTCATGTATCTATTTCCAAGTTGCATAAAACACGAAATACAAAAGCAGAAAATAGAACAGAATTACTTGAACAAACATAATTTTCAAAGTACAAGTAGTATCAGAAATGGTAGATCTATCTTGTACTCTATGGAAAAATACCTGAGTTTTTCACGAGTTCCACAGAATTTCTCAAGTGAGTTGTTTTAAGCTTTCAGGTTCTTACAGCTATTTGTTTAAGAAATACTGCAGAAAAAAAATGGACTTGTTATTTACAAGCACCACTCTATATCAAGAGTGGAAAGCTTGAAAAGTGATGCAGTGTTCAATATTTTTAGGAGGAGATGTTCAGTTTATTCTGTTTACACTGACTTTTCTAGCATCACTTACAGAGACACTATTTGCTTTCCTGTCAGAATATGCATATAAGCAGAAGTAAAGAAAGCGACTCTGTTTTGAAGTGCCCAAATTGCACCCAACCTGCAAAAGACTTAAGTGGTTTTGGCAGACTAAGTATCCAATTACAGCACAGTGACTATGATAGACATTACAGACAGATGAATTTTCCTTATTTCTGTTCTTCTGAGTGCATTTCATTTCTATCCTAGTCTTAGGTTGTTTTCCTGAGGCACTCCAAAGATCTCCTGTGACATTTGATCCTATATATTCAGCTCAGCTTCATTCATATGCAAAGTTTTACCCACTGCTCAAACTATAATGTTCCATTAGTTGTTTATTTTGTTTATTTACTGGTCCTGATAGAGGTCACTACACAGACTCTCAGCTAGAAGGAAACCACATCATGCAGAGACCTAGTCAAAGGCCTAAAAAAACATGGAATGCGCAACACAAAGATATCATCCGTTTGTCAGTGGATACAAAAACTGGGGCTGTAAAAGAACTTCAGATGACCATCCTCAGTCCTATGGCTGGCCTCTCATAGGCTCAAGTGGTACCACTGCTTGCTTAGGCTGGTGTAATTTGTACATTAATCTTTACATTGTTGAAGATAGTGACCCAATAATGCATTTTATTTCACTGATATGAAACAGGGGAAAGAAAAAAAAAAAAGCAACACACTCCCTCTGCCAAAATTGCATGTGCAGCTTCTTCATTATCGGTGATAAGGATAGTTAAGAATTGGACTCAAATGCTACAAAGTTAAAATTCTGACACAATTCTATTGATCTCAGTTCTATTTATCTGAGCTCAAGTCCTCTTTTCTCTTTCAATCTGCACTAGATTTGAGATGACCATCTCTTGTATTCCTTGCTTTCCACTCCTGTTATCTCCTTGTAGACCTGTTCCTTCCTTACTTTGTAACTTTTCCTGGTCCTTTCTTTCTTTACTACAAAATGACTGATAACCTTTGATCTTTTTCTGCCATAGAGACACTTCACTCTTCCCTTTAGGCTTGAGTCTCTAATATGTGCGACCCTTAAATCCAAGGTCTCTCCCCACTGCAGTGACTTCAATTCAGGGGCAGTCACAACAACTGGCTTCTAAAGTGCCAGGGCTGCCACCTTCTTCAAAGTTCTTTCTGAAGAAGTAAAGGTGTTGCAGAGGGGACAAAAAATGGAACTCACTTCACTGCAGAAGTTATCTTTGAACTGATACTTTCATGGCATTAGAACATCCTGAGGCATGAAAATACAAACACAGCATCTTTGTTATTCTCTTAACCTTTTTCTTTTTTTTTTTTTTTTTTTAATCCCAGCAAGGAAAGCACCTATTTTCTCCATCACAGAATAACTTAGAAACTGAGTACATCTGCTTTACATTATGTCCTACATGTGCATCTAGACTTTTAAATTAAGGCCAGCAACCTTTCAGAGGGCAGATGTCGCTCGCTTTCTGCTTCCTCTTCCAACCACTGCCTCACATGGGGGATGTTTTTGTTCCTCCATCTAGCCAAGGTCCAGGAAATCACCCTGTAACCAACAGGGGAGCGAACACCAGAGTCTGCAGCTGAGATTCCACAATACCATCTGGAACGCAGGACTTCCCAGTCACACTAATGGCAGAGCAGCACAGCGCCCACCACACCACACGGTGCCAGTCGTCACCCCGTTTTCCTACATCTTCCCCACTGCCAGAACTCCTCTGCCTTCAGCAAAACAGCCTGCACAGCTCAGATTTTATAGAAGAAAACTGAGCTGGCTAAGACATTAAATAGGTCAAGGTGGAGGACACAGCCAATGCCCTTTGTCAATACACACTCTTGCATTACCGAGATCACAGAAGAGAAACTAAGACCACCCTTTTCATTAATTTGCTGTCCCCAGAGCTGGCACATTTACCATATTGGGCTTCATCAGAGACAGGTAAGAATGCTTTTAGTGAAATGGAATCTTTTACAGATCTTGTCCTAAAAGCTAGTTGATATTGATTCCTTAGCTTATCATGGCAGGAAAAATAGAGCCCTGTGCTGCACGCTGACCCTGCATGGTTCAAAGTGGAAAAAGACTGCATTTTTTATAAACTTTCTCTATATATAAATACGTTTATGCACGGACACCAAAGTCAGTGAGGAAGGAGAGGAGGAGGTGCTCCATACACTAGAGCAGAGATTCCCCTGAAGCCTGAGGTGAAACCCACGGAGAAGCAGCTGTGCTCTCGCAGCCTGTGGAGGTCTGTGGTGGAGCAGAGATCCATCTGCAGCCCATGAAAAACTTAATGTTAGAGCAGGTGGATGGCCAAAGGAATGTCTGACTCTGTTTGAAGCCTGTGGTAGGAGGAGACTCCCAGCAGCACCGGTGGCCCCAAGGAGAGAGACCACACTGGAGCAGCTCTGTTGGCAGGACCTGTGACCCTATGGGGCAGTGACCCTGGAACAGTCTTTTCCCTAAAGATTGTACTCCGTGGAAGGGATCTGTGCTGGAGCAGTTAGTGAAGAACTGCACCTCGTGGGAAGGACTTGTGATGAAAACGTTGGTGGAGGACTGTCCCCTGTGGGAGGGACGCCATGCTGGAGCAGGGCAGGAGTGTGAGGAAGCTTCCCCATGAGGAAGAAGGAGTGGCACAGACAGCATGCGATGAACTGACCACAACCACATTCCCTGTCCCCCTGCAATGCTGTCACAGGTGGCCAGAGCAAATTCAGAGCAAAATTGAGCCTGAGAAGAAGGGTGGGATGAGTGGAAGGCTTTTTTAAAGATTTTATTTCATTTGTCTTTATCCTGCTCTGATTTGATTGGCAATAAATTAAACTAACTTCCACAAGTCAAGTCCATCTGTCTGTGACAGTAACAGGTGAGGGATCCCTCCCTGTCTTTATCTCAGCCCATGAGCCTTTAATTACACTTTCTCTCCCCTGTCCAACTGAAGAAAAGGAGTGATGGAGCCACTTTGGTGGGCATCTGTCACCCAGCCAGGGTCAGCCTACCACACCTGGTTAACTGTGAGCCTGCAGGAGATGCGCTCTGCAGTAGATGTGCCCCTTGACAGGGGGAAATAAATTCTCTATGTACCAGCAGCACAAAACTGGGCCTTTACTGCTAGAGGGCAAAAGTATGGAAAATTTTGTTACAGTGTTCCAAAGAAATGTTGCAGAATCTCATATGACTGTAACATCAGTATTACAACAGTCTCACCGACTTATACCTGGTAGAGTGTAAGTATCTGCTTTGCACTGTAGAAAAACCCAAAGATTTTGACTTTAATTTAACACACATTTTTTAGCAATTCATTCTTAGGCAGGGGGGAAAAAAAAAAAAAAGGCTCCAAATCACATTTCCTTTGATGCTACCCTTCCAGGGAAATCTTTAAATTGGACATAATGAGAGATCCAAGGTCAAAAGGGAAAAGATATGTGATGTACCATACCTCTCCCTGAGATACCCCTTCCTCTTCTATTTTCATTCATTTTGCAGTTCAGAACGGTAGTCACCAGAAATTCAATGTTCTATATCAATGATTCTCACCAAATTGCCTTGCAGTACAGGTCACACAGTTCATATACTCCCCTCTGTTCTGTCTGTTCTTGTGTTTCAACTGACTGCCTTAGACAGGTGGTTTCTTTATCCATCTCTAAATTTCTCTTCCCTAAAGTTACTGAGTGGTAGTCTCAGGATGCAACTCTGAAAGAACAATAATTCTGATTTCCCCAAGCGTATTGTGTCATTACAATATGTCAGGCTAGCAGATCCAGCTTATCACTTCATTCCCCACCCGAAAAGGAAGTTCTAAAATGATGTACACACTTTAGACTTCTTTTGCAAAAGTAAGCCATGAGCACATCATCATGTTTTAGTCACAAATACAATGACAGAGTACTTCAGTCTCATATCAAACTAAAAACCTTTGTGGAAAATCTGGAGAAAAACAGTAACATCCTCCCACATGCTTGAGCAAATATTATTATTTATACAATTCAGAATGTCACAAAATTAGTTGTCTAGACCTTGTAATCTACCATGAAATTATTTTCTACATATGAAACAAGGTAGTAGTAGAAACATATTTCTTAAAGTGCTTTGGGACCCGTGGGAAATCAAGTTCATTAGACATTAGGTCAAACAATATATTACAGTGAATCACGTTCCAAAGATTAAATGAAATAAATAAATAAAAAATTAAAATTAAAAAAAATCCTGAAGACATCAAAATAACCACACCCAAAAAATAAATTCAGTTATATAGTAGGAAGTTGTCAAAAATATATGGTTTGTGTCAACCATAGTTTTTAGTATTATAAAGATCACTGCTTTCTAAATCCTGGCTGGTTTTTTGTTTCATTTTCGGTTTTTGCTCATTTGCTCATTTGTTTAATTGAACACCACCATATTGCTCTCCTATTTGTTCCTTCATAGTAAGAACCTTACAAAAACACTGAGCACCATTTACTGTTTCTCAGAAGGGATAGTTTTCCCACAGCAATAGTTTCAATGAAGTAATAGTTATTTTGTCTTGGGAGTTTTGTTGTTTTGTTTTGGGGTTTTTAAGTGTCTAATTTGTTATCAAAAAATTAGTCCATGTGAAATACAACTTTTTAGTTGATTTCCAAGGCCTCCATCTTCCAGCAACAATTACTGGCATGAATGGGGAAATTTCCAAAGTTTAGCTCACAAGGAAAGAAACTCTGTATTTGGCAGAAAAGAAGAAACAAAATCTGAACTGCACAGCATACAATGACTATATTAAATGCAATAAACGCTCATCAGAAGATTAATTTCTCCCTCCTATAGGGGTTGGGGTGGGGAGGGGGGAGGCAGAAAGGTAGCTTACGTAACTGGAAATTTTATCACTGCCAGCAGGAACATGAGCAGAAACAAAGCCAGTCTTCAGTACTTCCCAAGGGAGTGCTTTATTTGCAGCCTTCATTTTCCTTCAAGATTTTGTAATTATATTTCCATAATTTAGTCACATAAACAATATTACGATTTAAGTACTTCTTAATTCTATCCCACAAAAAGAGCAGGTTTGAATTTTTCACTTATCACTGTAATAGCCAGCTTATTAAAAACATGTGGCAGAGCTAAATGATAATAGGATATCCTTGCTTTCCAATATTTCTTTTAGAAATAGCTTTTAAATATTTCCTTGGGCTAAAGCTACTTGAACAATATGGCTTTCTTCACTGTAAAGTGACTCTATCAAAATGAAATTCATGTATCTGGCTGATGGACTTCCTTCTCATTCAAAGACTCCATAACATTAGTGTTGATCTTTTAAATAAAAACAAATTTTTGGTGATCACCTTACCCTATTAGTGAAAAAAAGACTGTACTCAACCATATTTCCCTGTGATAAGCACATAAAGTTCTGTGCTCAGCCTCAGACACAGGATTTTTTTAAGAAGTAAAATTAATTTCTTACAAATGACTGTCAGTTAAGGGTATTCTTCATTATGATGTCTAGCACTACTTTTCCAAAGCAACCATGCCAGCACCAAAACTTCTAAAGCACTTTCTTTTAATAGATAACACAGCTGTACAGCTTTGGGATGGGTTGGTTTTGGTGGTTTGTTAGTTTGTTTTTTGGTTTTTGGGTTTTTTTTCTAGTTTGAAGGTTTGATTTGTTTTGTTTTTTATTACAATGCAGATCTGGATTAGGCTGTAAAGTCCATAAACAACCAATTTTACAAATGCTGGAAACACACAATTACCTGTATTAACTTCCATGAGACTCTCAAATACCCACTGTATTTGAAGACTTATGAAATTTTCAAGGTAAGGACACAGAACTCAAAATTTTTGAGAACAAAAAAAAAAAATGCAACAAGATAAGCACTAAGTCTCCAAAACTTGGCTCTATAATAAACTCATGCTCTTAAACTAGAAAGGCAGAGAAAAGGGACTTAAGTACTTCACTTACTATCGCATCTGACTAAACTAATGTTTACATATTAACAGCAAAACATAATTTCACCAACTGAATTAAGTTTTCAAAAGCCAATGCGTAACAATCACTCCCTTCAACTTGTCAAGTGAAGCTAAATTTAACGAAAACTTGAAATATCAGCACAGAAGTAGAGGCATTGAACAAATAAACATAAATACAAGAAATTAAGTTGCAGAAACGGAAAGATAAATTAAAAAATACTATGAAAATTAGATCCTGGACACTGAAAAATAGGTACTTCAAGTATGAAACTAATTCCAGAGAACATGGCAGTTTATTTTTATTCATGCAAATATTTAGCAGATATGATTTCTTTTCTTTTGTAGACTGAGTCAATCAAAAAACTACTTAATTTAATGAATGTATGTTGTATTTCTTATTAATACAGTAACTTTCACTTAAACTCTCTATGATTAAAATGGTGAAAAGAATCAGATTGAAAATGTTTCAATGCAGTACTGCCTCTGATCATTAATTCAAGTTATGGCAACAAGTGTTGAATCTACAAAGGCTGAAGCCAATTAAGGTTGATATATTACAAATACTGAATTTGCACCCCATTTCAGCTTGAGCACCACCATGTGAATCCAAACACTATCAATCAAAATTGCTACATTACCATCACCATCTGAGCTTCAGGTGTAAAACAGGGAAAAACCCTGTATTTAATCTCACACAATTGACAAAGTAATTTAATCACCATATTCCTAATACCATGTCAGTATTAATGTGGAAAGATAAACTTGCAAGCACTTTCAGTTTAAGAAGTAGATGCTTTACTTTGCAGTCAGAGGAGTTTAGTTTCTCAATAGTTATTCCTGCTATGCATTGTTACACAGTGATAATCATCCAATCACAAGATTTTAATATTTTCTTAAGTTTCACATAAAATGGCGAATCTGGGGAAAAACCCATATTTACTATTCAAAGAGCAAAGAAACAGGCATGCAGAAATAAAGTAGAGAAATTGCAAACTAAAAAGATTGCTCGAATATAATGGGGAAAAAAACTTTAAAAAAATTACTAAACTAAGTATCTGGGAGTTCAGGGAACTATGAGAAATGATAATGAAGGAGACACAATCACTGCTTATTAACTGCATACATAAAGGTGTTCTACCAAGAACACCAGCTGGTGGCTGCACAGACCTGCCAGCAACAGGACTTGTAGGGACCTTGCTTGGTAACCTGTATGGACTGGGATATTTCAGCACGTCAATATAGGTACCACAGATGCCAGAACACCAACAACTTAGATCAGAAGACCAGATGATGAGAAAGGCACAGTTAAAACTTTGATGTCTGGTGAAGGAAAAACATAGAATAACTTCACTGGATTTTCTAAAATTCTAGATTTATATAAACATGTAAGAATAGATTTTGTATAAGAAATACCACTAGCACAAACCCGACCCCAACAAGCAGGGGAATAGTTGGAAAACAATGCAGAGAAGCAAACTGAACCAACATATTTCTGCCAGCACTTTTTTCAATCTAAAGGCTCTAGAGGGCTTGCTCTTCAAAGTAAAAGTCATTATCTTTGGTATGACCCAGTTGAAAGTCCTAAAGCACATAGAAGTTAGAATTACCTTCTGTTTAGGTGAGTGAAAACTGCTGTATCATGTTTTTCAACATTGTACAATGTTATGTACACCCAGTGCAGTTAAAGATAAATTACCAGCTGTATGAATTTTTGGTGTATATTAAAAAGAAATTCTACAGAGAGTTACAGCATTCAGTATTAAACATACTATATTTGGCAATGTGCCCAGACTACCTTCATTTCCTTTGTGGCAGCTCAATTCAATGTTTTCTATTACAGAGATATGAATTCGTAACACTACACTCACACTGAAGAAATAGGGAGCAATGGCAGCTGCTTTGCATTCCAGACATTTTTGGACACAGAATGATGCATTTTCTTAGTCAACCAGAAATACAGCCACAGATTAGGTATCTCGAGATGCCTCTCGGTCAGCTAAGCAATTCCCTAAATGTGAACAAGGTAGCAGCCATACTATGATCTTAAAAAGCAATGAAGTTTAATGGTACACACAGATTAGAAATTAGGATTATGAATTACAGAAAACATGTTTCTGTGTAAGTATGTGCAAATAATCCAAGAGTTTTTAACTATCCAGAAGATATTCTAGTTTTAACTGCCTTCTGAAAATTTGAGACAGTACCATTTTGACTTCCTTATTATACTGTGTTATTTTTAAGCAAAACTGATTGAACATACTTTGCTATCTGTTCTACCCTGCCAAATTCCGTTGCTCTATGCTAAATTCCACGAAATACATTTAATATATCCAAATAAAGGAAATTTGCAAATCACTAGGCATCACATGCGTTGACCTCCGCTCTTCTTTTGAATTTGCAGTATGGTTCATTTTAGTCAAGCTGTTGAAACATTTGTGCTATAATGCATCAAATTAAGGCAACCAGCTGTGATGTTTAATTTAGGCTAAAAGTTTATGATCTACATCTACAAAATACCTTGGGGAATAACTGATATTTCATGTTACTAAGCTAAATGCAGTTCAGAATGGTTACAATCTTCACCACGTTCTACACAGAGCACACTGTCATTTAAGCTTTGGGTCTGTAAAGAGCACAGGCACTCAGTCAAAGCTGCATATTATAGAGAATAAATGAACAAACAGTTCTAGCCTTTGCTGAAAACACAGTTTCAAAGCCTTCTGTCTAATGTGTTGTTTGATTATGCCTGTATTTTATCCTTTATTATGTGTAATGGAGTTTCTCCATTTGTAAGAGAGAATTAGAAAAAGTCATTAACTATTTTGTCATAATGCACCATTTTTAGCAGATATTCTGTGCAAACAAATACAGTACATAGAGCTGAACAATTGGAACAAAAACAATTAAAAAACCCCAAACCGAAGCATTTTCTAACTGTGAAGCACTTGTGAAAGAAAATCCCCTCCAACAGTGGTTAAACCATTGTATTTTTCTGGACAATGGCAACATATAAAAAGAGAAAGAAACAACACTTTCTGCATGATTAAATAACAATACCTTTCGGAATGTCTGGGGAGATTAATAAAGGAGATAAAAACTATGACATGTATATTTATCACATGCAAAAAGTGTAAAAATTAATGCAATGAAAGTTGAAACTAGTTAGCCACCTAAAAAGGAACAGATTTAACAATAATATTGATATATGGCAAAATCAGCACACATAGTAACCAGCTCACTACTTTGTTACATGGGTGGTTAGTCGTTCTTTTAAAAAGTTTAACCTACAGACATTATGGGTTATAAACGTAGGACACATGACACATGCTGCAACTAGAAAAGCACAGGGATAACTCTTACTGACAATGTGCCTTCCATTGTGAATTGGAAAGATGAGTTTCATTGATTCCGAGGTATTCTTGGGAGCTCTTTCACTTTAGCAATCTTCTGCAGAGCCAAATCACCCAGACAATACCAACAAAATGAAAAATAACATCTTCATGCTTATTGCAGCCTTCTGGAAACAAGCTGTGTCATGGACAAAGAGTTTCAAGTATAAGGATGGTCCACAATGGATGTAGCTCCACTACAGGGATGCACTGGAACCTGTGGCTATTTTTTAACTAGCACAGAGCCTATATGAAGGCAGGGAGTCATAAAATTTTTATTAAATTAAGCATTTTGTGGATTTTTTCTATTTGGGTTAGTGCTGCTTCCCTTATTGGAAACTGGAAAATTACTACTACTTCAATGAAATCTATTAGAACTTGCTCCAGCTAAAGAGCGGAAAAAATCCATGTTTTTCTTATTACTGCAAGGAGAATGAGAAGCTCTCCACCTTTAACACCCAGAAACTCACAGTAATTTAAAATACATTTTAATAAAACAGATGTCCATTTTTTATTTCTCTAAATTAATTTTAATCGCCACTCTGCTTCCCTGCCATATTACAATCATGCACAATTGCAGCGGGCAGTTTCATCAGAGGATCATGCAATTGAGAAAGGCGTGCTACTTGAAAGCTGATTACTACACCAACATCCTTGGGACAGAACTATTACCATCTAGGGAAGGGAGAAATCTGTTACTATCACCACACTCTGATACCCCTCTGGAATCAGAAGTCTGCTGTATTAACATTTGAAAAGTGGGGATTACCTGGTAGACATAAATTTGAAATATAATATTATTTTAAAATCTTTCCTTGAGATTCTGAAAAAAACCACCAAAATCTCAAAAAGAAGAAAGCCAGCCTTGGCCTAGGATGGTTTATAATGTTGTCAACAATTATTTAAAGGATTTTTAAAGTGAAAATGCTTGGCCTTATCCTTAATAACGCAATGATAACACAAGAATCATTAAAACACTATTATCAAAGTTTATGCAAACCCTACACCATCTGTACAATTTCAAACTAAGCCATAATTTCCCAGTAATAACTAAAACTGGTGAAAAAGCAAAGTAGTTTCTGTATACAAGATGTTGGGAGTCATAACTCTAATATAGACAGCATTTTCAAATGATTACAGGCTGACATTCAAACAGACACTAGTTACATCTCAGAGAGGAACAAAATCAACCCAAACGGCAAAATAAAGATCCATAATAATTATATTTAAACACAAAATACTTGACAGTCAATTTCTCCTTTGTTTGCCTGCCAATACTGAAGTCAGAATGTTACGTTACTCTGGCAACTGCAAACTAGATCAAGTGTCTGTACAAGTAGGCTTTAAATTTTGTAACAAGAACACACTATATCAAGATCTGTAAAGAAAATCCCCAAACAACAGAAAAGGAAACAACAAAAACATATAACCCCTCAAAAACCCTGAAGCCCACAAAATTAATTGCCAATTTATAATTTTCAAGGTAAAAAACCCTGAGATGAAGCATACTGTTATTATGCTTAAGAAACACCAAGAAAATAGTAATCGTGAATGGTTAACAGCTAACAAAGTTTATTTCAACCTCAGTAGCACTTTCCTTAGTGCCCTTGTAAACACCAGGAAAAAAGTACTGAAAATAAGATCTGCCTTCTTTCTCTAAAATCAGCTGTGTCTGAGACTTCCTGGAGTCACTGGCATCTTTAAAATTCTGTTGGAATCCTTGCACGCAGGGGAACTCAATGGTGCTTTGCTCAGATGTTTGCTCCTTTTTTCTTGACCAATACAATTGAGCTCCTATAAATATTACTTCTTTATTATTCCAAGTTAGTGAAGTAATAAAATTTGTGTTTAACAAGAAACACATGCCAGAATCCCACTTGAATGTAATTCTAGAGTTCATTTTATCTTTTCCTAACATATACTGATGACCCAAATTGATGAAACTTGAAGGGAGGGACAAGCATTTGAAAATGTGAAACTATCTCACTACTGTACATCAAAATTATACATGCAGCGTGTAACTTTGAAGTGTTGCTTACAAATGGTGGACTTGGTTGAATATCACTTGAATTTGCACTGTGTAGCAACATTATAGTGCATAAAATGGTATTTTCTGTCAGAAGAAACTGAGAACCTGCCAATATTGATAAATGCGTGTGTGAAAACTGGACAACGCTATGGAAGAAACACCCCTTCAAGAATCTTGATATGAAAAGTAGTGTATTATTTGCTATTTTGTCCTGTGAAACAGGAAAAAAGCAAGCAAGAAAGTTTTCTGGGAAAAGTTCATATTCTGCAATGCTTACTGCAATATTTTGCTGAAGTATTACCTATCAAATAATAGTAATGTGCTGTATTCTGTTCCACAGCAACTTTGCTGACTACAGGTTTCCTACACATTATTCTCAGAGATACATTCAGTACTTTTCCCCATTATATTTTTTTTTTTAAGTTTCAGAAGAAAACAATTCTTTTTATAATTCTTAAGACTTACCTTGAAGTTTATTTTTCCTAAGGGTATGTGTTTAACTTTCTTACGTAGTTTTGGGTTTTTTTGACAAATCAGTGAGTAAAAAAGTTGTTATATTTTGCAAAGATAACTGTTAAGTACCAACATTTAAGACTTGAGCCCCATTGGAGGTGAAAGGGAGCATGGGAAAGAGGGTACTAATGCCTGTATTTTTCTACGCTTCAGAATGTATCTGCTTTATGTAAAACAAGAGGGATAGTTCATGAAACCAAAAGTTCTGATTATACCAGCGATTATATAGCCAAAGATTTCAGGGTAAACTTGTATGAAAAATATTTCGTTTTCTTACCACAGACTATACTACAATCAGGCCTGAAGTGACATGTCAAAACCCATGCCATCTCTTTCTAAAAGATACTAGCAATATATTCAACGAAATATTATATTTTACACATTTTAATTTTTCCCAACCTCAAGAAAATAGAAATTCCTAACAGCTCTCATCTAAAGCTGGTCAACAAGCTTTTTAAACAGATATGAACATGGATTTACAGCTTTAGAATTGAATACCGCAGAGCAAATTCCTGTGAGAAGAAACCCCTTTAATCCTGAAGTTTCAGGACACTACCAAGAGCCAAACTACTTAAGCAGTTTGTATATTCACTGCAGAATCTCATGGAATGAGGATACTGCACTTCCTCCCTTCCAAAATAAAAGCTTTGCTTGCCATTAAACTTCTCTTTCCGTTGAAGAGATTAATAAATTACATTATAACCACAAGAAAGACTACTGTTTAGTGGGTATGGAAAATGTTTTTCGAAGAGAAGCATTGTCTTTGCGTTAAGTTCTGGTTCAAGGAGAAACAAGAACACTCTGGAAAGGAGTAGGAACCAGCTCCCTGCTCCGCTAGGGACTGCACAGGAGACCTCCACAAGCTTCTGGGGGAGACAGCAACAGAAGTCACAAACTCCTTATGAGCAATATTGAGTTTACACAGCCAACATTGCCAGGCTCAAGGATAACAGACATGTCCAAGCCCAATTTAACTGCACGGCCTCAACAGCCTGTGAGAGCTGTAGCACAGTGAATTGCTAATACTGATGCACAGATTTTATTCCATCCACAGATCTGAAGGAAGACTTAAAACGTACTTATTATATGAACACTTTTGAGACATATTAGTACATATCACTACCCATGGATCCAGTGTCAGTTTCTTAATTCCACATTAATGGAAGCAAGGAAATGGTAAGTGACACAAATTAGTCATGTTGAACATTGATGGATTTTGGGTAGGAATGTAAAGTAATATTGAAAACATTCGCATATATATGTAAATAAATAAATAAATATTCTTACCTAGTATATCAAAGGATCCAAAATGAAGTGACTAATTAAATATTAACACCTCAGCAATATTTAAGCAAATGTATTTTGTTCATATTTAATTTCATTATGCTCAAAATATTGAAAAAAATTTAGTAAAAATCTATTTTTTTCTTCTTTTTAACTTCCAACTTGGAATATTCTGTTATTCTATGTTGCTAAATAAAGTCACTCATGGATAGAATACATCATGGATGCAGAAAATGTAGATTGTTTTAGAAATTTATTTAGTGGATTTGGAGAAGGAAAAAAAAAACCATCAGTGCTTGTAAGACATAAAGATAAAACTTAACTGCTCAAAGACAGAAAATTACGTTAAAATTGGAAACTATGTTAGGAAAAGAGTAGTGTAGTGTCTTTCCCAAGACATCTGCTACTGACAAATACTCTGGTACAAGACAAATAGTTCACCTGAACCAACTGATGATGTTTCTCATATTTTTAGAAATATACAGATGTTCTAACACTCTTACATTTTATGACCTTATGGAGAAGCCCTCAAGCATTACAATGGAACAGGCAATACAGCTCACACTGAAATTTTAGAAAAATGAGTTTTGGCCAAGTAGTTAAACACAGGCCTAATTTTAAGGTCATGAATAATTCAAGTCCCTTTAAAAAACACCCTAACTATTTAAATCACACATAATACTCAAATGCTTTGCTGCAGCAGGAAGAGACCCCGAGGATGGTACAGAACTATTCACACCCTTCGTAACTTTTCTGCTTTAGGTTCATACCCGGTTTATTATAAAGAAGAGTTTCTGAATACAATTGACTCTGTCGGTGTCTTAAGAGTTTGGATGCACCTTTACATACTGACAACACCAGTAATGCTTTTGAAAACTAAACCAAATAATATCTCCAATGTTTTAATAAAGGTGGATCATTGAAGTTATTAAATGAGAATATGAAAGGCATAATTTTTGTTTAATATGGTTAAAACAGTAATTTTAAAGATGTCGGTGTTAGTCTGTTCATCTGGAAGACAGTATCTCACATGTAGCCTAATGAAAATGAACTTTTAGTTTCAATATATGATTATTATGTATTTGAAAGTAGGTGCTTCCACTTCAGAAGAGAAAGAAGCTACCGTAGCAAAATGTTCCCTTTCGTATGTTAC
Source organism: Origma solitaria (assembly GCA_013397895.1). Classification (NCBI taxonomy): domain Eukaryota; kingdom Metazoa; phylum Chordata; class Aves; order Passeriformes; family Acanthizidae; genus Origma; species Origma solitaria. The sequence goes on from VZRL01004167.1 coordinate 2,450,917, forward strand.
AAAGCAGGCTAATTTGCTTGCTCTATGGTAAGGCATCCTTGAGTATTAAAATTATTTCCCTTCACATTACAAAATGGAAACAGAGTTGTGGAGATGCGAGGAATGTATGTACCCAGAAAAATATACTTAAATAACTTCAGTGTGTTTCTATATTCACATCTCAGTGGCAAAATACATTTCTCTCTCATTTGTGATCTTATAAACTGTCCTACATGGCAGTAACTTTGTTATCCTCATAGGACAATAAGGAGATGTTGAAATACCTCCCTAGAACAATCAGTTTGATCCTACTAATGATAGCACTTGGTAATTTATTAAACTTCCATAATCAAGTAAATCTTTAACACAATAACTGAAAAATATATAGAATACCTTGACAGAGCCAACTGGTTCCTCAGAATAGAGGCTGTAGATTGCGCCATCTTTCAGATCTGCTCTTTAAAGACTTCAGCACACTCACAGTGCAGCAAATAAACTCTGCTATGAGCCCTGCTTGGCTCAAAGAGCAATCTCAGCTGGCATAAGAGCTTTTGAGCAGCAGTAAATAGATCCAAACCAGGACTTGCATTACATAAAACGGCACTTAGTGATTTTAAAGAAGATACTGTAGCTGCACAACAAATTTTCAAAGCAACAGCCACCCCTCTACTGCAAAACACATCTGATTTCACTTAAATTGACTGAACCAGCTGAGCAGATCAGCACAATGCATGAAGACTTAGACTATATTCTAATGCCCTTGCTATTTTTAACTCCATAATCATGGCCCTTCAACTCAGGGCATTTGACCAAAGTATAGCTACATGCTGGTAATGCTATCTCTTAAAGAAACAGTCCATTCTAAGCTTTCAAAACAGCCACTTCCCAAGAAAATAAAGAAAAACAAATACACAACAACAATCTTGTGGTTTATATATTAAACTAAACATTGAAACAGTAAGGACAGCCAGCTCTGTTTTGTAACATGGCTTAATGGAAAATCTCACTTAATGGGAAGATAATTTTCTACACCACTAACTCATTTTTAGCAGTAATTCAGGACGCCTGTACCTACTTATATCAACTGCCATTAACAGTTTCCAATTTAATGTCAATTGATAAATCAGATTTCCTGTTTGTGATAGCAGTTAATGTCAGGTACTACATGTCACAGAGATACCTTTTTCCATTTTTCAATAAAATATACAGCATCCATTTATGGTTTCATTCAAAGTTGTTTCAGTAAAGGACTATAAAATAAAAGCTTCAAAAAACAGGACTGAGAAAAGCACTATATAGTGATAATGCCTTTTATAACCACATTTACATGTTAACAGGCAATTAATAATCCTGCATAGCATAAAAAAAATCCTATAACGATTTGGAATTCACTTCAGATCCAAGGAAAAACTTTCAATTTCCCTCAACTTTTTATAAAAAGAAACAACTTGTAACTACACAAGCATTCTGACAAGAACAACTGCAAAATCTTGGGATACATGAAAGATCTTACCCAAAGGACATTTCTAAAGATTTTGTTAAATTTTCTAAAGGCTACTAGGAGTTCTCACAATGGCACTTCAAAAATAAGAATATCAGAATTATGCCAGTGTAATTAATCCATGCGAGAAATTAATTTGATGGAAGCACTTCCCAAAACACAGAGTCTTCCACTGATTATCAATAAGGGCATAGAAGTGACATGCACAGCATTTAGGACATGGTTGTCCTGTTCACTAGTAACACAAAAGTGATTTCCCTTTCTTCATAATTTGAGATTTCTAATGCTTAGAGAAAGTGGTGAAGGATATAGCATAATCTTTCTAGAGTGTGACCTCCCATTCCAAAGCTGTGAATAATGCACTAAGAGCCACACTGTGAGACAACTCCTTTAGGTGCCTGAAGATTCAGTCCAAGTTACACAAGTGGAATACACCACAGTGCCAGATACCTCATTACCTCAACTTCTAGTACATACAGTGCCTGTGAGAGGCTCAGTAACTTCTCTAAAATTATTCTGTTTTATCTTAAAGAGACTGTTCACGACTTACAGACTGAAGACATTTACACTTTGACATCTTACTAAGTATCCCCAATTGTAATTAAGCAATGTTCAGCTATTCAAGGCTAAATGTTTGGGGGTTTTTCCATTATTTTTGCTTAAAGTCTGGACACAGAAATTAAAAAAATCATTCTGTATAGCAACACACTGTACACATATTATCAATTTGGGATGTGAGCATCACTTCATGTAAATATGGAAATCAGATGTTGGCTTTGAACTTTTTAGAGAATTAAATATAACAGGGACACAAAAGATGTATTTAATCAATATATTTAGGGGAAATGTACAACGAGACACAACACCCACTGATAGAAAACAGATATCCACAGGAAATTGAGTTTAAATGTGAGCAAAGCCCAACATACAACTGAAAAAAAAGCACAGACCTCTTCCACAGCAAATCTATTTTCTTTGTATCCATAACCACATGGGACAAATCTGATCTAATCAAACATAACAGAAATTTTGACATCAGCTTCTAAAAGTGACTGGTATCTGCTTGTCTGAAATTGTAGAACTGCAGAGGTTTTTAATATGCTGAATCATTCAGAGATAATCGAGATAATGAAATGAATTCTGTACTGGTTCATTCATAAACAGCAAAATTTTATGCTATCACCCTGCATTCAAAATCTCATTCTCTCTTTAGATCTACACTGAAAATATCACATTGGCATGAATGTTACTAGAATGGGAATAGCAGGATTTTTATAAACTGATTAGGCCGTGCAAGGGAGAAATAATGATTTGTCCACTTACAATCTGCATCTTTCAGTGATTCACAGTCACCAAGAAGCAGCAAAACATGGAATTTATGTGAATTTCAGTCACTTCTTAGAGAAAGAAGGAGACTCCAAAACACTAAGATCATTTCATGGTGTTTTTTTCAAATACCAAATAACATTTTTAATGCTTACTGGCACACATGTGCACACACCCAGAAGTGTCATAAAACCCCACTTAAAAAAACAAAACTAAAACAAAACAAACAAAAAACAACCACAAAAAACCCAAACCTGTTTTGTAATGGATGGCATTTTAAAGAAGGCCCAGAAGAGCCTCAGTTCATACAGTCTCTATTGAAATGAAAATTACCTCTTCCAAAACCCTAAAACTAACAACAAAACCAGAATTATTTTAATAAAAATTATGTACTGCATAAAAGTACATAATTTTTAAATTTTTAGAATTTCAGGATTTCCTGACAACAGGAAGTGAAAAAACTTTTCACTTTCAAAAGTAACCTGCAAAAAAGTATTAATCCTTGGCTTAGCTGCACACAGAAAGCCTAGAATTGCTGAACTTTCACTCCTGATGAAGAGAGCTGCCCAAAGTGGTTTAAATGGAGTTCATCGTTATTTTAAACAGTATTTAAAAAGAATGGCCTGCACGGAAAATATAAAACAGCCATACTTTAAGAACAAATAAAAAAACCCTGTGTTAAATAGACTGTAGGGGCTTCTCAGATCATTGTTTGGAACTCCATCTTCTAAAGCTTAAAGGGTAATGTACTGTTTTAAACCCCTGTAACACCATGTTCCATACCTCTCCCTTAAGGGCTACCTTTATAACTCTCTAGGTACTCATCACTCTATAATCGATAGATATACAAAAAATGCCCTGTCTATTAAACTATGAAACTGTACACTGTTGGTAATGCTTTAACTGTCTCTACCTGAAGAGAAAATACCTTTCTTTTTTTAACAATAAAATTGTGGTTTACAAAATTAATGAAGGGAATAATATAGTTCTGTTAGGATAAGCTCCCTTTGGATGACCATGGAAAGTGAGAAATACCAAAGAACACAAACATTCTTTCTTCTGCTCTTGTTAAATCTCCCCCAAGCTGGGTAGACTTAAATATATATAATTCTACTATTTCATCACCAAGAGAGTCTGCAGTAACAGTAGTGTCCAATTTCTTTTCAAAAAAACAAAGTTCGTATCATATGAGGTTTTTGGTAACTCCTTTGTCAAGGCTAACATAATTCCAATTTGGTAAAACCTTTTTTTTTTAAACCCAGAACTGCTGAAATACTCCATTAAACTGATGCTAGTGCCTCAACCCCTCCCAAAGTAATTTCCTACCTATGCTTCATTAAAGCTTCATTAAAGCTAAGAAATGTTTTAATGCATTTCTGATTCCTCTTGGTGGCAAAAATATTATAGGATTCACAGTAGATGCAGTGAAAAGAACAGTAACAATCACCTCCAACAGACAACCTTGTGAAGAGAGATTTTTCCATAGCATTCTAGCACACAACTTTTTTAAATGTCCCCTAGCAGGGAACCATTCTGGTTGATCTTGAGATTCCACTCTTACAGCGGTGATTAGGTCCTTCACCTACCATAAACCAGAAAAGTCTCAGAAAACAAAAAGAATTACTACACCTTCAAAGCTATTATCTTGTTTTCTTCATTTTTATCATGAAGTCTAAGAGAAACTGTTGCTATTTTACTTCAGAAAGATTAGCTTTCAATTTTCTATAGAGATAAGGGTGTGCGGGTGTGTATGTGGGGTAGCATATGGTATTGTAAACTCTCTCTTCATTTCCAGCCTGATGTTAAAAACAACACCTTTTGCTTTTTGGTTATTTCATTAAGGAGGTCACACCATAAATCACAAAGGGAGGCAGTCAACTTATTTAACACTGGCCTTTCTTGCACTCTTCTATTTCCAATGCAGTACACAAATCATCTTTAAATCAAAAGGCACAACCTGATCTAATCAATGGCAAAGTAAGTTGCCAACAATCTTTACATGTGAGGTGCTACATTAATATACCTGTCCACCAAAAGCATGTTAAGGAAATGAACCATTCTATCATTCTCTTATAAAATGGGTATTTACAACTTTCCCCTCGAGGCTTACAAGGACAGGACTTGATGTAAATCAGCACAGCCCATCAGCACATCATGTAGCTACACTTACACATGCCCACTAAAGACCTAGCCCTTACTAATAAATCATAATGAGCAGAAATTAGGGCTTTCTTTCCTCTTATTTCACATTGAATTCTTGCAGAGAAAAAGCATAAGTCACTTTTTTTTTTCTACATTATAAAATGGCTTAATTGTGATTATGGTAGACAAGCTCTCCCTTCAAATTTGTTTTGCTTATTTGGTTAGTTTTCTAAAAGACTTTTTGCCTCTGCTAAACAAAATAAGTGGGTATTAATACAAACAAAGACAGTTGCCAGAAAGGAAGCCTACACATGAAAGCTTTCATGGCATGATTTAAGGTGCTTCCCAACCTTGTGTAAGAAACACAGAACAGCTATTCTAGGGGTGGCACAAGTGAATGAGAAAAAGGTCGAACTATTACTTCAGTTATTACTCGAATGGAGCAAGAGATTACCTGGTTCGAACCCTAAGACATGAATGGGATGCCATCACAACATGTTTTCTACACTGCACTTACCTTCAAAGCAGATACAATAGGGAATTAAGTCCAATGTACATATGGATGTATGGCTGGCAACTGGGATTGTTAAACACTTTTCTGCTTTTAACAGCAAAGATCATGCACAAGCCTGTCCATGCAAGTCTCTCACAATAATTACATATGAAAAAGCAAAGCAGATGTTTTACAGAAAAAGGAAGGATAGCTATTTTCACTTATTTTAGCATAAAAATAGATGAGCTGTGAAAGATATCTCCTTGTACATGATCATTCTCAATTGCATTAATTAGTCATAAGTATAAAATTCTACACCCATGCCTTCTGAAAAATTTAACACTATTTATAGTACAATCCAGGAGCTACTTCACCCAATGCCTAGTGGGAGACTAGAAGCATTACTGGGCTCTGGAATACTATTATATGTTTTATTTATTCACATCAGTCCATACAAGTAATAGGACTCCAGAAGCACAAAGCACAAAGAGGGATGATAATGATTAACAGAGCTCTACTAAAACAAGAGCGAAAACCATAATGAAACATCAAGGGGTTTGACACTTCCCTTACATTCTTCACCAATAAACATTTCTAATTCTGCAACCTGAATTACTAAGAAAGCTGATCAACAAACACTAAGGTGTTCACAGAGCTAAACTCCTGCAACCTGTAAACGTGAGGCCCTCAAGACCCCTTGAAAGATGCTGTCCCATAGGTTTGATGTATGGTACAACACAGCTGTAAAGAAATCATAAGCAAACTAAATGAGCAAACTTTTGCTGACATTTAATGTTGGTATTTTCAGTGCACATTAATGTAAGTATACATCAAAGCCTGAAAAGCATTCCAAAAGTCACCTCACACAAAACCCTCTTCCTGTGTAGTAGCAGCTACCTGGTCAGCATCTCTCCAGGGAGAGGTGAATAGATTCCTGACCCTTCTAAACAAACTTATTTGTGTTGAGGAAGCCTATTAGCCTGGTTGTCCTTTCTGTTAATTATATTATACCAAGTCAGAAAATAATTAAACTACAAAACTTTCTGTTCAAAAGAATATAAAAAAATTAGAACAGCAAGACATAACCATTAATTTATTTTTTTTTTTTGAGCAGTGAATGCATGCCTATCTATGCACACTGAATAAAATGGTAAAAATAAAAGCTATGACAACAACAACCTACAAATTTTACAAACTGTATTGGTCAAAGCTGTAGAAAAAGAAAGTGAAGTCTATTCTGAAGAAGGATCCTATAGGCCTTCAATACCTTATTTGAGAAAGAAAGAGTAATTAAGGCGTAATTGTATCCTGCTCTTACTGAGACAAAGCACAGAAACATCTAGTTGGTGCACCTGGTGCTCATCTGAGACACAGTTCCATGTAGCACTGAAATTCTGAGCTGTAATCACTCATATCCACTCACATTCCTTAATTTCATCTATTTTATCTTTATACTGCCCTTGATAAGAAAAATATTTTCCCATGCATTTCTTTTCTTAAAAGTCTCGTTCTTAAAAATATACCCTATTTCCTTAAAGATATATCCCATTTAAGTGTACTTTCTCAAGCATTCCTAAGGATTCAATTTAACAGAGGCAATGCTAAATTCTCAGCTCTGTGGAGTATCTTCTACTGAAACTTTGCTCATTATCCCAAACACCAGTGTCCATGTAGGGTTCTTATCAAAAAAATATGCCTAACTGGGATACTTTGAGTCAGGATGGAGGACATGGGCACCCACTAAGGTCCTTCGCTCCTAAATTACCCATCATTTTAAGTTAGCTGCTTAGTTTCTTTAAAAAAAAATTTTAAAAATCAAAATATAAAATTTATTAAAAAAAATAAAAATCGAAACTGCCTGTATCAACAGCTCCTAGGCAACGTGCTCACTACTAAGCCTTTGTTGTTTCTAATACTTCTCATGCCAAATTCTACATATTTCATATCAGAGCAGCCTCCCAAGAATTAAGGGCATTTATATGTATGGAAGATTTTATTAACTCATGAAAAATAAAAAATAAATTATCAAAATTAATTAGAAAAGGCAAAGTAAAGCAGAAATGGAAGTAAGATAAAAATTCATAAGGCCCCCTGTTCTACAGACATGTTTCATTACTGATCCTTGGAGTTTTCAAAGACATAACCTTGTTTTTGCCACACTTTTGGGGTTCTTTCTATACAAACAGACATGCACACAATGTGAAGCTTCCTGATTCCCTACAGGTTAAGAACAATTACACTTCCTTCTTAATTGTCACCTTACAGTTTAAGAAGTAGTCTTCTCACTCTTTTTCCCCTCCCTCAATCTGCTTACATGATTACGAAAATCTGGTTTTTTGTAGAATAACATATGTGAAAAAAGCTCTCTGCCTGGATACTTCTTTAATTTTGCTGGCTAAGCAGAATGGTCTATGAATTTTTAGGTTAACGTCAAGACAGATATACATTACTAACTGTGATTAGACAAAGACAAAATAGTACTAGAGAAGATGTCAAGCTACTAGTGGTTCATCAGCCTCTTTCTCTCTAGCCTCATAACCCCAGTGGTTCTGAACTGGAGGGACAAAAGAAAGCAAACATCTTTGTCCCTTAAGAACTGAATTTCCATTTCCATAAACTGAAGAAGATGCAACAAAATGACTTCCACAAAATTCCAGAAAAGCTTTCTTATTCACACTGACTAAATGAGGATCCTTTGCACAGCCATTTCTATTTATTTGCACAGCAATTTTCTAATCATGCCTCCGCCTGCAGTGATCTTAGAAGGTATATCTAGGTACAATCCAAAAATCCTCTCTACACCACCCTTGCAATAGGAGCCTATCACCCTGCTCTGGAAAGCACTATGAGAAGCACAGAGTTCAGTTAAAAAATAGAACGAGGTCTTTGGCTGCTCTAGACCATGCACCACTTTTTACTTTCTCAGGCTATTAACCTGAGCTCCACCACAAGCAGACCCACCAGACAGATACAAGTTTAGACAGTTTATTTTTATTTCTTCTCATCACCATACTGCCAGCACAATAGCTCCACTTGTTCTTTCCAAAGCCACAATAATACAGCATTCTATTTCTCGACAAGCTTTGTTGAGCGAAATCCTCATTTGTAAGCTGAAACACAAATATCACACTTGGAGAAAGTCTGGTTTTATAAATCCCCATGTTAATAATCGGTGAATTCTGATAAATACCATAGCCTGCAAACTCTATTACTCTTCTGGCAAATCACAAGAGCTCCTTTTGAGAAAAACAATATCATCTGTAAGTCAAATTGGGAAGTGTAAGATAAATGTCTTCCATTATTACCAGAAAACGCTAAAATACGTTAAGTACATTTTGAACATACTGAATTATTCATGATGAACAGCTCTGAAAAAAACCTCACCAACCAAGCCCAAAAAGATATATTTTCACTCTATATTCTGAAGTCAACAAAGAATATTAAGAAGCAGTTCACTGCTTTTATTCTACTAGCCATAAAGAGCAGCCTAATGAAAAAATATTCAGAATTGAATACTGCAGACAAACCAAATAAATGTACAAGTGAGATTAAGCTGACTTACTATTAACCAGTAGCTTATTTTCCCCTTGTAATTTAACTGTAATATGAGGCTAAAAGGCAGTAAGATTGGTTTTTTATTTGATTTTCTAATGATCACCATATACTACCGTTTTATTTTCTTCTAACCAAGATACAAAAGAATATAAAAAGTTCATTCAGTTGAACTATCAGAGGAGACAAAATAGGAAACGGGATTACTTGAGCAATAATTTTTGGAAATAGTTTACCAATGAAAGTAGAAATTTGCAAGCTAGCTTTCTGCTAGGACACTATTCAGGCTTTTGCACATAGTCTTGTAACACACTTTTTTATAAATTATATGCCACATGGGAGTTTTTCCCATCACTTGGCATGAATGCATTGCAGCTCTTCAGACATCTGCCTCCTCCCTGCAGGGTGATGAAGCATTTGTACAAACCAGTGCCTATCTCACCAAACATTCAGCCTAAATACAGGGCAACCAGGTAATTTCTGAAAGCTCTGCTACAGAATCCATTCCCTTCTTGTTCACTGGGTACCAATGAAATCTCATCAGGGCCAAAAATATTACAGCTGTACAGCACTACAAAGGCCCAAGCCTGAAAAAAGTCTTCACCCAAAAACCAGAAGTGGGCATCAATAAGCTTCTGGATAAGAAATTATAAAACATACACAGGACATTAAAAGATGTGCAGACTGTGTGTGGTTTCTATAGAAAGAGGGGAACGGTGCTTCAAAAGACGAAGAAAGATGCAGGAAATTAAAACAGCAGAAGAAAGAATCAAAGGGGAGCATTAAAGACCTGGATTGAAGAAACAGGCTTGACACTGTGACCGAAACCTACCTCTTGTTGTAAGATTGCTATTCTGCTATTGAAAGAAAATTAAAAAAAAAAAAAAAAGAAGAGGCATTTATCTAAAGTCTCTGAAATAAATGGCCACTTCAGTAGCTTTCCAGCCTCAGCATCAGTCCCACCCATCCTAGGGTGAATAACAGAGATAAGAGAGGGCATGTAGTATAATGATTAGCTACTCAAATCTAGAAGACCAGTAATATTTTATTATATTGAATTCACTTCTCCAAACCATGGGAAACAGCTATGGAAAAGGGCATTTTTGCCTTCAAAACCTGGAAGGGGTAACATTCCCAATTTCAGAGCTAAAACTTCATCTAGACAAACTCCGTGCGAACCACAATTTTTCTATGAAAATTCTCATAAAACTCCACATACATGCCCCAGCTCTGAACAGAACTTAAAATCACTAAAGCATGTGTTTCAAAGAAGGCAAAGCACCTGAGGAAGTGCTTGAGCATGTTTTGAACCATGAAATATTCATGATGCAAAAGTACAGAAGGTATATTCAGTGAGAAAGTGCTCAGTCTTTGAAACAGACTTTGAAAACGATTCTTTGTTGAATCTCTTAAAACTCGTGCACTTCAAATAACAGGTTTTCCCTACATACAAACTGCAATTAAGCAATAAGGGAACAACAAAATATATACACAACTTGGAGAGAATCTATGGAGTCAGTTTCTGGAAGTAATATTAGTGAGACGGAAGAAACATTTTAATGCAACGAATTTATTTTCAGGTTACTTATTTAGGAAAGGACAGAGACTTCAGTTCAACTTTTTGGTGTCTTAAGAACTGTTTCTCAGTCCTTACATCAAAGTATTTTCAAATTTATTTTTTTTCTAAAAATTCTCATGTGTGAACAAAACTGTCTTATTTATAGACAAAAATATTTGATATCTTTAAATTCTGGAAGATACTGTGAGTGAATGGAAAAATATTCACAGAGGATGAAAACTGCATAACATCCTTCCTTAAAAATCTTCACTAGCATGCAAGGAAAAATTATATTTTGGTAGTAAAATAGAGATGATTCTTCATTTGTGGTGTTTGCTATACTAGTGTGCATGCACAGACTTTTCTGTGAATCATGCCCAGCTATGGCAAAGAAAAATGGACAAGACACTAAATTAAGATTGAGGGGAGAAAGGAGATACCAAACAAAACATTATTCTTCTATCAGATCCTTAGCAAACTGTACAGGCAGATATCCCCACATCGTAAAAAGCAAAAGTATGTCTCCAATTGGAAAATAAGTTATTGGAAGAAACAACACTACCAGTTGATTCATTAAACACTGTAGTGCCAAGCTGAGGATAATGCATTTATCAATCTGAAACTCATCCACATCAGATGATTACAATAAAAACGTGTCACTCATGCCTTTAGCAACATACGGAAGGTGTTAAGTCACAGAAATTAGACTGCTAATTTTCAGAAACAAAACAAGCCTTCCAGCAGGTGTGTATTTGCTTTTAAGGAACATTACTTTTCTCTTTGCTCTTATAAACACACATATGCAATAGTATTTCATTAGATGACACCAACAGCAGATGTTTTCATGACAGCTGAAACTTGAGTACTTTTTTGAGCATTTACCTAATATCACAAACTTAGGGCCACATCAAGCAACAATGAATTTTAATATTTCTCTAGCTAACTTTTGTTCTACAAAGGAAAACATCTACAAAGCTGAACTGCAACACACGAAGTCTTCCTTCCCACCACACCTTCAAGATGCCTTTTCCGTTTGTCCTAAAATTCATCTGTTGTCAGGTATCCTTACATCTTCACTAGAGTTAAAACTGGTTAAAAAAATTAAGTGAAAAAAAGGAAAGGTGACATTGAGATATATATTTTGTCCTTCAGATAGCTCAAAAAGTAAAGTTTTCCATGATTTTGTCCTAAGGCCAGATCAGAATTGCCTACTTATACTAGAAGGCCCATCAGTAAAACATTGCACATCTCATGAAGGCAGCTGTCTACAAGTGACACTCCTGCCAAAGACAAGCACACACGGTGAATTATTATTGAAGGAGGGCAAGCCTTGGCGCTGTGTCTCAAGGGAGACTTTGGACAAATTTCGTATTTCAGGTTTGCTCATTTTTGCAGTGCTATTTTCATGAAATATTCCAGAGCAGAGCCTCAGTGAGACCAGCAATACACTCTGTGCTAGTGATTTTTTTATTTTTTTTTTAATCTATGCCAAACACCGTGATATGACAATGTTTTGTAGTAGCAACTTAAACTTATATGCAGAATCACCTCTACAAGTGCTAAGGAATATTAAAGATCCTATCTGACTGGCAGCTTTTCATCAAGGGACTGGTATATATAAGGAATTGGAGCCTAATCCCCATTGTGTGTTATAGGATATTGCCATTTTCACACTCCATGTCTGTCTCGTGGAACTGATTCAGAGAGTAATTACTCCTCAGATAAGCCTTTTCCGGAATACGTGCAATTAATTCTCCTGAAAAAAAGGGCGAAGAAGCCTGACACTTTAATAAGTTTAAGTATACCTAATCTATTTCTTTTCTCCTCCTAATGTTTCCTAAATACGGTGAAGAAAGAGGATTTGAAACTACTTAAAAATGCTGGTTCTTATGGAAATTATCCACGGGTCTGTAATACCCTCTCATAAAAACAGCCAACAGGAAATCATACTATTAACCCGCAGAATGTAAAGCAAATGGGTAATCAGTGTAAAAATTAATCTAGATTTCTTTTTCCGAAAATAAGGACTATTATCCTTTTCAAATGGGAATTATGTAATTTCTTTAAAATTTCAAGGAGAACTTTTTAAAAATTTCAAGAATAGCCTGAACTAATGAAAATTTCTCTTTTTCACAACAATTCAAAAAATTATTTTCTTCATGCATTCATTAAATCATTATCCAAATGTCATCCTCTGCCTGTCAAAACAAGCTGTGATGTTAAGACTGTAAGATTCAAGGGATCTGTAATGGCATAACTACATTTTGAGGAGATTTTTACACTTAACCTAAGTGTCTTTCATAAACAGTTCCTCAGCAGGATTCAAATGCATCTAAAGTTTTCTGTTACACTTCAAAGCTGCATAACAACTACTAATCTTCACCATACTTCAAAAATTGAACAATTGGCTAATTGCCATTATTGAAATCAACCTACAGAAAACAGCTAAGCTTGCCATCAGTCTTGCCCTCCAGGAATACACTGTATTTAGGATACAGCAACAAAATGAACAAATACAAAAAACCCCTCCTCACCAAAAACATCCACCCACCCATTCCCTTCCCCCAAACCAGAGCTTAAGTCCCACAACCCCTCAAATCATTTAACATGAGTTTTGGACAAGGAGGTAGAGCTTATTTATGATTTACAAAGATGAGGAAAAAAAAAAAATAAAAAATGAAAATAGGGCAGTTATGTTTTGTTGAGCTGATTCCAGAGTATCTAGTCCCAAACTTGTATAATTTGAGGTAAAGCCCACTTAGCTAGAACTTTATCTTGCTATTCCATAAATGCAAAAAGTCTAAAATCTTGATAAAGTGCCACCTCCATGCAGAAAAATATCCCAAACAGCTAGGCTAGAAGGGGGATTAATTTTCTAACCTAACTTTGCCTTCAGTCCCACTCCAAATCCACTCAAACTGCCTCACTGCATTTTTCATTTTTGTGGCACAACATACAACTTAAGTCACACAGGGAATCAAGGTTGAAAGGATAATGTTGTTAACACTCATTTTTCAGCGTGAATGTTGCTGTACCAATGACAGCAATAGAATAAATGTTACTGTAAACAGCAGTCAGTTATTTTTGCCAATATAGCATGAAAATATTTGCTGCTTAAAGTCATTCTAAGTGCTCATGCTGCAGTGGAAAAAGATCGATTTGGGAAAATGTATGTAAAGATGCAGTTCCAGGCAGAGCTGGTATGAGACAGATGAGGCTTCAAACATCTTCATGTCCAACGAAAACTAAGATGTTCTTTTATTTTGGTTATTTTAGGGGAAAAAGAAAAAGAGAAAAGAAGAGCACATTCCCTGCAGAATGGGTACACTTAATTTGATTTCCTGGATAAGATAATATTCTCACAAATTAGTACAGTTTTGAGACAAGTGATGGTGTGAACATGGATTTTCAGTTCCTGATGAGGTTTATCATTTCTGGTGAGCTTTAGAGCAGGTTTGGGTACTTGACACCTTGGAAGCCAACGCTCCTCCAATTTCTGAAACAGGCATTTTTCAGGAGATAATAAGAGCATAGAGGAATTAACTCCACTTCCCTATCTACCTATATTTATTTCTCCAAAGACAGACATACTTCTGGTTACAAAGTGAGTCAATACAAAATAATCACTAAAAAAGAAAACAAACAAAAAATTCGCAAGACTTATCTTTGTTTGCACAGAGGTAAGTCATGACTCCTTGCATTTTATCCTTTCTACCTGGTATTGTAGCTGAGCATCTAAACTCCTATTTTTATTCATCAAGTATTTGGCCTTTTCTCCCTTAAAAAGCCAAGTAGCAATTACGAGCTCTGAGGCTTCACTGGCTCACACTCGGCCGACAATTTTCTCTGCTCAGCTCAAGGTTTCCTTTATAATGCACTCAAATGAGGTAGAAATGCTCTTTTTAAAGTATTTAAAATTACGGGGAAAAAAATCAAAGGAGAGAGGGGAAAACTACTAGAAAAGTCTAGCAAGCCTAGAGAAAAGAAAGAAGAAAAAGCTCCCAGAGAGCCAAAATTTACCTGAAGTTCACTTAACTCATTGAAGAGTTTTAAAGCAAAACCAGCTAACCAAGGGTTTTACATGTACGTGCAAATATTCAACTTAAATACTGGAAAGTACAGATTTTCACATACTTCTCAAGAAGCATATAACTGACTCCTACTCAAATCAATTTTTATGTGCTGCTTCTGAATTAGCATCATGACGCCACAACTCAAGACAGGCAAGTTGCATTTACAAGTTTTGCATTTCCATATTAAGAGCGACAAACGGAACATGGGCTACCCCAAGATACAAGAATAAAAATGGTAGTTATCTATTAAATGCTATGTCTGTAATAAATTGCAGCTATGTGAAAACACATACAGTTTCATTAGCCAAAAATTACTGCTCTTAACGTCTGTAAATATTCCCTTTCCAAATATTTACAGTCTTATAAACACACAAATAAGCATAGCATTTGCAGAATACCAAAGCATGTTTCACATCCGTTTTTGGCCAATTTTATGCAAGCAAGGAAAACATTATCAGAATTTCCTAGCAATCATTTCAAATTTAATTCATTTTTAACAGCTCTCAAAAGAGAGCTTACTATCCCTGAATAGTTCACTGTGCACAGTTCCTAAGAGCACCTCACACAATCAGGCGCAAACTTCATGAAGTGCTGTGATGGCAGGGCCCAGGGCACCTCCAAAAAGGGGGTACTGGATGTGCAGTATTGAAGGAGAAGATACAGTAGAGATTTAAAAAGTACATCCATGACTGTACTTCAACAACTCAGACACAAACAAACAAACAAACAAAAAAAAACCACCAAAACTTTTTTCCAATCCTGTGGGCACCCACTCCTTTTTTTTCGAGGTTTCACAAACTTAAGTAGCTTCTGTCATGTTCACCTCCCAGTCTGGCTTTATTCAGTTCAATTATGAATATGCCAGATCTACCGAGTCCTTTCAAAACTTAACTTCAAACTACTAAACGTGGTCTTAAGAATCCCACCTGCACTCCTTTTACAAGCCCTAGAGTGTCAGAACTGAAGTCAATTAATCATGGATTAAATCCATGATACTTACTTTCAATCATACAGAAATCCTTATTTCATGGCCCTAGGAAGTTGCAGTTTTTTGTCTATTATGACAATTCCCTGTGGGTCCTTTTTATTTCAACTGACATAGACACAGATGAACTTTGACAACAGTTAACAGCAAATGAGCTACAGCTCCCTGTATCAATACAGGGTAATTTTACACTGACAAAATTGTAGATCAGTTAAACAGCATATGTTCTGAACTAGACTGATATAAAATTAATGCTCCAAGACTGTGGAGAAGCTTGATGTACCCTGTGGCCCATTTTGTCATTTAATTTTAGATAATAATTACACAATACATCATTTCTTAATGTAGCCAAATATGAAACAAAGAATATTGATGATGTGTATTTATTTTGCAGATGTTAATGTAGCAAAGAAATCTTTCACTCTTGGGCAGGATTACATTTTTCCCATGCAACTTGAAATTCCGTCACTTGGCATAAAAGTATACTGGTGTTTTCAGTGAATATATAAAATACGCAATAATAGATAAACCTGAATTAATTCTATTCAAGTTCCAAGCTAGCCATGAAGCACGAGACAGAAAGGCACAAAAACCCCCTGAGGTAGATCAGCTAATTAAGATCTAATTAGGGAAACAATCCCTTGTCCCAAAGGGTGCTTAGACAATCCTAGATGCCTGCACACCTGCAGCTTTCATGGTGGAATATACATGCTGAATGTCCTCCTGAATGTGGTGACCCTACATGTTTTCTCTGCAGAGTGTTTAAGTTCTCTGCTGTGAGAAAGGAAGTGGAAACTCCTTTTCCTTTATTTAAATATACTGAAGAGATGCTTTAATCGTGTTCCATCAAAAAAAGGGATTTTAAAATTCTGTTAGCACAGCCTTAACAAAACAATAAAATGCATTTTCATGTGTTTAGTTTTTTTAATTGTTGTAGCACGTATTTACCTCAGCCACTGGAAAGTATTTTGTCAATCCTTAAAGCAGTAGTAGTCAAGCATGAGTAGCTCATATGCTAGTAAAGATTCAGCAAGTGTAAGAATATTCATTATTTTATGCAAAGACATCTATTATGGAGAACAAAACACATTTCCTTTTCTACTGAACAATCTCCTAGATGTGAAAAGCAGCTCATGGGAGGACTACTGACAATTTATCAGGCATATGCATGGCCCTTCAAGATTTCTGGCATATGTATACAGTGCTGTGCTTATCTGCCTCTGATCAAGACAACCGTCAACACAATCTTTCCAAAGAAACTTTTACAAGCAGTGAATCTAAACAGTAGCCACTTCAGAGTGGCTGACAAGTCCCTAGAAAAGTACAGTCAGTGTTATCAATGTTTATCTGAATGATTAATATAGCCTCAGGCTAGCAATTCTGTAGCAGGTGTAAAATTGTATGTCTTTAATTTCAGGTCTTGGAGTGACATTCTCGGGTAAACGAACTCAAAACTACCCACGACAAATCCCCGATTGCTTCTCCTGCTTACCAGCTCCTCACGAAGCTGGGCTATGAGTTCGTCTCTCTCCTTCAGCTGCAGCTTCAGCACTGAGCATTCATCTTTTATTCCATCCTACAAAAACATCAAAAGAGACGTTATAATAGGCTTAACGCTTCTACTTTGCTCGTGACAAGAAAAGGCTGTTTCACATAGTGTGAGATAATTACATTCAAATAATGAAACTCAATTTTCCTTTGTCATGTATGGTATTTTCAATAACATTTTCTAAGTTGCTGCATAAACAAATAAATGCATCCAAAGACATTACATAGAAATTTGAATAGCTCCCTGCACAAAGGTTCATTTGATTGTTTTCTGGATCTTTTAAGTCTTTTTACTGAAGATTCTATCAGGTCATTCCTTTTCATTTGAGAAACAGCTATGAAATGTTATAATTTTAATCATACAAAACAACATTAGAGAAATATCAATTTAGAGCATTATTGCAGAGCTCTTGATCTTGGAGAGATGAAAAAGAAAGCACAACAGACATCCACAGGAAAAGGAAAGCACACTCCCCATCCATACATCTTTTGTCCCACACCAGCCAAAACGGCAGCAGTTCTGGTATTAACTGGGGGAGGAAAGAATGCAGTTACCAATTAGTTAAATAACCACTGTAACTCAATTTGACCTGCATGAAAACTACCCTAGATAGCTAAAACTATAGCCAAACCCAAGTCCAGGAGGCAGGCTGCAGGCTGTCCCCAGAAAATTTCCTGAGGTCATCAAAGTCTCAACACCATATTTTATGAAGAACTATCATTCATGTAGTTTTGTGTTGCTCTGATAAACATCCAAAAGGAGAAACTCAAATTAACAGACTGAACTGTTGAAAAATAAAAACCTAACAAACTAACCATCCAACTAGCTGGTCATACAACTGTAACTGAAGAACTCTATTTTTACATCCTTCTAGAATGGAGACATATTAAGTTTGGGAAATTTACTAATTTGGGGTATTACTATTGAAAAAAAAAACCCAAAAAAAAAAAAAAACAAACCACAGGCCATATGACAAGAACACTTTTGGAAAACTAGTGATATATTCACAAGATTTAGTTTGAAAATAAAAAAATTGGACCTCTAGTTATCAGCTGATAACAGCAAAGGAGTGCAGAAATTATTCAGATTGTGTAGAATGCAGAGGTTCTAAAGGGCATAACCAGTGTGATAAAGTTGCACTCTGTCAGTACTAATGTGTTTATAAATCCAAATAAACACAGAAATACAGGACAAAAAAAAGTAGAGTGTTATCTGATTTTCCTCACATAAAAGGTTATAATTATATCTTTCAAAGTAATTATAGCGTTCATCATCCGCTCTAACATAATTGGAAGAAAAAACAAGACACATACACATCAATACTGCAAATATTTACAACTGCAATCGAAAGAGATAGACCATTTCTAACTGCTTAGACACTACTTCAGGACTATGTACAGATCTTCTGAAAGACCCAAATTTAGAAAAAAAGCCAGAACTTGCATTATCTCTGTTAGGGAAAAACTCACAGAAATTTTCTTCATTATATACTATAGAAGAATTTTACTATCTACTAGCAGATTGATGATTAGGAACATTAGCTGAAAATAAAATTTTAGTGCATCCCAGAATACAGCCCACAGCACTGAATATGATATCAGTACATATTCAGCATTGCTGATACCAAAAATATCTGCTTCTAAAAAGTATGGTTTAAAGTATCAGCAACTTCACTATTATTTTATCAAAGTGAGGTCTTTATTTAACAAAATGGTTTTAGAAACAATATGGCATTAGCTATTGTACCTCCAATTTTTGTTACATTATTCTGAGTTCTTTTTGCCAGCACAGTTTTACACTGTTGCTATCTTTTGAATTTCTCCTTTTAAACTTAAAATAAAATAGTACAATACACAGTGGAAAAAGGAAAACAGCAAGGTCCCACAGCCAAGACTACTACAAAAATATCTTTTGGAAAGCATACACAAGCAAATACAGCAATGAGGCCAGTAACAGCATATCTCAACCACAGCAGGAAAGAGTTTTGAGATGAGCTTTGGCACTAGGTTTTGTCTGAGGCAGAGCAAAACTTCCTTGGACTAGATGTTTGAAGAAAGATTCTGCCTCACAGAGCTTCCAAAGGCTTCAAACCCACAGCGCATCTCTCCTGGCAAAAAGCAGTCACGCACTCAGCTGGATCCTCCTCATACACACAAGGGATGGACCCCTCCTGCCCAGGCAGGAAATTCCATATTCCATGCAACAATTATCTCATAAAATACAGACCATAAGTATCCTCAGAGCTTGGAGAAAAACAGCGCCTGCCAGTGGGATACAACGCTTGTAAATCCGTGCCCCTCACTGCCCACTCCCACGCAGGTCACGGAGGCCTTGGGAAAGCACACCCCACAATTTCTGGGACACAGTAGGACACAGCACTTGTAAATCCGTGCTCCTAGTTGCCCACTCCCACGCAGGCCACGGCGGCCTTGGGAAAGCACACCCCGCAATTTCCGGGACACTGGAGACTGCTAGCCTTGGATTCTACCACAACTTTGGCTGAGGCAGAGCTAATTTTCTTTGCAGCAGCTTGTACAGAGCTATGGTTTGATTTGGCCTGGAAGCAGTGCTGATAACGCAGAGATGATTTTAGTTTTGCCAAGCGGCACTGACACAGTGTCGAGGCCTTTTCTGCTTCTCGTGAGTGAGGAGAGCTGGGCGGCACAAGGAACTGGGAGGGGACACAGCCAAGGCACTGACCCCAACTGATCCATGGGATTTTCCATAAAATGTGGAAACACCATGCTGGGTGTGTAAAGCAAGGGAAAGAAAGAGGAAGGAGCGATGGTGTTTGTCCTCCCAAGTCACCGCTATACAAAATAGAACCCTGCTCCCTTGGCGCAGCAAACAGCTGCTTCTTGTTGAATGCAGAGCAGAATTAGGATTTTATAATCTCATTTTGCTGCACAGTATTTGCAGACGCGTCAATCGTCCTTCAAATGCAAGAGCACAAATAAAAAAAAAACAACCATACTGTCAAACAATTGGCTGCAAAAAGGTTTGGGCAATTTCAATATCCCATACACCTGTCTGAATGCACCATTAACAGAACAAAAAATGTTGCAGAAAAAAACTGTTGCCAAAACACTGAATATAGTTCCTCCAGCAAACAACTGTTGAAGGCTAAGGAAGAAGAGAAGGCTTTGAAAATCATTTTCTCATGCAAGAAGCAAAATATGTCAGCGAAGGATTGTGTGAATGATATCAAAGAGGTCGCATGTTATTGAAAGGTGTGGAGGGCAGCAAAAACTGGTGGAATGCTGTGTTATTCAATAGTCTGTGGGCAAACAGCAATGTGTATCTGATAGTGCGAATTCAGGAACGGATCATCTTTACTCCTTAGGAGGTCTGAAATGCTTCATTATCTGCTGAGAATCTGTAATACAGGGCAAAGCTGGTGTGGAGAGATCAAAAAATTTGTTGAGAAAAGCTTCTCAAAGCAAATGAGAAACAGCAGACACAGTCTCACAGTCTGATGGGGATTTATAGTGCAAACAACAACAGCAACAACAAAAAGCCCAAACCCAAACTGCCCAGAAAACCAGTAGTGCCTCCTAATGAATTGTCACAGCAACAGATATTAAAGAGTAAATAACTTGAAAAGGATGGCCTGCTTTTAGGAGAGCATGCACTCAATGCATTCTAAATCTACACTGTGATTATTAACCTGGAAAAAACCAAAACATTTCCCTCATAAAGCAGGGTTTTAAAAACACACTTTGCATACTCTGGAGCTATGAGAATCAGCCTCTTAGCTATCTCCATGTCCCAGGAAATACTTGATCCATGTATTACTATGTTTCGAAAAATAGGCCCAATTATAGCGTGGGCATGATCACATATGCAAAATATATCTCCTGCTTTTTTCAGTCCTTATACTATTTATAGAGTGTAAAAGCAAAAACAGATTGTCATATAAGTAAAGTTGAGTTCAAAAGCCAAACAAAAGCAATTAAAAGTCCATAGATTTAAAAGTCTGCTAGGTGACATTTACCTTTTCTGTTTGGTAAACCAATACCCTTTGCCACTCTGATTCCCTATACTTTGGCAAAATGAGTTCATACCAGTATTTTATCAAGGCTACAAGTCCAATGAGACCATGGATGCTATGAAACTATCAGTCCAAGTAACTCAATCTATGCTCTAGGCATGTTTTCATAAGCTACCTGTATACGTGTGTTGCTGTGAGTGCATTTTGCTGAGCTTAACAAATTACAAATACTACACATTACATTCTCATTATTATTCTCATTGTTTTTATGAATGCTGTTCATTGTTTTATTATGAGAAAAGGATAAGAATTCTGCTCTCCACTGCAGTAAGCATGTCCATAACAGGCTTGTCCAAGACTCTGGAAATGCTTGATAAAAAGTCAATTACCACCTCATTGTTAAAGAGAACTGTTAGACACAGCATGATCTGTAAATAGTAAATCTTCAAACTACTTTCTTTTATTAAATACAGATAATCAAGAAGTTTTGTAGTCCAAATTCCAAGTGTACATCATAAAAATGTAAAAGCAGCTGCGTGCAAAAAGCTATCTATTACTTTCTTTACTTATATCCTCTGATATTTAAAAAAAAATCCACAATTTAGCTGCAAGTTCATTATGGATCTGCTGTTATTATTGTATACATTTATGGTCAGAATATTCTTCAAATTATCACCCTTTTACTTATTTTCAGTTGTCAGCTGTGACAGCAACTGCTACATCTCAGTGCCAGTATTTTCTTATTTTAGTTTAATTCTGCTCATTTGGGAAAATGCTATACATAATAGCAAATCTGTTTCAGGTCACAAGATGAAATATTGTGCTGTGTGAAGACAGCTGCAGCAGGTTATGCATAAGTGTCAAAAAGAATAATAATTTCAGTTTTGAAAACTCACTTTGTACCTCTTCATACTTTGGAACAAATAGGCATATCGTGCTTACTGTAATCAAAGTGCTATAAACAGAACTAACCAAGTATTCTGGAAGATAAATTTACTGCTTTTCCTCTGATACTGAACAGAATATGCTTCCAAAAACATACCATAAAATTAGAATATAATAACACTTATTTGATAGATGTGCTGAATTTCAGATGCTATATGGATTGTTTACCAACTTAGGGTACTGCAAAAGTCAGCAATTATTTAGCATACAATGTCTTAAGAAAATAATACTGGAACAAACCAAACTAAGAAATTTAAAACTGAATATCAGGTCCTGAAAGGTACACAAATGCCGTAACAGTTGAAGCTTCCTCTAAGTTATGCAGCAGATAACCGAAGAATTAATAAATTTCTGGGTAACTGTCTAGAACATTCAGAGAAAACACCATGTTTAACAGGTACAGTATTTTTCTGCACACAGCACAGGAGTCTAGACTATGGATTGTGGATATCTTCTATGGTTCACTTTATCCCACCTGACACCTGAAAAGCAACAAGTAGTTTTGTGGATCTTACATGAAATTTGCAGAGGAGCACTCTTACCCTTCTCCAAACTGAAACACCTCTTGTGTTAACATGTTTTAACAAAAGGAAGAGCATCTACCTATTTGAGATTACACGAGTAGGCTGCTCGATATTACAGACCATGTTTTCAAAAATGGGTTTTCTGTCAGATCATGAGTAGTTGCACGGTTTATTGTTACTCTTGCTTTAATGAAAGTCTTAATGATCCTGACACTAGCAGAGAGCCCAAGCCCATATTATTTGTTTCAGGTATCAAAATGAAGGCACTGGTCTGGCCTCTGATGTTAAGTACACCAGGGTACCACAAGCACACAGTTCCATTTTCTCCCTTTTGTGCTCACTCTAGCTCTACCTACTGCATCAATTTATATCCATGGTATCAATTCCATTCAATCACACCGAGAGAGAAATTATTTGGCTCGCTGCATTTCTTCACATGTGCAAGGCACATTGATTTTGTTCCTTTGGCTCATCTGTTGTTTTGGTGCCTTGCCAGTCCAGTTAGTCTTGGCTGGAGTCCCAACAATGCTCCCAAAGAGCATCCCTGCTGACTGCAGGCAATGGTCACACTTAACTCGCCTGCTTCTCATGTCACACTGCCCTGCCAGCTGCTGCTGAAGCCCAGAACAAGGGTGAGAGCAAGTCCATGCTTCAGAAATTCCCATTAAAGCATGACACAACAGCTCAGAGCCATCTCCCATGACCACTTTGACCCAGCACAAGCAGAGTCTCACTCCAAGTTATCTTTCCAGTAGGAAAACCACAAATAAATAAAATCCTTAATCAGCTTTATAAAGCTGATCATATCAGAAACAGACATAATTTTGCACACCTTCTTTCCATGTAGCTTCAGTATTCAAATTACACTTCTGAAGGAACAAGCACATCTTTCATTTCTTGAACAGGAAATCAAACAAGAGTTTGGGGGGCAGGGGATCTGATCTTTTCATGATAAATAAGGGTGATTAATCCCAGAAAAGACTTATGCAATGCTATAACGTTCTAAGTTCAGTTACATGGAACATGTCAACAAATGTTTTACTGAGCAAATTAGGGCAGTTATATCCATTTAAATACTAGAATTCAATTGATATTCTACTATGAAGGTAACACTCAAAGAAACCATATAGGCTATCCTATTTTGAGTTCAGACATTTATGAATACAATGCTAAATTAACAACGTTTTCTTCATAGTCAGCCAAATGTCCATTAACTCTGAAATACAGATTGAGCAAATTAATTTGGATTTTTTTTTTTACTCTGGCTGAAATTTGCTCTTTCAGAGTGATAATAAAAAGCATTAAGTTTAAAAGAATAAAGCCTGATTAATGAACTTGATTAAAAACATAAAATGGAATGATCACACCAGGTGAATCCCAAGATGTATCTTACCTGCAGAAATCATGAACAGCAGCCAAGAATATAACAAAATACATGAATGTACTCTTCTCAATATAATAAATGCACTTATTTTCCCTTTATGGCCAGAATTAACAGACACAGTATGATGCCTCCTTTGGTGATATCCCTAAATAAATACTACATTCATGAAGGGAAAACAAGTGAAACCAAACCCCCTATCCTTCCTTTTGTTTTCAACCTGCTGTGGAACAATGCCATTGTTCCTGCTTCCTTAAGGTAAGACAGGTACATTTCCCATTCATCTCCTCCATGACTTCCATCATTTTTAAGTCTACATGGTTATTGTGTAACTACTGTCACCTGTGTTTGAAGCTAGCACATACCTTCTCCCTTACATAGGACATGCTGTATCTCTGATTAAAACCTATCATCCACCTTTCCCAGCTGGACTGTGTCATTCATTTGACACAGGATTCTACTATGAATAAATCCAGGTAACCAGGATTCTACTAGGAATAAATGCTCAGCTGTATGTACCTTTTTTTTTTTTTTTTTTATTTTTTTTTAGTNTCATTTTATTTTAGTAAGTACTAAGGAGGTCTTTCCAAGGAACTATGCACCATGTCTGAAAGCTCTCTTTCCTCATTTGGAAAAACAGAATTTTTCTTCCCCTTGTGCACTCCATTGTGTCTGCTGACATGGAATCTCAACCACCTTTCATTTTTACATCATTTATTATGATCAAATTTTTCTGTAATATTTCATACTCCATTTTAATTCTGTTTATTCTGGACCTTCTACAAGTATAATTCTTCTTTTAATAAATGACTACTTACATCTTTTGTACTCTACATCTAATCTGATGTTTATCCAAGAGAAGACTCTTCTACTCATCCTCTTATTTTTCAAAAGCCTTTGATGAAGGGTTTTGATGAAAGGGTTTTGGAAATTGAGTTACCTACACAAAACAGATCATCCCTATTCACATGCATGACTCTTCCAGCAGATTTCTGAGGTCTGGTTAAAATCTCAGGACGTCAGGTCTGCTCCTCCCCCGTTATTATATTAATTCATGGCCCAAGTAAATTTATTCTCCAGAACAGTTTCTACTAATTTAACCAGTAACAAACTGAAATTAAAAGAACTTTAAAAAAAAAACAAACCCAACAAATGAAAAACTGTTGTTTATTTCCATCTGTCATTTAGCTCTGAAGATTAAAGCAATCGATAACAGGCAAGAGTTAGCAGGTCAACAATTTCTCATATCAGTTTCATACTTAAGAGTAGCTGGTGAAGAGATTTCTTATTCTGTGCTGTTCCATTCTATTATTCTTATTCTGCTGTTTCTATTCTCAGGTATCTTCAACTGGCATTTCAAGACTCATTCCTTGGATTAGTTCCCCAAATGCTGCTTGTGCATCTACTTATGTGGAAAGAAACACCAATTTTTTAATTATATTTTTTCTTTTTCTTCATAATAATCTTATTTTCCAGGAGTGCTTCCTTAACCACCAATTTTCTTTCAGCACTGCAAACTCTCTGGAAGACCTCATTGCACTTATTAATTTGAAGAAAATATTCTATAATCAGGGTGGGGTTTTGTTTGTTAGCAACTATATGTTTAGCAATTTAATATTCTCCTATTAACTCTCATGAACATCAGGGATAAAATACTCTATTCATATCTAATTCTTTTCCCTAATACCAAATCAGCAAAACCAAAACATCTTCACACTTCTATGTGCAAGCAACCTTATTAATCATGTAATAGATATAGACTGAGTCACATGAAAGAATACCCATAAGATCAATAACTTGGTGCAAATATAATTTCACTCACAATTGAAATGCAGCCACATTTTCCTTTGTATGTCAGTTTGTTTCCGCCAAGCAGCGTGCCAGAAAACATCCAGGCCAAAAAAGTAAAGTAAAAATATCTGCCAACTGCAGCATTTTTGCAAAAATTTCATTACTGCCATAGCAGTAAATGTATTCCTTCGTATTCAGATAATAATGCCCTAAACAGAACCTCATTTGTCTAAATAGAAGGAGACAAGTCCAAATTGGATCCTGGCTGCTGTTTGAAGAGATCAATAGAAAAGTTTCTTCTAATTCCAACACAGCCCAGGCCACTAAGCCCAAGTCTCCCTTGAATCCACTGCTTGTAAATGGGACACAATATCCATTATTTTATACTGAACTCAATATTTCAGCTTTAAAATATTCTTTGTCCTGCGTCCTGGAATCACAAGAAAATTTCAGAGAGGAGGAAAGGGGAGTGTTAGGAAATAGTGACTTTGGCTCTTCCAGTTGAGAGGAAAAATATGACAAATCAACATAGCATGCACAAAAAGGACAAAATACATATTTGTATTTTACCATTACTCTTTTTAAAGCCAAGTGAAGTTTCTCTTCAGGATCAGAATAAAAATATATAAAAGTAATTTTAGATTGACAAGGATGATTCAGGGAAGAAAGCAATGAGTAAGTATTTAGATCTTCCAAGCACATTAGAATTAACAGAAGTAATCTTATTAAATGCTCTCAAGAGAGTAAGAAAGGCAAAGAGACCCAGCCAGCTCTGCTTGAGGTTATAATTATAAAAATAATGTGTCATTCCAGGAAAGTCTTTAGGATCAAATATACAAATGCTTGCATGCATTAATATTGTGTGCAAAGAACAAATACCTTTTCTTTGACAATTCTGTGAGTATTTTCACACCAGCCTAATCCATTCCAAAAGGTTCCCCAGATCCACAGTGGTGACACAGGAAAGAAACAAGCCCTTATATTTAGATAAAACGAGACCCTAGAAGTACCACAGAATGTGTTTATTTTTATATCATGAAGGTGTATTGAGAAAACATGATGTTCTCTATATTTAGTATGTGTAATTTGCTACTGCTTAAAGACTTTCAAACACACATCCTATGTAACATTACTGATACTTCAAAGAAAATAGCAGTGAATAGCAAAATTATGCACAGCTGGTGGGAAAATCAGTAAACCATTTTGATATTTCAGAACATCTTGCTACACTTTACGTAAAATTAACACATATAAAACAAGCAGGTTGTTTCCTGTCTTTATCACTCTTGCTAAGTAAGTCACATTTCTTTCACCAAATAAAATTTGTATATCCTTTCACCTACAGCCATTTAGTACACTGAGCTCTGACACATTGCTTCTCTGGATGCACTGGGGTTTTACCTCTCCTTATCAGGCAAGAATAGATTCTGAATTGCAGTGAATGTACTTCCCACTTAGCCCACATATAGAAAGCTAACTACACTATATATTCAGCGTGACTCCCTCCTAAACTACATACTCAATTACTTACTGACCTTAAGTGGAAATGCATTTTTCAGTTGAGAATAAACCTTTGCTCAACCAACATGGCATTTTGCTGCAAGATTATGCAGCTATATCAATCTTTAAATGCATTCAACTTTGCATTCATACAGAAAATCTAATTTCTAGATGCACATTATGATCATTACAAAAGAAAAGACTTGTTTATCTTAATGATTTTTGGAGGAAAAAAAGCAACAAAAAAAGGTTTTGTCAGATAACAGAGCCAAACAAAATTCAGCTATCTTAAGATATCCATCCTGTGACAGCATAACTACAAAGATAGTACAAAATTTAAGTCTCTTCAGACAATACAATACCAGCTATAAATACATACCTAGTTTGGCCAGTATAGAAAACAGTACAGTATAATCAGCATAATAAACATGCTAATACAGAACTGCTCTCCCTGTTTCTGAGTGACCATATAAAGAAATACATCAATGAACTATGCCAAGTAGAAATAAAAATTTATGTATAAAATGATACAAAAATATGGAGGGTTGGTCTTTGTTTACCTTTTTTATATACACTGAGATCCCTCTATACTTCAAATCAGAGTATTTCAAGCATACAAGTCTTGCAGAAGAAAAAATAACTATATTGTTCTTTTCCTAAAAGTTAAGTACAAACTGGTTTAGGAGCATCTTAAATTTGTCAGTCTCTATAAAACGTTTGCCTGTAAAAAGAAAAAAAACCTAACCAAACACCCTGATAATGCCAAGATACCATGGGAAACACTATGGCCATGAAGTAAAGACATCCTTCATTTGTTTCTTCATAACCAAGCAGCAGATTAATACTGAAGCCAATTGGGGATTTTATAACCATGTATTTTCTCACTTTAAGGTGTTTATTTCATTAGGCAAAGCCCTTGACCTTTTTGAATAAAAATTCATCAGTTTTGAAGAACCCTGGAGGGGTAAAACGTTTCCATCCCATTGAGGTGGAAGAACAGCCTAGGCATGAGCTCGGTGGCAGAGGTTACCCCTGGGAGGAGGAAAGAGACACCTGAGTTTCCTCACGCCCACAACAGGGACCTGAGCCTCAGTACCTTCCACAAAATGAACTCCTGTTTTCAAGTAGAGCATCATTCAAGCTTCTTTACTACAAATGAGAAAAGAGCACCGAGTCTGCTACAGACAAGACTCCAGTGGAAACTTACGGAATATGGAACACAAAAATTTACCTTCTTTGCATACACTTGGAGCATATGTTCTGCAGAACTTTTTATTAATATTAAAACACATGGCGGGAATGGAGGTAAACTGAAGGGTAATTTGCCTGGTATTAACACTGTAATCATGCCTGTGGGATTTGACTCAAGAGCATCTGAATGCTACCAAGAACCAGGTAAATCCATCAGTTAGCTGTGATTTGCTATTACTAGGTTTTATCTGTTACAGATGGGGAAAGTTGTGGGGTTAGAATCTAAGAAAAATAGGTGGTTTTTCTAGATGCATATTTGCATGAATCATCTCTTTCCACTCATAAATCTTACCGCTTAATTCACCAATATTTGTCATTATGAAATTGGTTATGAAATAACCTTGCAAGCTCTTCTCTGCTCATTTTGAGCAAAGAAAAATGCCAAGAAGCTCAGCCAAAAATAAGCTTGATGTTATTTTCTTTAGGCAGTTTTCCCAGTGAGCCAGTTACTAAAAGATTTTTTGTAAGTCATATTTTACATGATATGTGTGTGCCACAGAAGCATTAATTATTCTGTCACTTGTAGTGCAATACTAGACCTTGTTAAGTTCCTTCATGATTCTTCTTCACCACTGTTAGATGGACTTAGCTGTTTACCACTTCCAATTTTGATTATTAAAAAGCATATTCTGCCTAGAGCGTACCTCTGCCGCCTTCTTTTTTGTCAAAAATGGGAAAATAGATGCATTTCAGCATCCATTTTTTTCCTGGGCAAGTGTTCTATCCTATACTGCCAGAGAAGCTTAGTCAATAGATATGGTGAGCAAGACCGGATAGATTAATGAGCTCATTATAATTCATTAAAGAGTGATGTGGGGATGACTGCCCACTTTAATTAGCTTTATTACTGTAGGAAATTGTTTCATATGCCAAGCTCATCACCAAGCATGCCTGGAAAACACTAGAGTGGTAATCAGACTTGATACGAGAACCTTTCATTAGCCTGTAGGGCTAAAGGCATTTATAATGACAAGGAAAATATTAAAAAGATGGACATGAGAGTGGCTAGCATAAAATAATTTATTGTGTCTAATAATTCAGTGATAAACTGCACAATGGTGATTCCAAGTTAAAAATTTGGTGGAACAGCTGTGTTTCCATGGCACACCATGTGCTCTTCCTGTAATCATGACATTAACTGACAGTAATAGATTTAGAAGGTTTAATAGGTCAGGTTTGCTCAGATAATAAATCCTAATGCAAATTAACTATGACTCAAATATTTTAATGAAAATCTTAATTGGTAGTTCGATTTTCTTCAGGAATACATGAGCCTCTTTTCCCAGTCACCCCTCAGATTAGAAAACACATTTCCACACATTTTTTGATAATTTTAAGTTGTGGGTAAACAACAGGGGAAAAAAATTGTAGATAAAAACAGATTAAAATATCCCTGTAAAACTGTAGAAGATTTGGAAGGAAAGAAATAGAAAATTAGCGTAAGAGTTTTGTTCAGTCTGCAAAACCCCACTGAAGAAAGGATTATGTTCTAGGATCCACTTTTTTACTGTTTAAGGGCCTAGAACATATTCACAATCAAGGTCTCTCAACATTAATCAAATGGTTTAAGTTCTAATCTCTGTAACCTCAATAGTTTATTCCAATCATGACTACCTTATCATTTTAATTACACTCTCTTTCACTCTAAGCAACAGTAAACATTCCTAAGCCCTACCTTCCTGATTAGTTGCATTTTGAAGAAATTGCTTAGCATTATCAAGTTCTATAACTAATCAAGAGGTTGGTATTTGTTTTGACACAAATGTTAAGGAAATACCTACAAATGACCCTGTTCTATTCATGAGCTGAGCAAGTCATGAAACTATAGCCTAAATTAATAATTTATAAGATCATAGATGATCTAATTTTTCAATAGCATATCATAATGAAGTATGGTAAATTATGGCTGAGCATATCTTTAGTGATAGGAATTCTTTCCATTTTAGGATAATTTCTGGGTGGTTTTAGAGTGGCATATTAGGAGATTCTCACCCCCACCCCCCCCAAAGCTCCACTATGTGAGGCAATTAAAGAATGTACAATAAAATTGGTTCCCAGCTCTCAAACATACCATTACATTTTCATGCCTTATGTTGTTGAGCCACTCCAAATATCCACCACCTCAAAGCAATTCCTTCTTCTCAAATTCTTACAAGCAAAACACTTGTTACTTTAGAATTTTCTAGTGCAAAAGATCAGGTTATCTTCCTGGCTTCACAACAAAGCAACTGTCCGTTGCTATTTTGCTTATTTTACAAAAACAGGCGTCCCTAGCACCTCAGTCCTTTGCAGCATTCCCCTCAGGAAGTGGCTCCACCCACTACTCATTGAGTCTGATACTACTGGGACTGACAGGGCAGCGGCATCTGACTCTTAGATATTTTCAAACTGCTGTTGAAAATATGGTACACATTTAAGAAACACAGGGGGCTAATAAAAACAAATAAAGAAAGCAAACACACAGACTTTACAGATGACTTCTTTACAGTTCTATCCTGAAGGCAGTTGCTGCTATTGCACTGTGGCTCACAGAACTAATGGAATAAACCTTACAAAACTCCTCTGACACAGGTCATTGTTGTGATCTTAGAGAAGAGGAAGCTGAACAAAAGGACAATGAAATATCTCAGAATACAACTCAGGTTGTTATTTTCTCTTTCTTGCCATGACCATAACTCAATTCTCTTTTGCTTGTAAAGGCTCTCAGACCCCTTAATCCTCTTTATCCTGTATTACACCTGCATCAGGCATAATTAAGGACTTCATAGTTTTCCTAAGCCATGCTGGTTTGGAGCCCAGGACTTTATATTCCCAGAAGTTTTCCAGAGACTTGAGAGTGGACAGGGTGAACCCAAAACTGAAAATATTTACCACAGGATTCCTGGGTCTACTTTCAGTCATTGAAACAGATGGAGGGATTTTTGCATGCCTTATTTTAGGATTGATTAATAGTGATTTCCCAATCAGTTAGTATTTGTATGCTTCTCCCTCTTGTACATAATCTTTTTGAGGGTCAGCAGTATCCTTAGCAACTACACTATCAGTACCTAGTCCAACAAGTGAACTGGTAAACATTTTATATTTTAATAGTCCAACGTAAGGAGAAACATTTTTGGCAGTTTAAGATGTGAAACAGTGAAAATAGAAACGAAACAACCCCACCGCACCATACCACCCCCTTTCAAATCCAGGTGGGAGGATTTGAGCTGACTCTGGCATAATCATCTGAAAATTGTACACATTTTATTTTTATAAGGCTACACAACCAAACCATTTGTACAGCTAATACATAAAACTCTTATGACAAACCTGTTGTTTAGATGTTTTCTAAATTACTATGCTATAACCATAGCATAGGAAAATAGAATTTGATTATGTTTGAAAAGAATAGTTCTTTAGAATATTATCTAAATTCTTCATCAGTATAACCTATTCATGACAAATTACTTATCCAAATAACATCACTGATTTGTATCAATCTATATTAAAATTCAGTCTTTAGGACCCCCACTTCAAAAATGTACAAGATCTGACATTCACCTTTATTCTTTTTTTTAAAAAAGTACGTACTGTCCTATAGTTCATATTCTTCCTATGTGCATTTGTAAAAGAACTTGAACCCAAGCATCATCCCCATCCATAAAAAGAAATAATGAGGTAGAGACAAAATTAAGGGAACCAATTAAAAGCTGCAAAATAAGGCTGAAACATTAAATATCACATGTTTATGTGCCTAAAAGAAAAAGTCTATTCTGCCTATTAACCTGGACCCTGGGTTTTTCAGCACATATATGTTTAATAACTGTTAGCATTGAGTACACTCCCTCTCATTTAGCTAATTGTGTGTTTTCATGTTTCCAAGTTCTTTGTCTTCTTGCTCAATTCAAATTACACAGAACCATTAGGTGATGTTAGGAAGTCAGAGGTGGAAGAAAGGGTTATTTTCTTCTCAGTTAAATTTCTTGATTGGAGATGACCAGAAAATCTGAATGAAAGAAGCTGATGGTTCTCCCTCTGGCTGGTGGACACAGAGTAGTGGTACGCTGACTGTACTCTGTGTACAGTCTGACAGAAAAGCAAGCAAAATTTAGACTCAACTATTAGTCCTCAGCTGCTGCTATATTTATAGACCATTTGTATTAACTTCATCCTATAGAAGTCAAATGCTATCCCTGGAAATACAAAATGGCTGATTTTGCAGTAAAAGAGCAGAAGTTTTAGCTAAAATGAGTAGAGAAAAATCATTCAAGTGTGAAATTTGCTGTAGTGATAATACACATGGTTTCATCTGACTGCCTTCACCCCCACTCCAGAATCTAGCTGTGTGAAAATCCTATGATGAGAGTAACAAAATGACTTAGAAAACTATGTAAGTCCTGGAGACTGTCCTTCAGCACTTTTCCCACTGGGAATGAGTAATTTAATTAAGGCTATAAACAAGAGAGAGGGATGACTTCCATATCTATCTATGATTAAGCATCTGTCCCAATGAGGTCCTGATCTTTAAAGATGGTATTAAGCGCTCTCTATCTTATAGGTTAAATCTCTGAAGCAAATATTAGAATCTACTTTCCTTGTTGCTTGAATGACTCATTTTCACAGGAAGTTTTCATCCCAGTAAAAGGTATCTCCAAAGAAATCTCCTTTATGCTATACTGAGACATGGCTCTGTTTCTTCTGTCTGCAATATGTGAAACAAGAACTCATGGAAAAGGCTATGGAAACATTAACCCCACACCTGTAACCTACAACAAAGAAGCCAATCACACCCAGTATGGGGCATGCTTACACCTTGATGTAAGCTGAAAAACATTAGAAAACTTACTGTCATTTTAATAGGTTTATGTAAAACAGAACCAAGCAAAGATCATGAACTTAATCTTTTCTTGTTGTTGAAAACTTGAGAATTTTTAAGGTTAAACAACTTTGCCTGTAGATTTAACAGATACAGACATGGTATCCAGACATAACACCACTAAAGCTGCAGCACAGCCTTTCTTCCACGGACACAGAAGCAGATCATGTCCAGGTCAACACTGCTCCAAGCATTATCCCTAACAAAACAATTACTTTTGCACAAAATTCACCCTCTGCCTTTTCACCAAAAGGCTATTGCCACAATACTCTTGGAATCAGATTCTCATCCTCTATGCATCTCCACAGTTTCATGGAGACAGATGATGACTTGCCCTACATATTTTCCCAACCAGTAAGAATAGGCTTAACGCTTTCTACTAGACATCAGGAAAATTAATGGAACTATGAAAATTAGCAAGTCTGTCTTATACACCTGCAGGAGTGAACAGCAACTTTTTTATATCCTGCAGAGAGATGAGTGTAGTTTTCAGAAAACTGAAAAACCCAGAGTGATTTCACAGAGGTATCAAATAGAACAAAAACCCCAGAGAAGAATTTTTTCATTAAATCAGACACATAGATTTTCTTGACTCAGTGGAAAGAAACGGCTTCTGGGAGAAACAAAACTATTTATGGTATCGTGAAGACCAGTCTGGGCAGCCCCTATTTTGCTATCCACAAGAGCAATGTGCGTTGTTAGGTATCTTACTGCCCAGCTAATTTATAACTTTTGTACTCTTACCCTATAACTTTTAACACTGTTGGTATGTAGTCAAACCTGTTGACAAAATGATGAAATTATTTCACTCTTCATGAAATATCAGATGAATCATTTACTGTTTAACCCTATTTTCAGCGTTCTACTAAACCTCACAATAATGGAAATCCTTTTCCACAGCTACAAATCCACTACTGTATAAAATTTTAGGAATGCTATTAGCCTTTGTAATCCACTCCACTAAAAGCAAAGTAGTCTATATGCATCAAGTATGAATGAGATTAAAAGGCATTAAACTATTCACCAAAAGTAAATAAAATCTTTATCTATTAGAAAAATATCTATTTGCTAATCATTTGCTGCACAAGAATTTTGCTGGCTGAATCACCTTTCTCCATGCTAAATTCAAAACGTACATATGACACAACTGAACAGGAAAATTTATATAAACCAGCTCATTTCCAGAGACAGCAACCTGTTATGCACAATAGAAATTCATGGATTTGGATGCTGACATAAGGTGTAGAAACCTGTTCAGTGGCTGTAACCAAAATCTCACAATTCTTCTTCTAAAAAAACCTGCATCTCTGCAGTTCCTGATCTGATATAGGTGACAAACTATACATCAAGTAAGGAGTGCCCTTTTAATTTATTCTTATACCTTTAATGAGATCCATGAACAGTAGCTAAGGGCTACCTACACATAAAGCTCAGTCCCAGTCCAGACACAGGTTCTTATCCAGGAAACCTGCTGTTTTAAACTGGGATATGAAAGGATTAATCTTATTTTCAAAGTGATGCTTTCTCCCCTGCTTATCAGACCCAACTCACCAGAAAGCCTAATTAAGTGTTCAGGCTTGTGTATGTGGTGGCAAAAACAAACCCTCCAACCTCTGAAAGGAGGACTTGTGAAAGAAGAGAAAATGAGTAAGGTAATGAAAGAATGGATTAAATAAGACGTTAAGATGATATGAAAGAACAAATAAGGAAAAGCATGAAAGAAAAATTAAGCTATAAGAAGTTATCAAAAATAATGGAAGTTTACAGCTTTTGAAAAAAATATGATTAAAGGGAAAGATAAACAGAATTAAGGTCATAGAACAACTGAAATGTTTTGTTTTCTGCTACAATTTATAATAATCGACAACAGAACCAATTCAGTAATGTAAATAGGGTCATATTATGTATAGGAAGAATCTAATTTCCTGTACAAGAATCTAAAATGAATGTTTTGTAAAATACCTGAACTTTTGATGTCTAAAAAAGTAATTTGCTGAAACACTTGGTGCAGTATTCATCTTTCATTCTTGCCTTGAAAAGGCATGCAACCCTGCAGAAATCATCTAGAAGAAATAATGGCTTAAGGAAGGAAGTCAGGGTTACATGAAAAAATGCCAACAGTTGAAAAATTCTATGTATTCAATAACTTTTAGAGGCAGCCCCATTGAAAAATTGTTGCTCCAGCAGAAAAAGAGACTCAAATCAATGAAAAGGCAGCAAAGATAGAAGAGCTTGATGTTACAGACCATAAGAGACAACATTTTAAAGAGTCACCCAAAAAACCCCAAAGATCAACTGGACTTTGAGTATACAGTGCATCTGGACAGGAACATAAGCTAAGGATCATTTCCCATCAGGGGAAGCTAAGAATTACAGATAAAAAATAAAGGGCCAGAGCAAATGACATGGCATGAGGAGGAGATCACACCTCTGGATGTTGGGTGAAAAGTGTGGGGCTTGACAAATGGGGACCTCACATTTTCCAGTCTTCTCTTTTTTCTGTTCCCCGGGCAATGCTATAATAATTCGATATTATTTTGGCATACTTCTTAGTCTCTGGATTCAGATAAAAGCCAGCTCACATGTGGCTTGCAGAGCACTTGATCTATGCCTCTACAATTCGACCTGTGTCTTAAAACAGCCACGCGTT
The DNA here is from genome assembly GCA_013397895.1 of Origma solitaria. Taxonomy (NCBI): domain Eukaryota; kingdom Metazoa; phylum Chordata; class Aves; order Passeriformes; family Acanthizidae; genus Origma; species Origma solitaria. Next base: position 2,486,963 of record VZRL01004167.1, read on the forward strand.
GGGCTCATTCTCCTCAGACAGAAAGGATGGATCACCAACTCATACAAGCTTCACTAGTTAAGATTTCATAAATGTTTTATGACTTTTTATAGTACCTATTTCAGTATCAACAGAATGGTAATCATAATGAATGTGATTTAATGGAGGAATGTGTATATCACTAGACAGAATTGACAGAAAATCATACATATTTATTCTAAGCTTCACGTAGTAATCATAACTAAATACCAGATGGTATTGTTTTTGCACTGACAGAAACATTCTCTCTGTGCTTTAGATCACTATAATAATCTTTGTGATAGAAAATGAGTTAACATATTGATTATTCCCCCCCCCCGCATATAATGCAGGGAAAATTATTGTAAGAAGGTATGTGGCTTATTTTTAAACACAGAATGACCAAAGAGCCATCTAACTAATCACAGCCTAAGAACCAAGAAAGAAACTACACCTCAATTAATTCCCTTCTCACTCTTTTCACTGCTGAAAGCCAGGATAGTCATTGTCTTATGGTTCAACACTCCTCACATTTTTAAAAGCATAGTACAAAAAAAAAAAACCACCCAAAACCAAAAAATATTTTGGACTAAATATTTGTTCATTACAGAGGTCTTCTCACGGGACCAATCAATTTAAGTCCATAACTTGCAAGTGTAAGGGACGAGCAGAGCACTTCGTAAAATTGGTTGATTTACATACAGAGAACGAAACACTCCCACCTGCAACAAAATGCAAAACGTTTCTTCTTGTGTGGTTTGTGGGGTTTCATCCAGGCTGCTGCAGAGGATGGTGAGATTAATCTCATTGCATTTGTGGGCTAGAAGAGGTCCCACCTGATCTGCTGAACTCAAATTGCATATATCAGAGCTGAGAATCATGACTAGAAAGCTCAGCAAGAGCTTGCTGCAGGGACAGGAGAGGCAGTAAAGGGAATACTGCAGTCCAGAGCACAGCGTACAGGGAGGGCAATGAAAGGGTGCACAGCCATAAAAATGTACAGCAACTAAGAATGGGGCGAGACGAGACATTAATCCAAGGAGTGATTTCCTCTTTCATGAGAGAACTGGCTAAAAAAGGCTATTATTACTCTGCCCAGGAAGAAATCCAATGTGAATTCAGGTTTCCAAAATAGAAATAACTCCAAACACAGCAAGTGCGGAAGATTCACACTAAAAATGCTGTGACTTTCACTGTAATTAAAAGCGTAAGAGATTTACAATGGTATGGAATTTGGGTCCAGAAAGACAGAACAATGAAGTTTGATTGTTTCAGCATGGATTTGAAAGCCAAGATGGGAGTTTTACCTCATAAAGCCCACTGTCTCACAAAGGTACCCCTTGAGAGAAGGTGAGGAGGATGTTTGGACTGAGTCACTCCACCTCCACTGCAGGTGGAGTGGCTTTCTGTAAACTTCTGAGGGAGAATATTACACAGATCAGATTAAGTACAGCACCATTTCAAAGTGAGGGATGCTCTGGGTTGCGTCCTGCCACAGTTAGGCATAAAATATGTCAAATAATTTCTAAAATTTTCAAGTTTATGATCAGGCATAAAACTTGGATCTTTCATTACTTGAGCAACAGCTCAAGTAAATTTAAAAAACACTTTCTAATTCATCTGCTCAATAAACCATTTTAAATTAAAATTAGATTGAAATACATAATTTCAATATGTAATTTCAACTTTCCAGAAAGTTCAAATGCTATGTAACCTTAGCTAATAAAGCTCTAATAAACACAGGATCAAACCAAGGAGATGCCAGTATGCCATGTGTGAACAAACATAACAGGAATTCATCTCTTTTTGCAGAGGCTTAGTAAAAATCAGAATATGTACTTAGTCAAAGTTATCTGACTCTCATCAGGTAAGTAATGAAAAGAAATTGTGCTCATTTAGACTGTTATGCCAAGCACTTTCTGAATATAATTTTTGGTTTTGGAAATCTTTCCAAATTAATAATGATTTGACAGACTTTCATCTGTACAACTACGTTCTCAAGGTATGAAACACATATTATTTGATAAATGTATAATCCAGGGATCCATTAACTGTGTAACTTTCCACCAAACAAAAAAACAACGCTTATCTTTTTTGAAATATCAGGTTGCAGCTATTTCCCTATCAGAAAGGTTAAAGAGATTTATCTTTCAAGTACAGCTAGGATGGTCTTGAGATTCATCAAACATTCCTCTTGGGATCACAGGTCCGTGCTTTTTTTCAGCAGACATTCATTACTGTGCACTCACCTGGCAGATGCACAATATCCAAACTGCCTCGTTGCCATGGGATGGCTATTCATCCTCAACATCAAGTTTGCTGGAATGATTTCCCTATCCAGCTGAGGGCATGACACCACTTCTGCTCTTGTATTTTTAAGCTGTTTGTACAATAGCACTCCCACAAAAAGACATTGGCAGTAAAGGTAGCAGATTGTCACATTTTATTCTGAATTTGACATGGCCACATAATAAAGAAGTGTTAGGTAAATCCTGGGGTTTTTTTCAAAGGGAAGAATTGCTGTCACACCACTACTTGAAATCAGAATATTGTATGTGATGACTATGCAAAAGATTTTTAGTGCAGTTGTTTCAGGGCTGGTGAATTCTGCTTTTATGTATTGAGTTTCAATAATTGGGACCATTACTTAAGAAAACATTCCTGTTCAGTATGGCTGCTTTCTTTTTGAAAAGCACATTTTTAATGACTCTTGGACTTTATTTCTCCAACACTGAAAATGCGAGAGATGTGCACTAATGACCGCCAGCACACATGCGAAGAAAAATATATACTATTACACCTTCTTTTAAGGAAGTTGTTGCAGTTAATTACATTTTTCAAAGTATTTATTAATTCAAGGAGTCCACTATGGTAAAGTGTCTTGAAAGACCAGACATCTTATGTTTTAAGCAAGACATCAGAGGTAGAGAAATAACTTTTCATGAAAACTGAAAGATACTTTTGGGAGAACTACTGTAAAATCAATATATTGACAGAGGCACCAAAGATATATGGACATTTCTAGCAGCATCTTAAAATTCAGTTGATAAATTTCTTAAATAAAAAGTTGAGATCAATTTACATATTGTGGTGGCTTTACAAACAGGAAAAATATATCTACTACCGTGAATATGGACTTGAACAAGTTTTCCAAACAGAAGGAAGAGTTTTATGACCTTACTTCCTTAGTAATATATTTAAAGTACTAGAATAAGTAGGTGCCTTGCATACCACTTTGGATGTATGTTTGGTTGTGCATTTTACAAACCCTGTACAATTAGCAAATTCTATTTTCAGACAACCTTATTTCTCCACATGCTGTGTAAATGATGCAGCTACTTTTTATGAGAACGTTTATATAAATACCTACCATGACTATAGTAAGGTTTCCTCTATCTTACTCATCATCAGCAACATCACTCAGTGAATGCTTTTAACTGATATTAAACACTTTTGCATATTTGAATGAATCAGTAACGGATTTTATAGTAACCACTAGAAATATTTTAGAAGCCTTTGAGAATGTGTTTGCAGACCAGTCCTCAAAAGATAAAGCCATAAGTTACCTAAAATATAACAAACTCTTGGCAGTTTAATCTTAAACATCACAGCTGGTCACTCTATTTGTAGTTTTTAAACATTAAACTTCTGTACTAAGCTTTGTGGCATACCAGGCATTAACTGCTCTGAAGAGCAGCATTTCTTTCGTGTACAGAAGATGTTTACCAGTGGCTCTTAAGGAATCTTTAATTTTAGGTAAGAGCAACTCTTAAGAGACTCGACATGAAGAAACTACTGGGTATTTGAGTGCAAGATACCATTCCTTTTCATGGCTTATGCTAAGCAGCAAAACCTAAGGAGCTTACATCACTAGGCACTCCAGAGAACTTCAGCTAAAACCAGCCAGTTTTGAGTAACAATATAACTACATCTGAAAGGGCTACATTTAAGAAAGAAGGTCTTTGCTGAAATCACACCATTTACGCTTAGGCTTTTTCGCTTTACAGACACTTCGAAATGGGGACAGATGAGGGAGGAGGAAGAACCAAACAACGAGAAAAAGAACTATTTTGTTTACTTCTGACAACCTTGAAACTTCAGCCACAGCTATATTGTCCTGATTTATTGTCGCATTGAACTGCACACTTGACTCTAAACATCCAATTAATCTCCTATCCCTCTGCCCCTTCCTCCCCCATGGAAACTCCAATGATGGAAAAGTACATTTTCAGGTTAGGAGAAAAAAAAAAAATACTGATTTTCATTTTATCAGGCAGAGCTATTTTTTCCTTAGACATTGCTGATGCATCCTTTTTTGCGCAGGCAAAATCCCATGAATCAAATACAACGCTTTCACAGGAGCAAGAGAAAACAAATTTTTCTACAGAGGTTTACTGGAAAAGCTCCTAGAATGGGACACTGAATTCATTGGGTTTTCTGAATACATAAATAAGTTAGTTTAAGTATGATCTTTACCTTCCTAGCACAGAAAAAACATTCCAAGCAATTTAAGTGGGAATGGATGAAGTGTCAAGGAGATATGATTAGGCATCACACCCTGTTGGAAAGATTTAATAGAAGATTGCTGATGTGACTATAACAGAAAGACAGAGCTCTTCCTCCCTTTGCAGCAACACACAGAACTGAAGAAGACAGCTTCAGTATGCAGTTGAATTATCCAGGAAAAGCTGAAACCCTCACTTGAACTGATCTTTGTCCTTTCACCTTCATTGCTGCAAACAGAGTTGTCCAGCTTCTGTTCAGGTGCATTTTGGACAACCTATCATTTCCCAAAATTGTAAGTAAGGTGGCATACTCCAAATAATGGAGAAAATAGTGGCAACTAGAAGACCCACCAGTGAGAATACCTGCAGCTCAGTGAGGTCACAGGAACCCTGCTCAACCCTCTGCCCATGAGTAAATTCTCATGCCAGCACAGATCCCATCGGGAATGATCCTCCTACATAGCCATGGCTTTTTCCACAGAAGTGAGCAGAGTAAAACTGCCTCCACCATTGTGAGGGATGCTGTCCTCTAATCCATCCAGCAGTCTCATACTAGGCCCCTTCTCCAAACCTAGTCCTGGCAGGGACTCCCAGCCCTGACCAGCCTCTTCCAGCCCTACACAACAGCATCTGGACAGACGGGAATTGAGCAGCAGAAAGCTTTCTGCTTTTCAATATAACCTTTGCAGCAGAAAACTAACCTTGCTGCTGTGAGTCCATCACGTCAGACAAACTGGCAGTACAGAACTGCTAAGCCAGGCCACTTTTCATACAAATTGGTCACTGAGGCAGAGAAGCATCAAGCCCTTGACTTCTCCTCCTGTCTGGACTTCCCTGCAGGCAGGGTATGGCCCATCAGCCTTTTGGTGACTATCCCTAATTTCGGTATCATCTACTACTCTTTGCCATGCGGCTTTCCTATTCCTTTTTATGTTTCTGCTGTTCTCAAAAAATGGTCATGCTTTATGAGGTGTATGATCACATAATACCTGTAATCTTTCCACTGTGACACATTTAAGGTTTTCTTTTATCTGCATTCTGTTAACTGCTTTGCTAAAATTTAATTTCAACTAATTGAAATGTTGCCATCATACTCTAATAGCTACAAAAATTTGATGGATATGTTTAGGACCAAGAAATTAGTGTTGTAACAGAATTTGAACAAGAATCTGTCTTCGTAGGCAGTGTCTAGTGAAATTGTATTCTTGTTTCTTATTCAGAAATTGTATCTTCCTTTCCTTTATGACTGAAAAATCATCTTTAGGCTTATTTTCTATCAAAACAAATAGGACCAAATCTTATGGCTTTGAGTTGGTTTTGTTTTAAATTAAATCATTGGAAAGATGAAACACTATGCCATGGTTATAATTACATTACATTTTTACTCCTCTACCTGTTCCTGGCATCTCGTCCACCTGCATGGCAGGAAATGGAGGGATAAAGCCAGTTATTTCTTTAAGGGAATTTTCATTATTATTTGAATTTCAATTTCATTATCTGTTAAACATGAAAGAAGTGTTTGGTTCCTCTTGTGATATGAGGGAAGAGGAAAGAGACTTTCAAAGAGAGAATAATTGGTAATGAAATATTGCTTAGAATTCAATGAAAAATACTCTTATCCTAAACTTTCAGACAGTATGTACATAATAAAATAGATGACTACTAAGAACTTAATAAACAAACTTTTAAGACCAGCAGCCATTTGCAAAATGTATTCAATCTTATGTTTTTTACAACAGCTCTTTTGATCCAAACTTATCTATTAGGGACAATGTGACTTAGAGGGGAACCTGATTTTCATTGAAACTGTCAAATATGATGTTTTTTTAATCTCACCATATGCATAAGATTAAAAAACACTAGAGCAAGATGATTTTAACATGTTTCCTGTAATGTAAGGCGTCAACCCTTCTGTTATGTTCATAATAGAAAAAAACTGATTAAGACATAGCATAATACGTAGTTGTATTAGGCAAGATATTGCCCATTCCCTTCATGAATACCAGATCTAATTTTACCAGTTCAATGAAACATCCTCCAACCTGCCAAAAACCAGTAATTAAATCATAGCATTCATGCAGGTCAAACAGACAGATGCCAGTGTGGACTATTTACGTGAATTAATATTCCTATTACTGATTAGCCCTCCCAGGTTTTCAGAACGCAGCCTGAAGGTTCATGTTCACTGCCCTATTCTTACTTATTCTGGCATCTAGAACAGTTGTAAGAACTACTATTTTGCACATATACCATGGCTGCCTTCTGAGCACTTAAAAGGATTAATAAAATTAGTCTCACTTTGCCACTAAAAAGAATAAATGTACTCTGGCAGTTCTGCGGATAGATAGAATTTAAATCCCCTATATTATTTCCCCCAGGAAGATATGCTGTTTCTGGGACAGAAGTTCCATACCCTCCGATTTTCAATTTTGTACCTTAAACCCAAGGCCATCTTTCTCTATAAATAAACTACTAAAATAGCACAAAGCTTGCACTCATTGAAATTTACACACATTTTTGTAATTCACAAATGGAAATTCCCACCCCTGCAATCTTCTGCCTTTTGTACACACAGAAAGAAAAATACAGCACTCCTTTTGGACAATCACAGGTAGATGCAATCCTTTCTTCTTCCACAGCTCTCAGTAAGAACCTTTGATTGGAATTTGATTTACTTTTTCTCCCATTTTATTTTAAGGCCCCTTTTTCTCATGAAAGAAAGAAGAAAGAGAGGATGAGCAGGCTGCTGTTTAGAGCTATACAGATGCAGCTCTGAACAAGAGCAGGTGTAATTTTATCAAAAAAAAAAAAAAAAGCAACCTAGAAATTGGCTGCATGTTTACAGTGAGTATGTCTATAAGAAATGCATACCTGTATCTGTGGGTGGGTAGATAGCAGGATGAAATCAGTTCCCCAGGGAGCCTGCTAGTAAACTTGATAGAAAAATACACTTTATATTACACTTTCTAAAGACTCCATGAAGTCCAAATGGTCTTTAACTCACACAGCTCAAAAGGTCTGCAAAGATTAGAACAAAAACATGTAACTTTTCAAGTAGAAGAAACTTTTGTGTTTTCTAGGGATAGCCGAAGAGAACCACAGCCACTCCTCAGCTGCCCCTGTGCCATGGGAGTTACCTTGTTCTGCTGGCCTGACTTGAGCATCTCCCATAACACTCCACTACCTTCTACATTCTATTATTAAATAGAATTTGCTCTGTGACAAGAGCAACATGTGTGTTGCTGGTTTTACCCCCACCAGCACCCAAACACCACAGTCACTCACTCACTCCCCCACCAGCAGGATCAAAGTGAGAATCAGAAGGATAAAAGCTATAAAACTCAGGGGATGAAAAAAACCACCATCTTAACAGGGAAAACAAAAGCCATGCACGCAAGCAAAGCGTAACAGAGAATTCATTCAGTGTTTCCCCTGCAGGTGTTTAGCCATCTCCAGGACAGCACGGCTCCATCACAGACAACAGTTACTTGGGAAGACAAATGCCATCACCCCGAATTCCCCCCCCTTTTTCTTTCCCCCCCACTTTATATACCGAGCACGAAGCCATAGCTCATTTCCTATCTCTATGCAAGCAAGCAGAGTAAAACCAAAACAGAGATCTCCCATACAAATGTGCTAACAAAAGAGAAGCGAGGCTGGAATGTGACTACTTCTTCTGGAAGGATAAGACTATACCAAGTTTGAAGAGAGATTAAGCCAGAGAAGCACCAGGCAATAAAGTGGAAGATCATGAGATCTGGATCTATCACTGACCAGCGTTTTGATAAAGTCAGAGCTCCATGCTGTACTTTTTCCCTTTTCATTAATTTTAGTTTAAATTAGAAAAATCTTGAACTTTTTTTTTTAATTGAAAAATAATAATAAACTTCTTATCGAAAAGAACCGGGCAGGTTCACACCTCCTGGGTGGTTTATGACCTTGAGAAAGCCACCCAACAACTTCACCTCTCCACAACATAGCATGGCAGCCAATCTGTACTGTCTATACATTGTTGCAGTGGTTTGTTTTTTTTTAAATACTCTTAAGAATTTCACACTTGTAATAAAGATTGACAAGCATACAATTCATTCTGTAGGTCATCTGCTACACAGATATATTTTCCATCCCTTCTCTAAACAACTTTCTTTTATTAAAACAAGGTCATTTGGGATTATCAAATTCCATTCTAGATTACCAAATCATTTCAGTTCAAATTATAATCAATCCATGATCCTCACATCTATTTATGTGTTCATAGCATTTTTCACACAACTCTAAGTGAAGAAAGCCATATTCCACCTCTGTGGGAAGATTGCATAAGTCTTTTACAAAACTGTGGATCCTTGGTCAAATACCAAGAATCCAGTGTTATACAGATTCAGTGAGATGACAATTGTCATACAAACAATATTATCCTTACAAATAAATCGTTCTGCTAAGGCTGTGACATTGTCAGATTCTTAGGTAAGTGACTAGGAGTTTGGATGTTTTTAAAGATCTCTTTTGTAGTCGTTTTACCAACTAGATTCTTACAGTGCTTTTAAATAGATTTACAGTTAAAGTTGCAGCTTAAGTGTCAGCAATTTCTGAGTTTCTTTGAATTGCATTTGTTCATATCACCATGATACCTGTTAATACTAATTTTTATGCCAAATAGATTTAACATCAGAAATGTTTACCACCATTTGTCAAGAGCATTGAGTGAGCTCTTTTTTGATGAACAGTTTAATAAGTAGTGATCAACCTAATCTGCAAGAGATTTCTAATAACACCACTGGGGACAAAGCTGTGCTGCTGTATTTCCTAATCACAGCAGGAAATACAATCAACTCACTGTAAGAATCCCAACAAGCCTCCAAATCCTTACTTTTAAAAATTCAGATGCCTAAAGGACTGGGAAGGAGTAAGAGTCAATCTACAAGAAGTTTGCATAACACAGTAAAATTTCCCAAGATGCTCATGTTTTTCACATCTTTTTGCAATGAGGAATCGTCTCCTCTATTCATATTAGCGGGGTTTCTCATCATGTACCATAGAAGGATTTTTATTTAAAAACTTCACATCACAGGCTGGATTTGAACCCTCTCTTAGGTAAAATAATTACAGAAGGGTGATTTTTCTGGTGTTAGCCATGTGATATTTTGTGCAGTAACTTTGTTCTGTAGGAGCTGATATCACAGAGACAAAACTGAGTCAAGAAGACAAAACTATGACCATGCTGTTATTTAAGAAAGGAAGCAAACAACAAAAAAAACCCCGAACCGCCATGCAAACAGATGAAAAGAGCTACTTGATAAACTGAACTCTTGCAGGGCAAAGAAAGATGGCTTCTGCTGATTGAACCTAACAATTGGCCAATTCCTTAAACATCTTTGCTGTAAACATTTTCGCTGTGCTGCCAAATGCCCAGTTTTGCTCCACAGCCCAATGCTACATTACTTACAGTGTGACAGTGAGGTGTGTTCTTTCCACCCTCGTAAGAGCCACATGCCAATGAAGGTGTTACTTGATTCACTTGAAGAAATAGTACTTCCTTAACCCAACCTCCTTTAGCCATTCTTAAGCCTAACTTAATCTTCAATCTCAACTGGAAAAAAAGAATACTGATAAGGCTGGTATGGCCAAAAAGTACAAAAAGTAGCACAGCACAACTTACACACCCGCAGGGATATCTTTTCAGATATCCTTTCAGAACCGTTTGATGAATTTCCCTGGCAGCACTTCAAGTTTTGGACTGTAGAAAAGTCAGGTTAAAAGTATCTCTTCTACATTATCCTGCCTTTAGACTAATGCAGGCACAAAGAAGAATATTAGTCACGTGATTAGAAGGTAATTTGAATGAATACTTCAGTCACTAGACTGAGCTATAGGTCAGTCCTGTATGTGCACACAGTGTGCATCCCATGCTTTGGAATGGACCTGAGGAGGAATCATTGTTTCGTGAAAGGGGAGAGAAGTGGCATGGTCCATCTGACATTATTCATCAGTCTCCGTGCATCCATCCACCCATCTTTAATTGGACACCTCAGGCACAGCTGATTGCTCAGAAAGATGAACTGCAGGGCCCAGGCTTTGTTTGACGCTTACTAAACGAAGTAAGTCCCAAACCTCTGGCGTGCAAGAGCCTACAGAATCACCATACACACAGAGCAGGGGCTTCGTTTCCTTCTGACCTTTTCTTTAAGTCAAATGTCTGTTTCTTGGCTACTTCTTCTCTGCCATTAGGCTCGCACTGCCAGCAAACGCCACCGTTGCTCTCCGGCACCTTTCCTACCTTTCTGCTGACAAACTCCCCACGGTCAGAGCCACAAAGGCACCTGACAAAGTGATCAGCTGCACTCCAGCTCACATCATCACATTCAGTAATTTTTTTTTCACACTGCTAATACAGCCTGAAGGGATGAAGCTGCTGCAATTGGACAGTCCAATGTAGATGTATCACAGAAGAAGACTGGATGTCCTTTAAATCCCAATCATAAGCCAATTTAAATTAAACTGTTCCCTGGTGAGGGAAACACTTGCTTAGATTCGGTCAGTTTTGCCTTTTTGGACCCTTCTGGGAATACTCTTTCAAGGTAACTGCATCACAAAGCCTGTTTGCACTGTTGCTTTGAATGATGCATAGAGGCGTGCAGGACATTCCTATGTACAAGTAACTATGATTTCCATAAGCCACAAAATAAATGTGTGAATACATTAGAGGAGGGATTGAATAAATGAAATATAAATTGAACAAATGAAAGGAGAGATGGACACTTACACCTCATCTCCTTGCAGCAGAAGAGACACTAAATTTTCTTAGTCTGCCATTTATGTTTCCACACTTAAAGCCCTTGGTGTACAGACATCCAGTGGGGAAAAAACCATAAAACAGAAAAAAAATAGAAACTCACTTCCTTATGAGATGAGAAGGACTCTATACATAGAAAATAAAGAACTACACAAAGGAATAGTTAACGCTCTACATTTCCCATCAAATAATACGGTGTATACTTGTGTGTTTTTGTATTTGTATATACAAACTATTTTTCATATTATCTTTCCATTCCTATATGCAAAAAAAATTCAGTACTATAGAGAGAACTGAAGCATCACACAGTACCAGTGACTTCCCTGTTTAATGCTTGAATGAAATGGAAGCTATCTTAAAATATAATAAATATTCCTCAGACACAACTTTATTATTTAAAGAGAAATTATCTTTCCCTACACCAGACTGAATGGGAAAACCTGTTTGCAGAGTGGGCTTCACTTCCCAGCGTGGGTAGCAAAAGAGATGCAGAATTCTTCTTCTGAGTGGGAATATTGGCTCTTTGAGCAAGACACAGGTCGGTGAGGAACTACTAACATCTGGAAATTGAAGCCAGGAAAGGCAGAGTCAGTTCCCCAGTCTGAGACCAGGACAGCACGCAGGATCACCAACACAAATACCTCAAGCCTCTTTCTGTGAAAGGAAGGTAACACCTCTTCGCCCTACAGGAGCGTTTTGAGGATTAGTGTTTGCAAGAGCCTCTGTGCCTCAGAATTAATTAATATTTATGATGATCAGTCCCATCAAATTTGCAAGCTGAAGATATCTAGTTAACATGTGAGTAGCATTTATGTGATTGTGGCACTGATACATTAAAAAATGACAGCTTCATAACATTTGTTAATTTTTCCCCAATTAATTTCATTTACTCTAAGGACCTCTTTCTGTCTAAGAGGTGTGCAACGCTTTATAAAATAGATTAAACCCAATATAATGCTAACTTAATTTATGGACAGATAATTCTGTGGGTTTTTTTCTTGTTATGATAAGGAATTATCATTTTGCTAACAAATTTGCATTCATCCTCACACATCACTAAGGATAATTATGGAAATGAAGAGCACTGGAATCAACCATTCTGTGGTTGTAGAAGTAGTGAGGAAAAAGATATTCAAAAGAGCAGACTGAAGCAAAAGGCTTAAAGAATTTATAACTTAAAAGCCTATATATATTTTTCATTCAAAATATTTATAAACACGGCAATAAACATCAAGTACAGAAACTTGCAACTGAACGGTCATCCTTATGAATACAGCAGAGGATAAAGCAAAATAATGAAGACAGAAGAAGCCACAAGCACCATTCGGGCCATTTCTAATTCTGACAAACACTATCATTGCTAAAGGCTTTGCTGCGTAGATCTGGCGTGGCAAAATGACACACATTAGGACCTGCTTGTTTCATATCAGGCACGAGAATATCCTGAAATGTTTGAAATGTCCATGGTACCAGAAAAAAAAACCTGTTTCTTACCCAAATTTCATTCTGTATTGATACAACAACTCTCACTTAAGTGGTCAGGTTGGGCAAAATCCCTCCTCTCAGTGCTGCTCCGGGAGCAGAGTTCACCATGGACAAAGCAGCAAACCCAGAACTGCCTGCACAAAGATAGCAGCCTATGAAGCTTACAACTGCAGAAATGCTTCTATCCAAAGAGACTGAAAATTTGATCAAAGAAAACTGACCTAGAGGAATCCAAACAATCACTGAGAAATATTAATAAGTCAACTTTATAGTCCAAGTTCCCCTCTCAAACAGGATCCCAACTTCATCCTACTTCAAATCTGCAAAACCAGAATGAAAGCAATATTTAATATCTTTAATTTTTTTCTTTCATAGTACTAAAAAGTTGATAATTTGTGTGTGCGAACCTCCTAAATTCTGTAATACTGGCATGCCAAACTATCTACTTTATTTTAAACATTTGCTGTCACCAGTTTTCTTCTTCTTTGTTTTTTTCTGGGTTTTTTTGTGCAGCTGTTTTTCTATGATACATAATTATACCCTGCAGATTTCCAGTGAGTCTATGTTTCCTAAGCGTTTTAAATTTGATGCAGACATAGCAGCCTGTGAAAGTGGTGAGGCTTTAGGTATTTTAGTGAACAGTAAAAAAAAAAAAACTTCAGGAAATATCTTTGTTTCATGTTGCTTGTAAAAACTAGTTCATCTTCCTTTCTGAATTTTCCCTTGGTTCAGCTGTAGATAAACATTTTTCTCCCCCCCTGAATTTTACCTCTTTTTACTGACTTACTGAAATAAACTGTTAACTTGTTAGAAGAGTCAGAAATAACTTTTACTCTGTACAGTCATATGGAGCATTATGTATTTCTCCCTTTCACTTAAATATGAAACTGTGCAGAAAAACCCAAAATAAACAACAATCAGTCATGCTTGTTCATTCCTTTCTTGGTTACTGACAACATCCAGAAAAGTAATGATTACAGCAAATGGTAACGACTTGTGTACCTAAAGAAAACTTTTTTCCACTAAGCCCTCATATAATCTTTCAGAACTCTAACTTTAAATGATACAATTATCACAAGTCTACCCATAACCATGTACCACATAGCTGCACAAGTTTAAAATGCTTAGAATATATCCAAATTAAAAATTTGCTATTCCTTCTCATCTATAGCATTCATCCCTACTTGAAAATAGCAAATCTAAAAAACTCTGCTGAATATTTAGTTCACTAATCACTGGAACAAAATAAAGTGATTAAGTCTGTTTATGGGCTCTCCCCCACTCCCATTATCAATTCCTTCAACCACAAAGGTCGTGCTCTTTTTCCTTTAGTCCACTTTTTTTACCAGCAAATTTTAAGCGAATCATATCCTCATCCATTTATTAAGAAATTGTTTAGAAATTTATATTGCCAAAAAATTACAAGCTTTTCTTAAATTGTCAAAGTTATCTGTAAGATACTTATCATAGGAATGGCATTTTCCTATAGGTGCTCCCCATGACAACAAGAATTCGAGAATTCACAGCCTTGAGGGTTTTCAACATTTTTAAAAGAATTAAAACTGAGACCTTCCACTGTCTTCATCCCCAATGCCTTTCAGAACTCTTATTAAAATCTGTGATAAATGAAGAAGCCCAAATAAATAGATTTCTTATTCCACACACATGAAGAGACATAACTTTTCTGGACTGCTATTAAGAGCCAGTTCATACAGCCACATTTAAGAACACTTCAATAAACAAAAATATCTTTTTACCTATCCTGTTTTTCTAAGAAGATGTGTCAAAAAGGTAAAAGAAACTTTATGGTTCTTAAAAAAATGGCAAGGCACTAAAAGATTACCTTAAGCATACAAATATATTTCACTACCAATAATCAAAGTACTGAACTGCAACAGGAGCAAGGAGAAGGGCAGAGGGTTCACATGCTATGAAGGCACACTCTATGGCTTAAAATCTGAGTACATTACACCTTTTAGAAACAAGAAGCTTACCCCAGCACTACCATCACCATGTTATAATCTTTAAATACAGGGGGAAATACTTTTTTTTTTCCACACAAACTAGCTGTAATGTTATGCAATGATGCAAATGCTGGTAGAAACGGGGACAGCACTTCAAAAGTCCCTACCTAATATCATAAGTCACCATTGTATCATGCAATCAGAGCCTCCCAGACAAGCCACATTCCTCAGGAAAACTGAACAGCTCATTATAAACAAGTGGCCCACAAAGGAGTTTATAACTTACCAAGAGACAGAGCATGACCAAGTGACAAACTCAAATGGAAAAGAAACTAGGAACACAACAAAAATCAAACTACAGTACTTTCATCACCTCTCAATACTTGGCTCTGCTAGAAAGTTAGCTAGGAGGAAAGGCAGGATATAGCTTCCAGAAGTAGCAGAAGGTGTCTATGTGTCAGCAATTAAATCTTGCCTTTAATTGCAGTTAATGGCTGTCTAAATTGCTCACAAAAATTCCGTCTCTTTAAACTCTCAGTGAACATTATCAAAATCAGTCAGTTATTTTTAGTGTTGTACTTTTGAGACATTTAATTTGATAAGGATTTCAAAACGCCAACCCTCAATTTCCTACTGTAATGGATTATGTTTGAAAACATGTGTCTGGGTCATTAACATTGCTCAGTGCTGGGAAGGCTGTTTATACATGTTCTAATAGAAGAGTCAAGGATCAGATGTTTTCCATTTAAAATCATTAATTTGACCAAGTCAAAACCTTTTGTCAAAAACATGTCAAGTTCCCATGCATATGACTTTCAGAGGCTTTCTGGATGAAAAAACGGCAGTCCTTGGCCATTAAGGGACAGAAAGGACCTGCTACGGTGAGAATACACATCTGAGATGTAGAAAACCCATTTTCAAGTCACCAGTTTAATTCATCTGAGGAAGAAAACATTCATTGCTCTGACATATACTGGAAAGTGAATAATTATTATTAAAAAAACTCCTGCATTGCGAACAGGTCTACGTTTTCACTATATTGAACACAGTGTATGAAAACACTTGAATTTTATCTCATTTACAACAACTGCAGAAGGTACTCTTGGGTTGGAATGGTCAAAATGGATTTACATTTCCACCTTTAAAATAATTGATGGGGTTAAAATGGTCAATACAGATGAACATTTTCACTTCTAAACTAACTGATGCCTCTGACATAATCCATGCCATCCATGACCTGATGGCACATGCCACTACAGTCAATACACACTGTGCACTGATTTAGACAAAACTTTACTCCAAACTCCTTATAATGATTCTGCTCACTAAAAAAACCCAAAACCACAAAAAACCTCACCATATTTTACAAATGCTTGCTAAGGAAACTTCCCTGTACGAGCATCCAGGAGCCACCCTGGCACCACCTGAGCTGAGACTTAGAACATTTTGCAGCCATACTCTCCACGCTCACACAGTCCCACCAGGCTTCCCAGAGCAGAGAACCTCTCAGACATCCAGATCCTTAATCATTGAATCACGGTGCAATAACTAAATAACAACATAATAGCTTGAGCTGGTGCCCCTGAGGCGCCTCGAACAAAGGAGCCCCTAGACTTTTATAGGCTCACAGTCTAAGTGTGGGAAAGTCTGGAGTCATCGGCTCCTGCTGTGTCCCTGAGTGTCTGTCCCCTGGCTGGGCCACAGGTCCCAGGGCCCTTTGCTTGAAAAGGCTCAGCACTTCATGGCTTCTTGCTGGGGCTCAGGCTCCTGCCCCCAGAGCTGAACCTGCAGCTGCACCCCGAGCTACCTGCGCTGAACGGATTCCTCCACATGCCAATGTACTCCCCCATATTCACTTATGCCTATCAGTCCCTAGACAGGAGAAATTAGGAGAATTTACTGTCTGTATTGAGATGATTAGATTAGCACTTTAAGTGCTCTTACTGCATGTATCAGAACCCTCCCGTGGAGGTTCAAGAAAATCTTTTTTCATAGTCTTAGTGATAAAATCTTGTCAGCAACCTATAACATTACAAGTTTTATGACTTTTAAATCTTGGATATAGAGTACTCAGCAGGAAAAGCTTATTTGGTAGGTATGCATCAGAATTCATTGTGTGAGCATGTCTGCTGGAGGGAAGGAACCTAAATGAACCCAATATTTACCCTTACAGTACTGACTATATAAAATTTTAGGTTATGCTGGAAGCCCTCTTAACTGAAAAAAAAGTAATGATGACCATTCTGCATGCCTTTGTTGAAGCGTCACTTGTGCTCCTGATTGCGTTTTGAGATTTTAACAAGACATGTTAAACATTTTCCTATATGTGGCTCACTGACTTTATAGCATTAAAAGCATCAATTTTGCCTAAGATAGGGCCTTGTAATTTTGAAATACTCAACTAATGGTCAACCTATGATGAAAGTGTCAATAAATTAAAGGAGAACACACTAAAAAAAGAGAATGCATGTCCACAAAATTTGGAAAGAAACTATAATCAAGACAGAGGCAGGAAGAAATCAGACAATACAAGCGTAGTTCTCAGTCTCATTTATGATTCTTTTAGTCACTAGTAAATATTAAATATTTTAGTATTTAGTAAATATATCAGGGACATTGGGAAATTACAGATCTTGTACCTACATTCCCCACAATATTTTTTTTAAATTTACCCATGAAACATGAGGTTCTACTCAGACAGACTTGCTGGCAGAGCCCTGTTTTTTAGGAAAAATGTGCACAGAGTTACTGAGAAAAAGGCAAAGACAGTGAATAAATGCACAGAAGCTTCTTCTAACAGGGGCCTTAATACCTACTTCACACTCCTTTCTTCAGAATAAATTCAGTGCTTTTCAAGATGTCATATCTTAAGATGATAAAAACTGTGAAACTAATCAACTGTATAAATCTTTTTTGAGAAATTACAAAATGGGAGGCTTGCATCAAAGGCAGAAAGCTGCTGTGATGATGTGGCTTTTAAAAGTCTGTGCTACACCAGTAAGACATAAGGAGTCATAAAGAAACAAAATACTGACATGGGAAATAAAAATTAAGAGTGGGAGGAATCGATTAAACCACTGAAGAATGGTGACAGACTGGTTTAAAATAGGATGGAGATTGGGGCAGCAGAACAGTAAAGGTGGCATTGATTGTATGAGTCATACTTCTGTAACTCCACTCACTTTCCTAGAAATACCAAAAAACATCTCCAAAACAAACAAAAAAACCAAAACAACCGAGGCTTCAGAGCTTACACACTTCTCAGCAGAAGCAGAAATTCAGCTGGAGGGTAGAATGAGAGGGACGAGAGCTAATGAGACCTCCAGCCCACTGAAGAGGATCACTGAACCGTAACCTGTATCTGCCCAGGACTCAAAATGTCTATGTGATTTTTTCACAGTCCCTTTTGAAAACAAAGCAGTACATTAAAACCTTGTTATTCAAGGAAGTGTCAGCAAATAATTAAAATATTGGAAATAGCACATCTAAGGTAGAGAGGGTAAATAAGATGGCTGTGTCAACTAGCATGGGAAGCTTTTTGAAGTGTAGGCCCACCCTGTTGTCATTACTCATTGCTGAGTAAGTCAGGAAAAGACCTCATTCTTCATCTAGAAATATAAAGTCACACTCTCAAAGATGAGTTGCCTGGGCTAACTGTCATCACAGGGATTTTCATATTGATTATTCCAAACGTGCAGTAAAGTGATTATTCTGATTATTAACCAAACAGAAAATTTATCCTGTTAAGTTGTATGCACAAATGTCACGAGCTGCCAGAGCCATGCCCATTAGTGACTGCAATGATTCGCACTTCCAGAGCCTGTAAAGCTGCAGGCTGAATGGGAAAATGCTTAGTATAAACATAATTTGGTAGAGATTACACTTTATTAGACCTACAGCAGTGGTAACACTACTGAGGACAGTAATCTTTTGCTACTTGACCTTGCACTTCCATTTTCTTACTCAGGGAATTTGCATCAAGTGTATTAATTACAGAAGTCAGACACAGTAAGAAAATAAACACTGAGGGAAATTTTCAGCTCCCTCAAAGGAGAAAGGAAATAATGTAAGAAATTTTTCTTTCATTTAATGCCAATTAGTAAAGCACAGTTGAGATAAATCATAGAATTGAAACACAATTAAACATGGCTACAATAAATTACTATTATGGTTATTATTTACAACTTGACTGTGGCTAATAACCAGTGAGAGTGACGCTCATTATAACAGATAATGTATCATTAGCTAATATTAGATATCTGATGTTCTAAATGGCTGTCATAGATCTCTTCTTAAAAGGCTGTCACTATAGTTTAAAATAATTTAAAAATAATAAAATACTATTATAAGAAAGCACAGCATAATGAGTAGAAGAAAAGAACAGGTTCTAAAAAATGCATGAGACATTGCTTGGTAAGTTGACCTTTTAGAAATACCCACTCCTTCACCTACCTTCTAAATGAAAAGCAGGATTATTTTTAATTCCAGATAATGAGAGCAGATATAAGTACTCATAATTAAAAGTCACTTAGATTTGAGCCAGCTACAGTTTTGCTATTATAACATAGAATAACACTCGAGTTAAGGTTGCATGACAAATACCATTCTGCTCCATTATATTTAAAATTCTTAGTTCTGAAATTTTTCAGTTGTGATACAACATTTTCCCACGAGACAAAGACCTAATTCTTCAAGAAATATAAAGGGACAGAAGAATAAACTTCTGTTCAAAAGAAGATCCTACCTCCATAAAAGTCTAAGTGCAAAACCACCAACAAAGATGATGTTTTTTTCTGGGAGGAGAAATAAACTTTTTCCACAATATAGGAAAACATCTTCCTTTTGTAAATACTTTTAGCCATGGAAAACAGCAGAGGATTGAAAGCTGGAATTTGACACAAAAATAACCCTCACTAAAAAGAAATGCCTATGACTGCTTTATCAAAAATGGTTTAGGAAAATTTTGCCGAAGTGTCTGTGTACATGGCTGAACTGGAATTTTTTCTAAGATTCTGAAGAGCACAGCTAAGGAAGACTGTTTAGAACATCTGTGAGTTGCTAACTCCACAGGGGGAGGACCCCAAAGCCACACGCAAGATTGGCTGTACACGCCGCTGTGCCAAGTTGCTCTTTTCCCAAACAAAACCAAATCTATTTACAACACTTATGGAGCAAAGGTTGTTGAATGGCACTAATTATATGTTTATCTTTTCATTTTCTCTTGGTTGCTTTTAGGATTCAATAGCTCTGGAGCTGGTCACCTTTATTTCTTAACTGATTGTTTTCTATTCCTTTTGCTAGGTATCAGTGATACTCTTTTTAAAGGTACTGTCTTAATGTAAGTAAAGCATAATGATCCCATTAAAGTAATGGTATATGATGGACTCAAGCACACTATCTCTCGCTGCACTGGGAAATATCTTCTTCCAAATACTCCTGAGCAGGGTCTTACAGGATTTGGATTTTTCTACCAGTGCTACAAGTCATGGCATGTGCAATACATTGGGAGAATGGTAGCTCAGGTTGGTGTTAGGAGGGCTGAGATGCAACTTGCAAGAACTTCCAGGGAAATCTTGCTTCTAACTTTCATTAGATTAAATTCAAAATCCTAAAATGGTTTTGAACAAGCTTAGTTTCTCCATATTTATACACCACATATCCTGCGGGACAAAAAATGACAGACATCTGCTTTGGTGAAGTTGGATGTACAAGA
The DNA here is from genome assembly GCA_013397895.1 of Origma solitaria. Taxonomy (NCBI): domain Eukaryota; kingdom Metazoa; phylum Chordata; class Aves; order Passeriformes; family Acanthizidae; genus Origma; species Origma solitaria. Next base: position 2,507,417 of record VZRL01004167.1, read on the forward strand.
AGAGTAAGATGACAGGATTTGAATTCTTTCTTTCTGCAGAAATGCAGACTTTCATTTAAAGCCAAATTGTTAAAATCCAAGGAAGCATAGTTCTCTTTTTTGGTATAAAACCAGGTACGAATGAGAACACAGGCTTCGTTTCATTTCACAGTCTAATATAAAAGCTCATTAGCTCAGAGATCTTCAACTGTCCCAAAGAGAGGCAGTTTATAGGGCCCTGCTTCCTTACACCTGTGTTTTCAGAACCACAGAATGGAATTTCTTTTTCAATCTCCATCTCTACAGCAAGGATGTGGGAAAGGTTATTATCATGTTGCTAAGGGAAATGCACCATCCCATCATCAAAGGCCAATATTATTGACTGACAGTATTCGGAGAGGGTTATGGCTTGTAAAACCAGTGATTCGAATTACAACTGGAACAACAGTGCTCTCTCTTGGAGCGAGACAAGGAGACATAACAGAAACTGTTACATCTTATATTATTTTTATTTCTACAAAATTCTGTGAGATGCATTTAACTTTTTCCTGCTCTGACCTCCATTTTACTTGAAGTGCAACGGAAAATGTTTCCTAGTTTGATAATTGACTGAAAATGAAAGATTAAGTAATGCTCTCTGCCCTATTTTTCAGTTTCTTGTATCATTTTCTACTAGACTTCCAATATGAAAAACATCTTTACTGTTTTATTAGTGCAACTATTCCACTTCAAATAAGTAATTTACAGCCCATTTTGAGGTATATGAACACCATTTCCTTCAAAAATAAAGGCACTACAGTGTACTTGTCAGTGCCCCTGACACAGAGCAATGTTTGATTACCTCATCACAAGAATTTATCATACTATTTAAAATTAGATTTTCTTACCTCTTACACCTTTATCTGAGCTGAGCAGCCCATTTCTTTGTATGTGTCATATCTAAGTGGTTTTCCAGGCATGGGGAGACTCAGCTACCGAATCTGACTTAGAATGTTGAGGACTTCAGTGTTCATTTAAAGTGGTGTTCCAAGGAAATAAAGACATGTACCATGGTATCTTGGCACAACATTGCTCAATTTCAGACAAATCTGACTGAGCGACAGGTATTAAAAGTGTTAAATCCCAAAAGAGGAAAGAGAATCAGTGACTAGCTGACCACTGATATCCCATCGGTACCCTCCACTGATGAAAAAACTGAGCAAGAACAATTCCTAACCCTTCTAATAGCAGGAATCAGCTGGATGGCTGTACAATGGTTGTACAGACAATGGGAAATATGGGAAAGAGAATATATGGGAAAAAGAAAAAAAAAGGAATTTCTTTTCAGGGCTTGGCCAGGTCTGAAGGACTCTGTTATTTTATGTGCTGGAAGAACGTGCAAGACACAAATTTTACACCACCAAACTTCATTAATTCCAGTTAGCCAGCTTTAATTTAACATTACCACAAAGTGACTGAAAACAACCCAATCAACTGACTGTAGGCAAACAGAAAGTAGAAAGTTACTTGGGAGAGGGAAAATTTTAAAATCGATATTCCCATAAGTGTGACTTAGTCCACATTATAACCCACAATTGAGTCAATGGTGCTGAAAACCCAAGTTCCCACTTCCTTATCTAAGTGAACAAGTGGCAAGGTGACCTCTTTGCTAGATGATGCAGCACTGCTCTGAGTACCTGGGTGGCCTCAGAAGACCTCTTTCAAAAGTTAGGCTCTGCCTTAGGCTATTCTGTGTCCCAGGGATGGATACCATCCATCCATCCTGGAGTCAGCTGAAAAAGTGACATAAGGCAACTCACTCCTCACAGCTTAAACCTCATGAAGTTGTGGACATTATCCCAATATTTATTGTTAACTAAAATGCCAGGTCTGTGGCTTACACTGGACTTATGCCAAAACTGTTCTTTGACAAACCTTTACTGTCTCCCGTATCCTGGGAGTAACTAGCCATTGTTTCATTAAAAGATATACTTGACATAAAAAACAAAGAGAAGTCTGTTGATGATACACACACATATACAGGAATGCACAGATTCAAATGGGATGATGGATAAAAACACAGTCTTACAAATAACAGTTTCAAGCTGTCATCTGCTGGAAATACATTCTTCTCAAAACCAACATTGTATTCCAGGTATTTCTTGAAAATTGCATGGCATATACACAGAACATCTGATGATATCACAGTAATTTGAAAAAAAGGAAGAAGTGATAATAGCACTTCACAGTACACCAGATAACATGATAATAAAAATTAATAAATAATATTTATTATTAAATTAATGAACTGTACCTTGAAAAATAATGGCTCCTCAGGAAGGGGGCTAACAGGGAGGGAGGCTGTGCTACTAGCTGGACTCATGTCTGTACTCTGAAAGAAAAGCACACAGGAAGTTTGCATTTCCGATCAATTTCTGTGCACAACTTTTTACAGTTTGGGGAAGCGAGGGGGAGAAAATCCAACAGAATTAGACTGACAACCTGCACTTTATTTGCTTGTAATTAGGTCAAGTATTTATGGCTAAGTACTCTGCATTTTCTTTATTCTGAATGAACTCCCCATTCAAAGACTGAAACACATGCACAAATACATGAACATACTGTTCATATTCATTCAAAAAGAAAACTTTATTCATCTAAAAAAAACCCTACAATATAAAATTTTAATTATTTTTTGGAATCACCCAATGGTATATTTAGAAGGCAAAATTAATAGGAAAGCAATATACTGCAGGAAAGTATTTGGTTCAATGTTTGGAAAAAGACCACATTCACATGAGTCAATATACCTTACAAACAAGCACTAATACATGAAAACAAACAGTGAAAACCAAATTATTAATGAAAATAAGTCACTCTACTTCAATGGACCTATAAGGTCATAATGCTTGAAAGACTGATCTAGAACCAGCCCCCTTTCAGATAATATATCCATAACCTGTTGGTTAGCGTGGTTACTATTTCTACAGATGTGAAAGATATTAAAAGAAGTGAGAAGCTCTTAATAACTTGGAATGGTAATAACAATATAAGAACAAAATCTCAGTTTTTAAAAAAATATATATAAGTAATACCACAATTGTTTTGGAGCAAACTAGAATAATGACACTTCTTGGGACATAAGTCCTTAAATGCCAAGATGGAAAAATCCACCACCACCACCGATAAAACAGAAATGAAAAATTTAAAATAAATCAACAAGTTTGCATCGCCTAGTACTGTGTTCCTTTTCAGAATGTAGCATTGCAAAGCAGAACAATTTAATAAATTCAACTTGTGCACTTAACCAATCCGATACTTGGTTTTGCATCACTATGAATCTACTCTAAGTCCTTTGATAAAGCCTGATTCTGCAAGTGGAGAACACCACTCCACTCAGTAAGTTGTAACAGTTCATTCATCAGAAGATTTTTATAGAGAGATGCTGAATTTTATTCAGCCAACTGATGGGAGATGAAAAAAGACAAAATTTTGGGTACAAAACCCCTATGTCAAATCCAAAATAGGGCACAGAGACTTCAAAGTTAATACCTACTGAGAAAATTTCTGAGTTTAATTAGACAGGTATCGGTTACACCGCAGCTTAAAGAAAAGACTACGGTTACTTACCAAATAAAAGGGATGCAAGTAAATGAGAAAGAAGGGGGCCATGGTAATTATATCCTAAGAGAGGGACAGGTAATTAATAACCCATGGAACACAGAGATGATGTTGAGGAATAAAGAGAGATTCCAGCATGTCAGAAAGCCAGTATCTTTGTGCAATCCATCGTATTCAGAAACATTACAAATTTTACCTCAGACTCCTGCACCTGATCATCAAGAAAACTGGGCAATAATAATTACAAAAGGAGGTGAAACTTAGTTGTTTAAGCATAGACTGCAGACAAAACTGGACACCTCTGTTGGAATGTTCTACCTCAAATGCCAGCAGCTCTGTTGAAGACAATTCGCCTTTTAATTCACACAGAATAGAAAGAAACTAAGAGGGGGGAAAAAAACAACCAAGCAGCTGCTTTCCAAACCAGATCAAATGCCCTAATCTGTAATTAGAAGTGTGCAGGAAGGCAGTCCCATCTTTCAACATTGAAACAGCCTCCCTGTGAAAATCTGCAAAGCAGATTGGTCCCTGCACGCTGCATGAGCCGAGTAGTTCAGGGCTAGCTGGAATCTCAGGAAGGTTTAACAGCCCTGAGGATGATGCTGTGGCTGGGACAAAACATCTCAGGGCACATCCCCAGAGTGGCCTCACATAAATATCTGTTCTTCCCTGCTGACTGGGCAGGAGCTGAGTGTCACACTGATGTGGCACCGGAGCTAGAAAGGCTGCTGAGAGGAGGGGGGAGGCACAATGACCACATTTCTTCTGGACTGAAAACAGTTTGAGTCTGGCCAGACAGGAGCAGTGGCAGAAGAGCCTATGTCTGCCTAAAGCTGTCCTCATATCCATACTCTCAGTGGCCCCTCCAACAACTTCAGTAATTTTCCCCTCTAAGGAAAGCAGAGCAGTATCTCTGCCTGTGTAAATTAATTAAACCCAGTGGCACCAACACAGTTTATTATAGTGGAGAATTGAGTGAGACAGTACCAAAAGGGTTGTTTCTTGAGCTATTAAAAAACCCAAACCCTTACAAACTAATCACTGCTATGAAAGATGTTGTTAGCTTGCCCTCCTGAAGCGATATACTAAGAATTTCAAACAACACCACACTCCCCACTAAAATTTACTCTCTGTGGTGTGTTTATCATAATCACACTTTGCAGTCTAAAGCTCCCTATATTTATATTTAAAAACAAAAAAATCACTGTGAGGAGTTTACTCAACGGGGACTTTTTATTCGTTGTTGTCTAAACCAATTGTGTTCTCATAAAAGCAGTCACTCACTTTCAGTCCAGCACAAACTTGATAGGTTTTAGTTATAAATTAACCAGAAGATGCTATACCATTAGGCTATAATTATATCTTCTAAGTCATCACAAATGGTAAATAAACATAATTTGTATCTTAATTCTAAATACTAGGCAAAATTAGGACATCTAATTTGGCAGTATTTTGCTGTGCAACTATCATTTTAATATGTATTTTTAATACACAAAATGCACAGCTGGGTTTTGTTGACTGAGCCTTTTTCATGTGTCACTGGAGACCTCTGAGTTTACTGGAGGGCAGAAAATTTGCACAACTTTAATCACCTAAACTACATTTTCAAAATATCTGAATACCAAGCAACTCAAGTATTTCTCAGAACAACCCTTTACAAAAATACCATCTTGCCCATGCCAAAAAAAAAACCTGTGAGCATTTGTTTCAGTGCTTTTAGGCCTTTTTTTTAAGTTTGGAACAGGCTGCTAATATGCAGAAAACTGACATTATTAGAATTTTGTCAATAATCCTTCCATTATTACAAAGGTCAATGCTTGAGTTTTATTCTAATTTCTAGATCAGTCTAAACAAACATCATCCTTGTACAACTGAAAAGGTACCCTGGAGTCACTGCCAGGCCGTGCTAATCATTTAGCCTTGGAGAGCAGTGTTAAAGCTGTGATCATCAAAAAGCAAAACAAGAGCTTTT
>VZRL01004168.1:0-197548 GCA_013397895.1 Origma solitaria
TCTCAAACGAAGACACATGGTCACATAAACCTCCCACAAGCTGCCCTTGAGTTTTCCTTTACAAACATGAGATCAGTTTGGACAACTGTCAATGATGAAGCAGTACTGTTCTCTAGTTGTAATTCAAAGTTTAACCTTAAGTATATATGTCAATCTTATTTTTCCTAATTGTATTATGTTGGCTGCATCTACAATAAGATGACTCTGCTGTCTTTTTGCCCTGTCTCTTGGTTCTTGTGAGGTTTTCTGAAGGTCCTCATTGCTTGCCTACTCAGATCATCTCTTGTGGACTAGCAAACTTCAATTTTGTGTTCTGTTTTCAGTTCACTGAAGATTTTAATAAAACCACTTCCAGCAACTAAAAGGCTAGGATCAAACTTTTTGATGTACTCTTTTCTCAGCTTCAAGACTCCTGCTTGCTTGCTTTCATAGAGGTGTGGCTTCAAAAGGGCAGAGCACAGTCTTAACTACAGCTTGGCCTGAGGCTGATAGAAAATAAGGCTGTGTAGATCCCAGGTCACTTCATTCTTTAGCGAATCTCTTCTGCAAATGTATCCATAATGGTATCACTGTGCCTTGGTTGGTTAGGCATTCCTTATGTGAAAGCGTTACACAGATTCCCAAACTTTCCTAAGGTTACCTACAATGTAGATGGAAGTGATATATGTCTCACTAAATTAGCTCCAGGGACACACAATTTTCTGTGCAGATGTCAGATTAGAGTAGGGAAGGCCTAAATGTAGCAAATTTATTGCTAATCATCCTGGAGGCTAATGCCATTTTCTGTCTTCACAGGGCTTGTAGGTGTTTGATGAAACCATGCAAAGTACTACACTAACCACTGCAGTGGGGCTGCTTGCTTCTCCCTGCAGGAATGTATTGCAAAATGATTTGCTCTCCCTGAAACCTCGTTTAACATTAACTCTTCCGATGATTTGATCCTACATGAAAAGCGTGGCTTCTTGGATCAATTCAGTGGAAGTTTATTTTCAAAATACATGTAGGTGATGTGAAAATTGATTTATTTTCCAAATTAATCACAAGGTGGTAATTATAATTATCAGAGTATTGCACATGAACTCATTCTGTCCTGGTTATCACTAAATATTGTTTGTTTCTGGTCTGCATTCTATTTTCTTGCCCCCTCCAAATACTCATCCTTTGTCTTGATCTGGAAGAATACTAATTAGTGATTTATTTAGTTTCAAAAAAACTTCAAAACATTCTTATCACGTCTAACTGTGATTTGTCAACACCAAGTATGCTAGAGCATTAGTGTTGATGAAATTATTATGGTTTAAGGGTAAAAGAGAGAAAAGTTTTTCATGAAGGACACCTTGTCAAAATATTGAATCTCGGCAGAATAAAGCATCAGTCTTTTGAGTATCAAGAAAGGTATATTGGCCAGCTGGCATTTGCCTAGAGATAGTTGGTGAATCTCAAAATCTCCTTCTTTTAAAAAAATTTTTGGTGAGTGATCATTTCCAGCTGTAGTGCCTCTCTACTGAAAAGTTATTCTGTTCCTATAAAAACCCCACTGCTTTAAGGTGTATTAAAATCATATACGAGGAATGTTCTTTAGAAGTAGACATTGCACTCAGGGTTCAGTCGGTTCAGACAGCGTGAACACTGAAAAACGCATGGGTTTATATGTTTAGTGTATACAGATTGACTCAGTTTCTACTTTCCACAGAAAAATATGAATGCATAAGGGCCATATTACTGCTAACACTTTGCAGTGGTAGAATAAAAACGTTGAGAAGTGAGTAAAGGAGACAGGATGGAAGGACAGGAGGAAAAACAGCAGTGGGTGACTATTTTTGTAGTGGACTGGCACCTAGAGCAATGGAGCTCTGGACACAGACATTTTATGTGTAATAATGCTAATCACTATAACTGCTACCAGAATACCCAAGAGACTGCAAAATATGAACTCATTGAGCACAGAATTCCGAATACATGAAACCTAGACAAGAGGTGAGAGACAGTAGGTAAATTCAAGGGAACATCAGAAAACTCACAAAAGAGTTAAAATGCAAGGATGTCACTGCATAGACAATTTTACTAGTTGTCAGGGTTGGTGTTTGTTTTGCTGGGTTGGTTTTTTCTTAAACCCAGAATAAATATTGGTATAAGGAAATTTGTGTGTTTTTAAGGAAATTAGATATTGCTCGGGACTTAGTCTCTAATAGGATGGGTCACTAGGAATAAGCACAAAAGTGCTTGCTGCTGCAATCACCACCAGTTATACAAGGAAGACTGGTGTTACAAGTCACTAAGTGTGATAGGTTTTGTTCCTCTGAACAAACACTGAGTGTTTGTTGCTTTGGCCAAGGAAGAAGTTAACACCTGCAACAGCCTTGCCATAGTTAAGGCTATTTTAGACAATGCCTGAAAGTTGATAATAGCTTCTGAAAGTTTTTTTGCTTCTCTGGATTAATAGGAAAGTCCCCATTTGGATGTCACATGTCGGGAATAGAGGATTTGCAATATTTAGTTACAGCTAAAACGTGATCACCCACGGCAAGGAACAGATTCTGAGCAAAGTGTGGTATCTTCAGGGTGGTGAAGGTTTGGCTGAGATGTAAAAAGGTGTAGTGAATGTTCTTTGAATATGCCAGCAACCCTCCTAGCATGCAGCTGTGCAAATAACTGATTTTTCGGTTAGGTGTGTGAACCCAAACACACTCAACATGTAATTTCTGCTGATCCAGAATGACAAAGTTTCCAATTGCTTTATGAAACAGACACCCTCAACACTTTTGTTCCAGCTTTAAAAAATGTTCTCTTTGGCTGAAACAAAATTGCTCGTTTGGGTTTTTTGCGTCTAAAAATATTTAAAAATCAAACATAACTTCATGCGGTCTCAATACACCACTTGGAAACAAACGATAAACCTCATTCAGATTTTCTTACCAAATTAGATATGAATTTGTGAAGAGTTTCAGTGGTCACAAAATTGCTGATTTCAGTGAACAAGCTACTTGGGGAAAGTAAGCATTCATCCAGTTGCTTTTATAATACTGACTGCCAGGGTATGAGCCTTCTCTGGTGGCTTGGTGTGTTCTGGCCTTCTGTCAAATCTGCAGTAGCTGTTCCCTTGCTGGAGGGTCAGAGCTATTGTAGATGAATGATCAGGATCCACATTTTGCTCTTGGTGTTTAGAGGTACCATCAACTAAAGCAATGCATGGGCAAGCCCTCAATGATCTGTTTTCTGCACATTTCAAGGCTGCGGAGCCTTGTCTCTTGTCAGGTGTTCATTTCCTGGTACATCTGTTCTGCAAAGACTTGGGAATTGTTTCCAAGTATAATGAAAATTGTCGTTTAGATGTTGTCCAAAAACATGTCTATTAGACTCAACAGTGTGGTAGAATAGTTTACCCTTTAAACAGCAATCATCAACCTTAACCAGAGTCATGCAGTTACTGGTTTGAATGCCACTAATCCTGATTTATGCCTTACTGCTTCACATGAATGAGTTTGCTTGCAGAATATTTAGTGTGAGTAGAGTGCCAGATCCTGTTCCTTGAAATAAGAAATGTTTATATTGTTGGGAAGTGATGTAATGGCAGCTTGAATTATGTTTATTAGCATGTGAAAAGTTTTAGCAGTATATCTGTCTGTTTTCTATTAGAGATTTGTATCCAATAACAAAAAAATACCCATGGATAACAAACTGGAAAATGGATGCATATTTGGCTGGCTGTAACTGTTGCGGGGAGGATGGGGCTGGAAAGGAGCTGTAGGGTTTTTAAAAATATTTTTCAGTAACAAAACAAGTTTAATGAAGGTGTTGTAGAGAGATAATATTGTTTTAAATTGGAAATTCAAAATAAAAGTTAATCTGAAAGTAACCCTAATTTTTCTGCCTGTATTGGGAAGCATTGTTACTTACCTGAATTTAAAATTTGATACAGCACCATTTCTTATTTTTTTAATTTATATTCCTGAAGAACATCTCTACTAAGTAATTACAGACCTCTTTTGATGGATAATTAACTGGTGCATGGGAAGGGTGTTTCTTATTCATCGAGGTAGCATATTATATCTGTTTCGCAAAAATTGAAATTAAGGTGTCTGCTGCTTTAGTGAATCTAGACCTTACCACATTAGAAGAAAAATGTAAAACAGTTAAAATGTACTGTGTAGTTAGAAGTTCTTTTATTTGCACGTGCACATGCAGTTTAAAATGTTCTTAATTAAAAACAAACAAGCAAACAAAACCAAATATTGTGAGTGCTGCTGGGTTTTTTTCCTGCATTTGCCAAAACTTCTAGTGGTGTTCACATGTCTTTCCTGTCATTTTTTATTTGTTTGTTTTGAGATAAGGAATACCAGAATTAAAAATTTTTGTCTTCAGTAAAAGTTGTATGGCATAAAAGCACATATTGTGGCTTTATGTCTGAACAGTTTTCTAGTTCTCACACCAAAATGATATTGGAAAAATCAAATATTTTAACACAGTAAAATGCACCAAACAAAATCAGATATTGAAAGGAGATTGTCCACTTGAATGGAATGCTGTTGAAACTGGAGTCCTACATTGCAGGTGATATAGATTATGACAGATTATGAGGTTTAAGCAATTGAAGTCAAATCTGAGGACCGGAGGAAAATGATATATTAATGTTCATGCAATTGCAAATAAATTGAGGCTTCAAAACAGCGTCTAGTGAACCTTTAGGTTTAGTACAGTATAGATAAAAGTACATTTATCATGAGAGGTGATGGTAAGACTTGGCAGATAATATAGGAGATACATATATATATAGACAAAATTGTCTCCTAATGCATTTATAGATACCCTGAAAAAAGACTTTTGGCAAGAAATTTTCTTGCTGTAAATTCAGTCAGGAAAAGAGTTTATAAAACAATTGTTTTCTGCACTTTTTTTTACTTTTTTTTTTTCATTTACTGTAATAGATGATTTGTAAATAGTATCATCTGGAAAATAATAGATGTGCATCCAAGTCAATGTTTGGGAAACCGGATTGAATCATTTCACTAGAATTTAGATCTGTGATGATAATGTGGAACCTAATTAGAGCCGAGGATTATAATTCATGTGTAAATGCAGTCAGCAGAAATTGCTGTTTGTAAAAGCAATAGTAGTACTGTAGGGAGAAAGAGAGGAAAGAATGTCCACAAAAGAATAGATGAAGTGGCCAGAGTAGCAGGGAGGGGGACAAAGCCTCTGAGGGGCTGTCTTTTGGTTGGAAGCATCCACGCAGCAACCTGGACACTAATCTCTGGATGGAATCCTGAGATCTTCCTGCTTGGCTATACAGAAAAGTTGGCTATTTGATAAAACTTCTGAAAAGCCTAGGATTTGTTTAACTTGGGTTCTTAATGATCCTACAACTCTGGCATGAAAAGCAAACTGGTGTTGTTATAGAGAGGGAAGATGGAAAACTGGAGAAATCATACTTTTCCATAATGGAATATCTGAAAAAAAAGTTAATACTCAAATACAAATTAGTAGTTTCGTTGTACTGCAAACATCTGTGTCCTGAAACCAATTTTACATGCAGCCAGTGGAAATGAACACTTCCCATGTGTGCTGGCCTAACACAAGAGAAATGTTTAGAGCTGTTGGAGAACTCTGGGATGAAACACTTTCCTTTCGAAAATGGCAAGCTGATGAAATAGAGGTTTTTTTAAGAATTAGTTCCTTTCAAAAACCTTTTGATTTTTGAAAGAGAAGTACTGACACTGCCAAAAAAAATTTGGCTTAAGTTTTATTAATACAAACATTCCATTTTTAGTTCAAACCAGCTTCTCATACCCCTAAATTAATTAATGTGAGACAGTAATTAATTAACTTCAGACACAAGTATGTCAGCATTATCTGAACAACCTGCTCAATGTGCTATTGCTGGAGAACGATTCCATGGCAGAACAGAGGAAATAGCATTTGCATAGTTTTACTGAATATTACAAATACTAATGGTATTTTGTAATGTAAGTGCTTCACAGGAGGAATTATATGTAGCATAACATGAACACAACTGAACACAAATAAAATAAAACACAAGTAAATAAAATAATATAGCAAGTGTTACATTAATATTTTTTCTGAGGCAGCATTTTACACCTTTCATATTCCCTACTTTCTACACAGGAAGAATGCATATTTTCCAAGAATCAGCATGTGCTTAACTTGGTCACTTGATGACCAAGTCGTCTGCCAATCTATCTACTATTTGGCTCTTCAACAAAGGCCTCATTTTCTGAATCAAAGGCCTAAAAATCTATTCAAAGAAATTATGCTTCAAGAAGCATATACATGACTATTTTAAAGCATGTCGTAGAGAAAAAAAACCACAAGAGTAAAGTGAAGTATTTCTTTATTTTTACATTTGGCAAATCCAGAAGATTGATAAGTAGACTAGACTGAGAAAAAATAAATTAGATCTTCCTGATCATCTCTCATTTTATTCCAGTTCAAAAATAGATATCTATCTAGCAGGCCAAGTCTCGGGCTATTTAAATTGTTTGGAAACCATTTTCGTCTGTCCCAGTTTACTGAGCCCTGAGATGCTAATTTTCAGTTAGTATCTTATACAAATTTTTATACAGCGGTTTGTTTTTTTGTTTATAAATCTGAAATACACTGGGGACCTTTCTCATACTGTACGGGCCTTTCTCATACTGTAAAATCAAAACCAGGAGAGATAAAAAAAATCTCAGATTAATAAACACATGACGTCAAACACTATTTTCTCCATATACATTTTATCAAAAATTAAATTAAACAAGGTTATGGGCTCACAGATGAGTAGTTTTTTCCATGATAAATGTTCTTGGAAGAGCGGGTGCAAAACGTGAAGGTGTTTCCAAGGCAGGAGAGTGTGTCTCATGCTGGACCTGAAGAAATGGGTTGTATGGTCATACCTTAAAAATACAATATAACAGTACACTAAAACTCTCAGCAGTTACTAAAAAACACAAACCAAGACAAAGTAAACCAAAACAAACAAACTTCCATAATTTTTTTAATTTTGGGCTTTTAACATACAATAAAATGTTACAGACTTAAGTCAAAGAGCTTGGACAGCTCTTAGGTTACATGGAGGAAAGTGTTAATTTATAATTAAAAGAGAAATGTAATTACTGGAAATCTGATGCATTGAGGAATATTCTCAAACAGAAGTGTTTAAAGTATCACATCGAGATTTCACTAAAGCAATTAGGAGTGAGGCATAAAGGCATCTCCGTGCTCAGAATTGTCTTACAGTAAAATCTCTTGAGTATTTTCACCCCCATAACTGCAATTCTGCGAGGTCTTGTGGCAGCTGGTTGGTCTGCTGCAACTCACAAAAATCACACCAAGCATTCACAAGCTTCTTCTGAAGTTGTTATATTATTTATATTTTATGTTGATACGTGCTGCACATCTATTTTTAAATAAAAATAAAAAGTTTTGTAGTTTTTAAACTAAAGTATTAGCTGTGAGTGCTGAAGACTTATTACCAGAAAACTAGGATTCTACGATTGCTACTGTTTCCTTCCTTCCTTCCTTCTTGCCTTTCTGCCTTCCTGCCTTCCCTCCTTCCTGACTGTTAGAAAATGAGTCTCAAATATCTTGTGAAATGTAATACCAGTCTATGAATAACTGGATAAGTGGAAAAGGTTTTACATTTGTTCAGATCCCTTCTCTTTGTTCTCTCACTTCCTTCCCTATTGTTAGCTTTTATAATTGTTTTTTTTCTTTGTTTTCTTACCTGCAGTACCCTGTAGAGGTTTTTTCTGTTGTACACAGAGGTTTTTTCTGTAATAGATTTCATTATCATATAGTTCAATTCTATTTAAAATTTATTCTTTGTTTATTTTTGTTTGATTCTAACCAGTGAAACACAAATCGATAAGGGAAAAAGTGTTAACCATTCCCTTTCCCCTTTTCTCCCTGTGAATCACCCCAGGGTGCAGAGGAAATGACAAGACATAGTTATGGTTTTTGTCGGGTTTTTTCGTCTTTCAGGAGCCACTGAGAACAGAAGAGGACAACTGCTCAAGTTAGTATTTTGAGTGACTAATCACTCAAATGGAAAAGCTAGTTGGTGTTATGTCCTTCTGTAAGGATTGTGCATATTGAGATTGCAGGGGTTTTGCTGTGGGTTCTTGTTAACATCATGAACCAACCGTTGTGTGGTCCACTAAAAATTAATATAATTTAATAAAAAATCCTTATTGCGTTTGGAAAGGGCTGATAGAAAGAACCCTATATTTTAAACTGTCTGGAGTACTTAAGCATTGCATTCTGGATTGCGGCTGTATGCCTAAAATGATGTGTTTGATATATTAGCCAAAATGAGGATTATTAAAGCTATCTAATCAAGTAACTAAAAAAAATTAGCATTGTTGATTGGATTTAAATTTTCTCCTGCTTATCTGCTTGAGAAATATGACATCCTTTTATGTTGCATATGTTACGAATTAAATGTAACTTTCAGCTCCTTTTTCACAATTCCTACATATATACTTTCCTTTATAACAAACTAACACATTTACAAGCTCTGAAAACCCACAGCTGTTTGTGTTAGATGGAGAAAGTGTGCCTATTTTTGCTCCTATAGGAAAAAAATTGAGTTAGGTTCAAAGCGCTGGTAAACATAAAAATGGTAATATTCCAAGGTATTGTGGTTATGACAGATACAGCTTGTTAAACATATCAAAGCATACCACAGATAACAGCTGAATTAAGCTGGATAGTTAGGAATTGATTCTAGTTGAAAACATACTTTCTTTACATGAAATTTAACTACATCAGTACATACCCCACCCAAACATTTGTTTGTTTTCTAAAACTTGGAGTAGTGATGCATATGGAAAAAATCTAAAGAGCTTCATATGTTCAGAAATTGTGCAGAACTATTAAACAAGATGCCATTCAGATTCAGCTGTTGTGACAAGTAAGAGAGCAAAATGTGAACTGCGTGCAAAATATCATTCCCCCTTTGTGAACAGCATCAGGAGATTTTTTTGGCTTGCAGGCTGAACAAGTGACACGGTTAGCTGAGTGACAATTCACTTCCAGCTAATTCTTGGCATCAAACTTAAAGTAGTCCTTGTACAGCTGCTCTGACTGATATAAGCTCTACTATGGATATGGTGCTGTTATATTGGTGCTTTGGGGAATCCTATAAAAACCTTGCCTTCCAAGCTAGAAGAGAGATTAAGGGGGTTTTTTCTTACTTTTTTTTGTTCTTTTTTAAGCCTCAAAATGTTCATTTCTCATCTCATTAAAATCAATGGGAATTTAACATTAAATCCAATGTTAGGTTTTTTTTTCTCAAATGACAATTTATACAGTTGTGGGGCTTTTAATGAGCTCTATTGGGAAACTTCATTTGAGAAACTAAACACTCCCTAGGTTTTAACTAGTCTCCGAACACATCAAACATGATGAGGTAATGTTTTCAGATTCATGTATCTTACTGAAGCAGTGGTCAAGATGGGAGGAGAGGCGGCTCTTCAGTGCTGGTTCTCTCTGGGATAGAGTTAATTTTCTTAGTAGTTGGCATGGGTCTTTTCTTTGGATTTGCAGAAACCTTCCTGCAGCACTCTCTGTAACTCTGTCCAGGTAAGCATCAAAGTATTGCCTGAAACCACCAAACATTGACATTGATTTAGAAACAGTTCTGGAAATGTATGTTGGAATTCAGTACCAAGCCATCTTATTTGAGTTCTCTGGCTCTGTAAAAAAGAGTGTGAAGATTTTTGTAGTTATATCGTTTTTAAAAGCCACTCCCTTGTAAAGAGTTTGAGGACTGTTTGGTAAATTACCCAACATGTAGCTTGGTGCTGTCTGTTAATTGTGGCTGTTATTGTCATTCAAGGTGTAAATGAAGAAAGTATATTTATTTATATAGTACTTAAGTGGCCAAGAAAGAGACACATTTCTAGGGACATGTACTAAGTAGATGGTCAGAACATTTTAGCAGGATATTAAGTAACTGAAACAGAACTTTACATCATAGCATCACAACATCATTAAAAGAAATTTTAACCATCTGACATGATATCAAAGTGAATGACAGCATTTCTATCTGCATCTAAAAGCCATATATCACATTTTCCATGGATCCTAGCAAGATGAGCACCAACAATGTGTAACTTCTGAAATGCAGTAAAAAACTGACAGGTAAAATTGGTATCTGCTGCCAATGTGAAAACAGCCATTAATAATGGCTCCTATAGTACCTGAATTCATGTCTTTTTAAGTTTCTCAATGCACACAAAGTGAAGCAGGTTTCTGCAAAACTTTGAAACCTAAAACTAAGCAAGGTAATGAAAAAGGTGTCTTAGGTCAGTTTTATCATGTGCATTTAAAATTAAAAGAGAAAAGAAAACTCTCAAGCATTGTCAGAGAAAATGTGGCAAGCATATATAAGATATATTTAGCTATATCAACTGATTGATCCTTTAGTTCAAGAATTTAGACAGATTCCGGGAGAACAAGAGCAGATTATTTATTAACAATAGTTACTCGTGTGTTCTCTGATGAGATGCTGGACCAAAGGCATCCTAAATTTGCTTTTGGGAAGCAGTTTGGACATCTCTTTCCACAAGTCGTTGCTGGACCACAAGAACCTGATGGAGGGATCAGTCTGCTTGAGGGGAATAATGCCTCAGACTCAGCATGAGGGGCAATATGGGGTGACCCTAATGAAAGCAGCTTCTTTTCCTCTGAGGTAGTGTACAACACATGTGATTGAAAATCTTAAAAACAGTAGAAGGAGGACTACTTGTAAATGACCATTTTGCTGCTGCAGCTGCAATAAATTAGTAGTGCTATGTTACAAATTTTACCATCAGAATCTATTCTCTTTATATGTTCAATGCTTTTAACTGTTTATATTTTCCTAGTAGCTTGTGAAAGACAGAGATTTTGTATTTGATGAAAAATGAGGTTATCAGAAAACAATTGATTGTTCCCTGAGCACTTCATCACTCCTGTGGCCTCTGAACACAGATCTCCAAAAACTTAGGTGTGGCAATAACAATATTTGTTTCCATAACCTTTTTTCAATTTTCTTTTCTTCCAAGATGACAGTGAAAAGAACTTTTGTTCTTAAATTGGGGAACATTTTTCTTGTTCAAACAACACAAAGTTAGGCTTTACCTGGAGGCATTATATATGCAGAACATCAAGAATATGAATAACTATGCTATTTTTCTGTGTTTTATACTGGATGAGTAGTTGCCATTACAGTTTCACAGGATGAAATTGTCTCCAAGCATTTAGACGAATGCGTTCTACAAGGACAAATTTTCAATTATGGTTGCAGCTAAGCTGGCTATTTTTTGCAGAAGTCAGATTTCTTTCACTTTTCTTAAAAAAAGTCAGCATTTCAAAAGAAAACTTCTACTGAATTGTAGATTTTTTTTTTATCAGGCTTAGGGTTGAAAATAGCTGCTTATCACCCAACTAAGCTTTATATATGTATATATGCAGCAATGAAATTACACTTTGAGCTCTATAAAAATAACCACATATTCAAATGGTGATGTCATGGTCTTTGTAATACAGTCAGTGGAAATGTTGGCCCTTGACAAAGAAGTTCCTTGTCTCTCATGGAAAACCTCCCAAATGTACAGCTGTTTTCTAAGAATCAAATGAAAACCATACAAATTATATCTGTGCATTATATTTGGTTCTGGTTCGTTTTGTTTTTTTCTCCCAGTCCTTGACACCTTAATAACACTTGAAAATAGCCCCAAACTTCGTCGTTTCTGGAAAGGAATGGGATGTATTTCTTAGTCCTTTTCTGAGAGACCTTCAGGAAATCCTTGCCTAAAAAGGCAGACTTCATTATTTGCTAACTTTCTTTGTTCTTTCTAAAAGAATATTTTTCCTGGACAGCTTAACCTTCTCTCCTGCAAGTCTATTTGCCTATTTTAATTAAACCAGATCATCAGTAAAGTACAAGAGACAGAAGATAGGACCATGGCCATGGCATGTAGTAAAGGAAGCACTTTCAGGAATATGGGGCCATTCCTAGTGGCCTGTTTCACTGACTCCTTCCCCCCACACACCCACTCCTAGCATGAGAGATCAGAATGGCAAAGTCTTGCCACATGATGACAAAAAATCCATGATAGCTTTATTACTACAAAAGTTGTTTCTTTCAGTGAAATGCAATGAACTATAATATGTTTGCTATTATCACCAAAGCTTTCTGAAGCAGGGATCGTCAATACAACCCCAATACTCTTTGAGACAATGATGCTCAACCTTCTGTAACTCACTCCTTGCACTATTTCATTGGGGTTTTTTAGCATTTTTCATAAAGACCTCTAGGATGGAAAAGCAAGTATCAGTGATGACAAGGGTTCATTGCAAAAGTTGAGCATGCTGTTTGTAGAATATAATTTTTAACTTCTTGTTGTAGGTTTATTACATGAAAACATCAAATTATAGGAAAGCAGGGAATTATTGAAACAACTTGGCCTCTGTAATGAGTAGCTATAACAAATCCTCATTGTGTTTACAGAATACCTTAAGTGTATAGGGTGCAAGGATGGCTATTTGCAATAGGTTTTGGAGAGAGCACAAAGGATGGTCTATTTTGCAGCAATTCATTAATGTAAGTCTGTGCCTTCAAAAAATTGGAAGTACAGGAAAGGCTAGTAGAAGTTGGGAATCTGACCTTTAATTTTCAGAAGTAGTCCCAGTTATAAACACACAACCAGGCAGCTGGCCCACAGGGTCAGAAAGTGAGGGAATGCGAATATTTGCCCCATAAATCTCCATTGTGCATTACAGATACTGATGTCTTATCCACCCTTGCTCAGGTGCCTTAGATGAGTGTAGTCTTACTGAGAATAATTTTGACTAAATATTAATTATATATTAATGTAGCACAAAAATTACTAAGATATACTGAAACAGTATAGGAACACGAAAAAAAGTCTTATTTGCTTAGTTTCCTGGAGAAAATCTCATTTTTTTCCACTGACAGAAGAAGCTGTTGAACATTGCTGCTGTTTTTATTCAGCCCTGCTTAAAAACATCAGCAGTGTAGGGTGATGATGCATTTGCATGTCTGTACAAGATTTACTGAGACTTCTGACTGTCTCTAGATCCTCAAATTAGATACAGCTATAGCTGCAAAAGCAGGGACAATATGTCTAGCTGATCCACTTGCAATTTATTAAAGATATATTTGAAACAGTAGAGATGTCAGAGTAGAGCAAGCAATGTTGAAAAACGCAATATTTTCCAGACCATTTCACTTTTAAAATTATATTTTACCTGCTATAGAACTATTTAAATGCTTAAATGACTGAGTTGAAAAATAAAAACAGAGGATAACTGACTTGTAAGAGTAGCTTTTATAAAGCAGGTATATCTGTGGCAATAAAAATTCAGCATAAGGTTTGCATAAAAGATACCAAGGATGATTGTGTTTGCAGAAATTTCCACTGGAGTTATGTGATGAGGAAACCAATTTTCACTGTTTGAGTAGTAAAAATTTGAGCTAAATGTTACTAACAGTTCAGACATCACTAGACTTAGTATTTGTAAAGAGTTTTGGTTTGTATGTTTGGTTTAAATTCCAGTCAGGCTTAAAGGACACAATTTGAAAATTCAGCTTCAAATTTAGATATGATTTTTTAAAAAAGGGCTTGAGAATAGGCTTGAGAAATCAAAGAGCAATATGATTGTTTCTATACAAATTTGACTTTTTAGTATTAAATGCATAAATAACTCTCCTTTCCCACAAAATACCTGTTGTCTATGTCATGGAATGCAAAACATTAAATTGAAACAAAATTTTTTTTTATAATATCTTTGGTATCTTGAATTCAAAATGCTACAAGAGCTTTCAATGCTACTTTCTGTTTCTAATAGTCTCAGCAAAGGATGAGAAATTTTCTGGTAAGCTACAGACAGGTCTGGTATCAATGAATGCAGAGAATTGCCATTTCTCGGGAGTACAGGTCATCAAACCTCATGATTTCCTAATAGTTTTCTGGTTTTCTCTTAAGGACCACCAGATTTCCTCTCTGATCTGCTGGTGGTGCTTGGAGGTGGAGAGTGAATCCACATTGCCAGAACTAGAGCAACGTCTCCAGTGAGCAGTGGAACCAATCAAGCCTGATTTCTTTGGATTTCTCTCATACTTGGCTGCTTTGTTGCACAGCAGACTTTGAATTCTTCCTGTAGAGTTTTTGGATGGCAGGACATTCATAATAACAACCCACTTGTCAGCACAAGAGTTGAACTGATGCTGCAATCTTTCCCTTAAAAGGATTTTTCTCCTCCCCCTTGCCATCAGTTGCAGAAAGTACTCTGGAATTTTAAGTGTTCAAGTATTTTTTTCCCCCTAACACATCTTCAAATTAAGCAACAGAATCAAAACATACTAGAATGAATAGGCTGTGCACTGCACAGTGCAAAGTGTGGTACCTCACTCCCAGAAACCATCACCAGCTGAGATCATCAGAAGCCTAAAGTCTCAGGACAGTGTTAACTCCAGCATTTCATGGCTGAACCAAAGAGCTCAGACTGGGCTTCTCACGAAGGGATTCAGGCCAGGGTCTGATTCAGAGCCACATGCTTCACAAGTAATGTTCAGGCAAATGCCTCAAGGACATGTTTAAATCCGAAAGCACTTAAATGTTGTAATGCTGTTTTCCCTCTCAAAGACAGAAGTATTCTGGGTTTGTTCCACTGATTCGTTTCCTTTTTGTTTCTTAAGTCAAAACATTCAGGTAAGGTGCCACAAGAAAAAAAAAGACTAACATCGCAATAGGCCGCGTACACATACGGTGTAATAACTTGCACGATATTTGGTCAGCACAGCATCACTTCTGCCTGGAATCAAGAGCCTTTTAGTCAAAATACTTGCATGGTGTTGTTTGTTGATGATGAACAGTCCCCCAAGTCTACAGATGAAACAGATAAATTAAGCGTAAAACTTCAATCTGTTATTATACAGGTTCATCCTTGAAAAGTTTCTTATTGCATATTATTTTCAATTATTTTATATTAATCATAAATTATTATTCAAGTATTTTTAATTTCCAATTAATTTTTTAGAATTGTATTTACATTCATTTTGAACAATGTTAATATTATTTAGCATTCAGAAAGACATGTTTGTTTCAATTGACATTGCTGTCACTTAGCTGGTAAAATTTCTCTGGAATTTTATATGAATAATCTCTTCTTTCCTAGCTTTTTTTCTTTTATTCTTCTTTGTGACTCAGTGATCTGAAAACCTTCCCATCTTTTGGCCAGTCAGTCTTTTGTTTGGTCTTCATTTCAGAGCTAACTAAATGTGAAGTGCAGAGAGGTTGCAAAGAATGACTGAGAACATGAATGGCCTTACACCAAGGAAGATATATCAAGAATTCCTCCCTTCTCTCCTGTCACTATTCCCCTTTAGCCAATCTTCAAGAGATTCAGAGATCCCTGTTGCTATTACTTTCTTGCCAGAGAAAGTACTGAGTCTTTGGACCAGAGAAGGGAGACACTTTCACTTCTGTGTGATCCATGTGTAGGTGGTTCTCAGTACATACAGCTCCTGCCCTGCACTTCCACTGGAAGGCTTGTAAACCATATCAGTATGAGACACATTTGTGTTCTAATTAAAATGGTGTAAAATGACTCTTGTTAGCTGAGGCAATATACCAGTAGGAAAAACTAAGTGCTGCTTAAATTTCCAAGCAATGTTGCCAAATCCACTGGAATGACTGATATCAGCCACAGCAATTTAGTGATTTTGTTGTACTCTTTCCACTCTTTCCAGTGCCATCTCTATACCTGAAAGCACACACAAACATGTTTGCTTTCACTTTGGTTCAGAAATTTACAAAAAATTATTTATGTATATGCAGTTTCTCTACTAACTCCTTTTCTTTGCTCCCCTTCTTTTCTTGTGGTTTCTTTATTTACTTTCTCAGCTGTTACTAAACAATGAGAGTGTGTCCCAGATGCTTTGTTTTCACCACAGTGATCTGATTAGGTTCTTTTGAGAAAATGCCCACAGATTTTCATAAACATCGAGGTTAATTGTTTTCAGTATAAATACTTATACCTGAGCCAGCTTTTGGGATTCCTTCTACAATGAGTGGAGAAAAGCAGACATTTGCTGGATGCAATTCATTACATGTTGACAGAGATATCTACTACATTAGACAAATCCACTGCAGAATTATATATCTTTTTGTTTGTCCTAGTGTACTCAAAACTGCAGTTTAGATGTCTAACGTTACATCATGGCTGGACCTCATAACTCACATTCCACAGCTCAGGAACAAAGAAGGAAAAGAGTGCAGAGTGGAAATGGGAATGTTAAGCTTTGCAAGGAATTGGTATGGTAATGGTTTAGGTATTGTGGGACATCACAGAAAAGGAAGACCAGCTGAAAACTTAGGCCTTTAGTCAAGTTATAACTTTCTCAACACTGTTTTGGATGAAAAAAATCAGTCTTCAAGTACTCTTGGAGCTTGGTTAGAAGTTCATGAGATAAGTGAACTGTAGCTCTACACCCATTCAGAAAATAAAGAAATGGTTACATGCGGCACTGTTAGTCTGGAGAAAAGAAAAACTATGAATTTTTTTAGTCTTGTCCTTCATTTCACTGACTTTTAATTATTGAAAAATGAAAGTAAGTGGATGTTTGTGAAGTGATTCATTTTAAAATCTATGAGATGCTTTTCCTATGAGACCTTTCCATGATACTTTTCAGCTTTCTGATGTCGGTGAAAACTGGATGGCACAATAATTCCAAGTCCACTAACTAGTATAAACTCTAATGAAACGACTTTTTTTTTTTTTTTCCCAACTCCCTTTAACCTGAACCTCAATTCCTAGAAGGCTGGGAGAGCTTAGAACAGAATTTGACTGAAATTTACCTTGACAGATGTCTGAAGTGACTTTGTCAGATTATACTTAAACAATTGTTTTAAAGCAATGTGTGTATAACTCAATGTGTCATTTTACTATGATGTAAAAATACATCATCTTGCAAAGGTCTGATTCAGCTCCCTTTGAGCACAAAGGCATTAGCTCTATGGACTCAAAAAAGAGTTAAACATTCCTGCAATGTCCTATATTAATTTCCCGGCACTGTCCTAGTCCCTTGTTAAAAATGAAACATCTGCCTTTGAAAAAACTTAAAGAGGTGTGATAAAAATCAGGGGTGGCCTAAGTCCTATGCTTCCTCAGTTCTGAAAATGACTCTTCAGCTCATGAGTTTTCCCTGGGCAATATTTTTTTTCCAAACATCACTGGTGACACAATTTAAACTGTAACATAAGGAAGAAGCTTTCATTTTTCCACCACGCATATAAATAAAAAGTTGAAAGACATCCTATTGAAAACATTCTGGGGTAGTTTTCAGACTTTTCCGTGGTTTTACCTCACTCTGATCATATCTAACTGCTCTCATGGCCTTAAAGTGTTATTGCATTTCCCTTGAAACAAACATGGCTTTTAGATGTGCCATTTTTCTTGCTCTTGGGGTTTTTTTTAAGCTAGAGAGTTGAATATGATCAGACTCAGTTGTGGTTTGTGGCATGTTCCTCAATAATGGGGTTTTTTTCCACATTATGTTATTTAACATGCTCTCTGGGTACTCCTGGTCAACAAATTCCTGTCTCTAAAATAATTTGATAATTATTACACGTATAGATATTAAATAATTTTGTTTATTAGTTAGAAATAGTTGTATTTGTATTAGTTCCTGAGTATTTAGAAGACTTTTCAAAAAAATAACATATTTGCTCATGAGCAATGTCACTGAAATTCAAGTTTGTATCTTGCAGAAAGTATTGTGAAATGGTATTTGAAGTAGTATCCAAACCCCTGGAAAGCAAGCAGAAAATGTTTTTAATATGCAAGAATGCTTTCTGCTTTGCAATGAAAGATTAATTTAATGCTAATGTTAAACTAATTTAACGTTATTCCTTTAATGCAGCTCATTTCTTGGTATTTGAAGAAAAGCTGAATTAATTGTTTAATTAAGTTTTGTTACTACAAAGATATTTGCTAAAATAACTGAATGACCTAGAAAGTCTTGTGTGCTTGAAATTTTTCATGATCTTCCAGCTACAGTAACTTTCTAGTAATTATATATTATCTCTACCTATAAGCCTTGCCTTGATGCAGTCCTCAGTCTATTCTGAGGTAAAAGCTGTCACTGAATTTTTCCTGTAATCTTTAAGAGTCATGGCAGACTCCCTTGAGAACACCTCTGTCTCTAGGTCAAGGTTTTCTTTGCATTATTTAATGCTGTTTCCCAATGAAATTGGTTAGATCCAGTCATCAGTATGCTCACGGTTTAGGACTCGGTCCTAAGCCTGTACATAAATTCTACCTACTTTAATTACCATTTGAATCAAGGTTACATAAACAGAGTTAGTTGTCCAAACTTCTATGTGAATATGGTCTTAAACAGTATGGTAGAGTTTAAGAATATTTAACTTATTTTTACTGTAGTGTGTCAGAATCAGACGGTTAACCTTTTTTTCTTTATGGTTTCTTTTCTCTTTCCCCCATCTCCAGATAATTTTTTTTTTTTGTTATGCAGTATGTTGATATCTTGTGTCATGATGATTGTGCAAACTCTTTGGCTCAGGCATAGTCCTTCTCTCTCTGTAATAAATGAGGCCTCAGAACCGCCTCACAACAGTAACAAATGAACTTAGTACAGTAACTATATATATGTATAATATATACACATACGCAATGGTGCCTATACATTGTTTAAATCAAAATGCTTGTTTGTAGTATTCAAAGACAGAAATAATACTTTGTGGTGTATGAGAAGATCTGGGTAAATGCAAATCCCTGAAAACTGTGAGACAGTTTTGTTCCTCCCCTATAAATATCACATTGGATAAAAAAAACCCAGCATTAAAAAAGTATATATAGAAATGTATTTTTCATTGTCTTTGCTTGCTTTCCAGATGTTAAGCATTTGGTGTGCACAGCAGACAAATTTTCCACCATAGGTCCTAAACCATGAAGGGAAAAAATTCACTAGCGTGTCTTTAATAAAGACAACTCTGTTTTCAAAATTTACATGGGAGTTGTATATTAGGAGAAAATGTTTCTTCCCCTGTCTTCTTTCAGACAAGAAGTACAGTTCTTGTCTGAATGACAATAAAAATGAGTCTTCATTATAATTTTTTACTGAGGTCACTTTTGTAGCAAAAGAATTGGATTTCCTGACTCTATAAGTGCAATTCATTCCAGAGTAGTTACTGGCAGAAAAAAAAAAAAGAAAAAAAAAAAAAGAAAAAAAAAAGAAAAAAAAAAAAAAAGAAAAAAAAAAGAAAAAAAAAAAAGAAAAGGAAAAAAATCAGATTTTTCTGAGAAGTATTTTCCCCTTCAGTCAATGGGAAGAGAAGACTTTCCATATAGCAGAGCCAGTCTAAGATACAACTGCATTACATCATACAGTCTATGACCCGTGGACTTAATGAACCTGAAATATTCTTACCTTTATTTTATAAAACATTTCCAAACAACATTTTTCAGTTTCTCAAAGACTCCGGGTAAGGAGATCAGCTGCAGTTTCGTGGGTTCTTTTAAATGCTTGCCTTCTGGGACCTTAGCAAAAAAGAGGTCCTGCCAAATATCCCATATGCTACGGAAAAGGAAGACAACACAGTGTCTCAGATAAGACATAAAGCTTTGTTCCTGGATACTAGAGTGACTCTGCTCTCTTGTCACAGCCTTCTATGAGGTCATTCCCTCAATAACAAAAATAACAACACTTATATTAATGGAAATCAGACTTCTAACACTTTAACATTTTTTTCAGGAAATATTTCTACTAGGTTCTGCACATTGTTGCATAGAAGACTGAAAGTCAACTTTAATGCTGGTCAGTGCAGTATTAAGATGTGTTTAGCACATGTGTTTGGTCCTCTTCATGACTCTCTATAGAAATGCAGTCATGTGAAGTTAATTTATGACAAGGCAATTCACTCAATAACGAGTGCAATCAAACAAAGTAGAAAGGTCTGACTCTTCCTCATGCTCAGTCAGTTAAACCTGAAGTTCCTTCTGAATTACACTACCACACAGGAACAGGAAATTAGGCTAAAATAACCTCGAAAGAGGTAATAGTTCCTTTGCTACAGCTTTTAAAAAATGTAGCAATGTAGCAACTTCTGGATGAAGTAGTCAGACGCATTTTAGTTAGCAGAAAAAAAAAGGTGGAAATAGCATTGCCATCAAGAAAATTGATTATGATAAGTGCCTGTTTGAAATATTTACCTTGGACTCTGTGAAAGTCAGGAATGTTCTAATCCAATATAAACACTGAGTTAATACTAATACCTCTGTCCAATTCAAATGCTGAGCTGACAGAAAGATTAAGAAAAAATTGGTGAATTAGTAGTTCAGTATCTCCTTTATGTATTTATTTTTCCATTCCTTTGATCTTGGAGATTTTTGAAATTCCAACAGATTGGTTTTCTTTTAGCCACAGTTTCAGTGAGCTTGTCTTTGTCTCATTTGGATTTTATAGAAAAAATAATTTTATTTTGAAACATTATAAAGAATGTGACATTGCAACTATATATTTTAGTAACCGCAGCACCAACACATTTTAGCAATATAAGTAGTCCTCTTGACATCAAGAAAAGCATCAGTATCTCCCTTCTGCATTATGATGTTTCTAATTATAAATTATGCTTGTCATAATTTTAAATTCTTAGAGTAACACCCAATTTCAATAATTCAGTTCTTGCACAAATATATATAGATGCTCTCCTACAGTCAAATACAGCCACAGAGGGGACCTAAGCCCATTATAGTTGAAAGATTAGGGTAATAAATTATTTTTCTCAAAGATAATAGCTGCATTTTAATATCATGTAGTTAAAATATTTCTAGTTAAAATTTAGATACTGTGATCTTATAAAAGGCAAAATAGTTCAGAAAATTGTTGATCAAATTATGTAAAATGAGATTTGAATGTTAATGTGCCGTTCAGTTGCAGTGTGCCTTCTCTAAATCAGAAGAACAATTTGGGTGTGCAGACCAACCATATGCTACTGACTTCAGCAGGTTCTTCTTGGGAAAATGCTGCCTCAGTGTGCTCTTCCTTTGAAAATCGTGTGAGTTCAGTCTTTTTCCTCTGCTTTTATGAGACACTTCCATTTGTAAATCGACATCGTCAGAGAAATTCTCAGAGTGGTACCACACTCATCAAGCTCAGGCTGAGAACTGAGCTGACCCCTTAGCCATGCAGCTGTGCCAGCTGGGTGCTAGTCCAGTGCTAAAACGTCCCTCCAGGATTCAGCATCCGTATCTGCAGGGTGGGTGCCCTGGCCATTGACTTTAAAAAAAAAAAAAAAAAAAATCAGCACTTCTTTTGTTCAGAAGATATGCAAACACATGTTCATTGTGCCAAAAAAAAACCAATTGAGCAGGAAAAAACAAGCACAGATAAAATATTGAGAGCAAGGAGAAGCAGCAGGCACTCAGCAGGGAGGTAACACTTTTAACAGTAACAAAGACACATTCATCCTCCTAATGTTATTCTTCCAAAAGAAGAATTTCTGATTTTATTGACACTGAGTCTTGTCATCCCTTTTGACCTGCAGATTCTCCTCTGGCCCCATTTCCTCCAGTGAGTAAGAATACGGGAAGCAAAGACTCAGAGATTCACCCACCAACAACCCAGGTAACAACCTCAAAATGAAAAAATGTAGTGAAAACACAAAAGATTCCATCTTCCATTCCACATCTGAAGAAAATGTATGCCCTTATTTTTCCTCAGTGGGCTTTGGGCATAGCTTTGCAACTCATTGTGTCTTGCTGCTCTGGCTGTGTTGGGTGCTGTCTGTGCTGTGTAAGTGATATTAGTCACCTATTGCTCTAGACAATGTTTCTCTCTACATGAGTTATTTTTTCTCATAAGCCATTTTAGTCCATATTTAACATTATTCCATTAGTGAACAGAATCCCTATTTTCTTCCTTTTAAAACAAGATGGATTTCATTGTAGAAATTAGATTATAGACCTTAATTTCCCTTTAGATTTCCTAGTGAAATGTCTCTGTATCTGCTGCTATTATGTTGATGTCTTCTTATGCAAATAAACTAATTTTCCAAATTTTGAAGAAATGTGGCAGCAAATGCATAGCCTGGACAAAATCTTCAGCTATTTGGACAAAAATGTTAAACTTCTGAAGAGCTTAAGTAATTAATTTCACATATTTCTAGATTTTCCAAGTTCACTGAAATTTCTTTTGGTGTGGGCTTGTTTTAGCCATATCTAGTAAATAATGTACATTATATTTTAAATTTATGTTATATATATATGTGTTTAGAAAAAGATAGATAACAACAGCTGGATCAGATTGCTGTATTTCATTATTCGTCCTCCTACACAATTACAAAACTTTTGAAATCACATTGATGTTGAGAAATCAGTGTTACTTTGTGGGACAATAAAGATGGGATGATTTCAATGGTTGGGCTTGGTGATCTTAAAGATCTTTCTATGATTATATGATATCCAAAAAAATCTGTGTCTGAGGTTTATTTCATTTGTAGAACCCACATTTAGAAGTAGCAAAGGATACTGCCTGAATGACACGAATGAGACTTCACAGTTTTTCTGTAAGAAAGATATCTATGAGATAAGAAGTACGATTCACCTTTTAACCTGGATTTTCATTTATGCCTTGGAAGGTTTGGTGTGACTTCTCAAGTACCACATGTGGTTTTTTAACTTGCCATTCAGAAGACTGAGTTCCGTTCTGCAGTATAGCTTTCTAACAGATGGTGATAGGATCCTGGAGATAATGATCTTGTTACTGTTTCACCAGTTATTCCCATCCTGATACAGGAAGCCAGGGAAAGAAAGATTTATTTAGACTAATCATTATAAATATAGCCTTCTTCTTCTTTTTTTTTTTTTTTTCTTTGCTTTCTCAAACTTTCTTAAACATTCGTCACTGAGAGATGCCTTTTACCCCTGACACAGACCTCATTTTGACAGGCTATGAGTCTCTCTGGTTGTGTTAGTGGCAGTCAATCCTCTCCGGCACAGGGGTGTTTCTGAATACATGGCCTGGCTGGATGGGGCTTTGAGCTACCTGGTCTAGTGAAGAGTGTTCCTGGTCCACTGCAGTGGGGTTGAAGCTAGGTGATCTTTAAGGTCCATTCCAACCCAAACCATTCTTTGATTCCATGATTCTATAATACTTGGCAATTCTGTCAACTAGAGTGTCACATCCAATCTGCCATGATAGGTCTTAATGAACACTTTTCTTCTTCTGCTGGGAACTGGACTGAGATTACTGGTAAAATTCTGGCAGGGTTGAGCTCTGTAGCAAAAATTTTGTATGCCAGAATTTTATCCCTTTCAATGTAATTTGCAACTATCAATCACTCAATTGACCTGGGGCAAGAGTGAGTAGTTAACTAGCATCTGATGATCTTCAGTGGAATTTTTCTACTGGAGAGTAATAATTACTTATTTAAAAGAGAGCTGAAGGTGACAGTTTAGATGCTTACTAGAAGTACAGATATCCTAGTTGGTATAAGTTCAACTGAACTTAAATGAACTTTGCCTTAAATTTGCGCTGCTGCTCTGACCTGACTTTTTCTTAATGCATCTGAGCAATATGTATCCAGTTGGGTTTTTTATCCAGGCTTGTACTACTAGGCTGTTACTTTTGAAGGCAATCAATCTCTGGCTCTTCCAGAAGAGATCAGGGAGTATTTTAGATGCTGGTGCTGTATTTTTCTTCACACTCACAATAAGCCAGTTTCTCACCTGAGTGTCAGACCTGTCTTTGACAGACCCTGTCTCTTAATAGTATCAATACACATGACTCGTCTGCTATTCTTCTGGAATTATGAATGACATCTCAATGTGACTTATGGAGCAGGTGCCAAAAGTAGAAAGTGAATCAAAGAATTATGGGCATGGAGAGCACAGGCAGCACCACTGAGTTTGGTGGTATTTGATATTGCCAAAAATAAAAATAGTCCTAAAGGATGAAGAGAAAAAATAAGCAGAGAAATATCATGTGTATAAATTTGATGTTGACTCCTGCAAATTTTCTTCTTACGGGAACTTACTAAATCAAAGTAGATGGGGAAAACTGGCTGGGGAAGATATGAACTGCAAGATGCCACCCAGAAAAAGTGGACTCAATTGTGTCAGAGGTTCCCTTTGTGGATGTCATTATATAAATTTCTTCTTTTTCAGTCAACAGGATTACAAGCAACCCTGGCTGCCTGAATACAGAGAGATGTGATCTTGTCATGGCTGGTCACATGCCACTTCTTGCCAGGAGGCTCTGCCAGCACTGTGCCTATGTGCAAAACTGAAGGGGAAGGAAAGGTACTCCTGAAAATGCTGAAGATTTTTCATGTGCCTTTGAATTTTCAGAAAGTTAAATTAAGAAAAATGGCATTAATCTTTCTTTGAAGATTCAGGGAAGAGAGAGAAACCTGGTATGCAAGACAATACATTACAAAGAGTATATTGCAATGGAGAACAGATTGATATGAAAAGAAAAAAAAAGAAAAAAGAAAAATAAGTTTTAGTGTTCTGAAAGTGAATAGAATGAACTTAATCCCAACAAGGAAAAAAGAGTATACTTTAAAAAGGATGAAATTGAAAACAAGGAAAGAGTTCACACAAAGATTTTAAAGGCTAGAGTATTGGGCATGGGAAATAAATTTCCAAAAGCATAAATATGTTCCACAGACAAGTTAGTTAAGTGTTTCAAAATCTACATGTAAAAAGATACTAAGAAATGGAGAAAGAAAAAGAAATGTGAACTGCATTTACTATTTCTTCTCCATAGTATTTTTCTTTTTTCTGGTGTTCACCTGTTTTGCAGTTAATTTCATATGCAATGTCTAGTGTTAAAGAACTGTATATACAAATAAACAATTAAACTAGTTTAAACCTGTATAACAGAATCCATATTGTTGGAGAATTATTTCAAAAGAAAATTTGAAATTGACAAAAAGAACCCCCTTTATTTTGCAGTTGCTTTTTTAGTGCCGTTGCAATACAGAAAATCAGGAGACAAATCTGGCGCCATTGCTGTTCTTTCCTCCCGCTGGATTTCATGCCTTAGAGCAGGTGCTGCTGGGAGCTGGTGTGTGTCTGTGGCTCTCTGTCTCTGCCTGTGCTGAATCAAAAGGAGACAAGAGCGCTTGGGCTGTGCTGGGTCCAGGTGCATACAGGACTCACCTTCTGGGTCTGTGTGTGTACAGCATCCAACACCCCGGCCCACGCTAATGACTGCAGTTCACAGTGGTCATGCAAATAATAACGTCCAGTTTGTGTAGCCCTTCATAAATTGTATGGACCACAGACCCATAAAGGATAATACTGCCTTTTGTGGCACCTCCAGACCCTTCATAAACCCTAGTAGCACCCTGGGCCGGAATCCGGACCCAGTGCTGTAGACAATTTACAGCTGCTCAGGAGGATTCTCTTTGGATTTCACTCTCGGGGAGAAGAAGCTGCTGGCTTTTTACTGAGAAAGAAAGAAACTTATCTAGGAAACAACCCTGTCATGCTTTCTGCCTCTTGCTGCAAGCTCTGGAGCCGCAGGGATACTTGCAGCTGCTTGAGTACACCTTGTGCCCATGCTGGGGAACTTGAAGAACAAAATGTTCCTGCTGGCATCCTCAGGAAACACAGTTGAAAGGGCTGAGCCCATCTCAGCTGGGCTTGGCACCAGGTTAGGAATAAAGGATGCACATGGGGATGGACCTAGGGACTGGAGGGAAAACAATGATGTGACAGTGGGTAAAGGAATACAGATGGTGAACTGAAAGGGGTGAGTGGGGAAATTGCAAACCCTTGTTCAATAGAGCTATGCAGACATAAGCAAAGAGATCAAAGTGAGAAACATGAATTCACTTGAAATTTAATTCACTTTAAAGAGAATATGCTTAAGAAGCCCGGAAGACCTCTGTTTGATGAGATAGGGAAAGGATGTTTAAAATTACAGATGGTACAGTTTGTTTTTGCTTGTTTTCCACATCCCAAATTAAGATGGTTGGCTCATGGACAGGATGGCATCAAGCTAGCCAAAGAAAATGTGGCCCCACAATCCTGGGTTAAATATGGCTTATGCTTTGTCAGCAGCTCTCAAGGAGAAGAAAATAACTGACAGTGCATACTTTGACAAAACCAGGAGCTCAAACGTGGGGTTTCACTTCTGCAAGTTAGTGTATGTTCTTCCAAGTCCTGCCAGACTGAGGAGAAAAAACAAAGACTGAGACTGACTGGTACTGAAATATCTCTCTGTCCAATTAAAGTTTTTATTAGATGCAAGGCCACTTTAACTGTGAATGTTTGAATGAAAAGTGTACACATTTTTGGGGGAATTTTTATACACAGACGACACATGCTATATAGACTGGTAGCATGTCTATTCACCTTCAGTTTTTGGATGAACTAGACCACAGATTTATAAAGTTCAAAAGTTCATTTGACAGAAGGGCAGATGAAAAGTCCATTTGCAATGTATCTGATAAAGGTAACATTTTTATCAACCTGACCTGACTTCAAAACATTAAATATCTGTAGGAGAGGATTGAAATAGAAACCTCCAAGAGGTCCTTTAAAGTCAAATTATTCTGTGATTCTCTGGGTGAGTACAATGGATTAGTGAATAGAGAAATTACTTATGCTTTATAGAGTATAATGAGGGTGCAAAGTTTTCATAAAAAGTTTCAAAAAAAACTTCTCCATATAAAAACAATTTCCTTTGTTTTGGGAAAATTCCTTTACTTCTTAACCAAGTGATTTGTGCAACCCATTCAGTTGCTAGGATGTGTGAGCAGAAAACATGATTGAGAGTGCCTTTATGACTCTCTCCTTAAATGTGGTGCACACAAATGAAAGTATCTGTGAGCTTCTGTGGCCTATATTGGGTGTTGGTCCTTAGAAAGGCAGTATTTTATAATTTGGATCAGGTTGAAATAAAAACTCTTCTTTTACCTAGTTACATATTATGCCTGGGTCAGAGACCAATTCTGTGTCCTAATTTTCTGCTTGAAATGGTGTAAAATCTTGGAGAGGTGACCTACAGTGCCCCGTAGTGCCCCAGAGCCCCAGGGTGCAGGTGACAGCCTGTGGCGAGTCAGGATGGGGATGTGCTTGCAAAAGCGTGGTGTTCACCTGCTGGGGATCTCCTCAACCTGTGAGCCCCAGGAAGGGATGGACAGAGGCTCTTTTGGAGTGCCAGGTGGGACCAGGCCATGAGATTGCCGAGAGGCAAACTCCATCCAACATCCACTGCAGCCAAGCCACCCTGTCCCCTGCGATCCTTGGCTCTGCTGAGCATGGAAAGGAAAGCAGCTGCTCTCAGCGGGGCTGCCTGGAACTGAGACTCTCTGCATGACTGAAAAGCCAGCAAAGGAGAGCCTTTCTGCTCCCAAAAGGTTGTGCTGTGTACGAAAAACTGCACCATTGAAGAAGCCTTTATTTATAACTTGCTGAGTCTCATTCATGTGAGAAAGGGTTTATTGGTTATTTTCTAAGACTGCTGCTCTTGCTGAACGATAGCATAAGGAATTAACTTAAACTGTCCTCAGTTTCTTGAATTTTTCTTTTTCAAAGCAAGCTTAGAATTTGATCCCGTGTAAATCTTTTAAATCTCTCCATAAAATTTTTATGAATTATCAGGTTGAAAAATAAATTTTCCTTTTTAGGAAAAAATAAAAACTTTAAATAAAGATTTTAAAATTTCCAATGCAAATTGCTAAATATTTTACAGATGCTCCAAAAGTGTAAAATGAAGTAAAAAAAAGTTCTTTCCTTTTCCCCATTTCATCTCTCTTCATAAAATAGAAAGAATAAGACAAAAGGGAAGAGAAAGGAAAGATAAAAAGAGTGGATTTTATGTGTTGGTTTTTTTTTTTAACCCAGAGTATATCTATTCATATATAAAATAAGTATTACTTATACTTTTTAATGAGGAATTAAAATGACAGGTTTTTTTCTAAGAAATTACAAAACTAGCTTTCTACTAGCTTTTCTTACAACTAGTTTTCTACCAGCTCACTTCTAAGACATTACTTGATAAACAGGAAATAATTCTATGAGAAAAGGTTTTCTGGATCATTATCCTAATTTGCCATTTTTGTTTGATCTCAGTTTTACATGTTATCTGAATTTGGTATGTTAATAAAATTCTTTTACAAAAAGCTAAATCTTGTTTACTCTTTTGGCCCCCAGGCTTTTCCTTCAAAGAACCTTAATTTTATAACCTTTCATTGCTACCAAGAAGTAATGATGACTCTAAAACAGAACCCATTCTAGCTTGCCAGTTTCAAACTTAATGGTGTTGAAAATTTTTCCGTGCAGCAGTATCATTATTTTATGATAATAAAAACATTTCATTGTCTGTGAGTCTTCACTGGACATTGCTGAAAAAGGGAAAGAATAAGAAGCCCAGACTTCAGAAACAACTGTAATAGAAAGAAGTTTTAGAAAGAATTATTCCAAAACTTCCAAAATACTCACTTTATGAGGGATTACATATAGTAGCACAGAGAAGGTGCAATGAAATAAATACTTTCTAAATCCTTGGAAGAGTATGGAATTTCATGTGTGGTTTTTTTTCCTTTTTTCTGAGAGAATTTTTGGAGAAGAATATGTCAAAACATTCTGGTGGTATTTGCACTCTCTTTCAGGTCAAAACCATAATTCTGTTTTCTCACACTGAGTTATTAATTTAACAAAACAATTTTTGAGTTAAGGAAGTATTTAAGGTTCTTTATTGGTTTAGATAATAATTTGTTTTAAAAAGGCAAATTTTATTTAAGCAAGCTGCAATTTAAATTGCAAGCAACTATGCTGAAATTCTGCAGAACTAAACCGTGAATCAAAAAATATTAGAAATGAACACACAGCCAAAGAATACAGTAGTATTTACAAACTTTAAAGAAAACACTAGTGTAATATATGTTCTAAGTTATTCCTCTTTGAACTTCTGATTATAGATTTTTAGACTATACTATTGTGACTTCACACCAGCAATAGGTTCTACAAGACCTGTGCGAGGTCCAACACCTGGGGCAGGGCAACCACTCGAATCAATACTGGATGGAGGATGAAGAGATTGAGGGAAGCCCTGAGAAGAAGGACTTGGGGGTGTTGGTGTTTGAAAAGCTGGACAGGAGCTGTTAATGGGTACTTGCAGCCCAGAAAGCCAATTATGTCCTGGGCTGCTTCCAAAGCACCCTGGTCAGCAGGATGAGGGAAATTATTCTGTCTCAATGCTCTGGTGAGACCTGACCTGGAGTGCTGCACCCTGCTCTGAGGTGCTCAGCACTGAAATGACATGAAACTGTTGGGGTGGGTCCAGGTGAGGGCCACAAAGATGATTGCAAGGATAGAACACTTCTCCTATGGGAAATGGTTGAGAGAGTAAGGGCTGTTAAATCTGGAGAACACAAGTCTCCAAGATCTTGTGACCTTCCAGTACCAAAAGGGGGTTTAGAATAGAGATCGGAAAACTTATTACTAGTGCCTGTTTCAACAGGACAAGGGACAATGGCTTTAAACTAAATGAGGGTAGATTCAGACTAGATATAAGGAGCAAATTTTTTATAATGAAGGTAGTAAAACATTGGATCAGGTTGTCCAGAAACATGGTAGATGTCCCATCACCGGAAACCTTCAGAGTCAGGTCAAACAGGGTTCTGATCAACCTGATATAGTTGAGGATGTCCCTGCTCATTGCAGGAGGGACCCTTCCAAGTCCCTTCCAACCAAAACTGTTCTATTACTCTGTACGTCTAAAATTATTTTATATGAATATATGTATAAGATGAATTTCTATATGAAAACACACCTGTGTATTACAGATTAATGTGCATTTTCAGACTGGGATATAGTTGGCTTCTTAGAAATGCAGAGACAAACATGCATTCCCAGCTGAACCTATTGACAGTAGTGAAGCAACTCATTATAGGTGCAAAATTACTCACAAATACTCTCTTGAAAAAGTGTAATTGCTGAAGGCACCTGTTGAAGAATGGATTAAAGAACAAGGCCATGAATTGCTAGAGCTAGAAACTTTGTGCGAGCCGAACAAGGTGTAAAAACCAAGGGATATTCAGACTGAGGGTCACAGTGACCTTAAGCGCTGGGGAGTATATCTCTTGGAAAGTACCTGGCTGATCTAACTGAAGCACTGGAAAGTACCTCCTTTAGGTGCCAGTGTGAAGTAATGGTAGAAGAATGAAGAAGATTAGTTAACAGGGGCCCCGTGTGAAACAGGTGTTCATTAGCGAGGGGGCCCTGCATGCGATGAATATGCAAATGTAACCCTTTGTAGCTGACCAATGATCTTGTAACTTTAAGCATAATTAACTGTAACAGTATATAAGCAGTGGCAATCTGAATAAACTTCGAAGCTTGTGCCCGTAACTCATACTGAGTCGTGTGCCTTGTTTCCCCTGCCGTCGGCAGGCACCAGTGAGAAGATTCTGAAAATCTAGGCTGCTAGACCAGCCAATACCTGTGCAAAACTAGTTACACAAATTTTAAGGATGTTTCGAATGTAGCACATAGATCTGGCATTATTTATGCAGCCAACTGTCTCTGCAAAGCCAAAGCATCTCAGTCCAGGGAAAATGTAAGGTGATGCTCCATGTCCAGGTATATTGTTCTGTAGGGACAAGTGAGAGATTGATCAGGCTCTTGCTGATGTCAGTAATAGTCTACTGTCAACTTCAGTGGGAGTAAGGGTTAATCCCAAATTACTATGTCTGTAGAATAAGGAATTCTTTGATTTCTGTCCATATTCTGAATTGATGATTTCATCCTTATGGAACAGTTAACTTGAGAGACCAGCCTCCATATGAATTTTCTCTCTCTAGAAATGAAATCCCTATAACACCTTATGGATTATTTTATGTTCAATGAGGTTTCCATTATATAATGACTGATTATGCTTAAAATGTACTAAAATTAATAAGATATATGGCTTTTGAAGAAATCCACAGCTACAAACCTTTTATTTTTTTAGATTGGCCAGGACAAGTCATTAATAAGTTCAGAATTGAGTTGTTAAACAGAATTCTAGTTAATTTTGCCAGCTCCCAAGAATTTGCACTTAATCTGTCTTCCTTGTTTGACTTCTACCTTTGGCAAAACTGTTACATTTCAGCCAGTGACCCATTTCCACAAATGTTTAAAGTTACATTTAAGAGTGGGAGAAAGATGAAAGCAAACAGTGTTTCCAAATTACAGACTTATTAATTTCTATGAAAAACCCAGGTTAGCCACCTGAAAATATTTGTATTTCTTACTGATATGTAATACAGACTGGCTTTGAACTTCACAGTTTCAGTAAAACAAAATCCAACAGATTTGGGAATCCTGGCCCTCTCATAGCAAGATTCTTTGTTGGTGGAAAGCCAGTGTCAGCCCAAACTGGAATAGGTAACCTGTCACAAAACTTCCCTTGCAGGTTTTCCCATCACCAGGTAAGAGACTTCCATTCTGGTAAATGTGTATGAGCCAACACACCAATACACCAAAATTAAACATTCTTGAAAGACGGTGGTTCTCAGTGAATTCAGATCCCCTCATTTTCCTCACCTTTTGTTTTACTTAATTAAATGTTAAAAAACTTATGTGTGACTTATTCTTTCCTTTTATTGCCTTCTGATAAATGTTCAAAGCTAATCAGTCATTCTGAATGATGCTAAGTAGAAAGCATTATTTTCTACCAAAATCATGGATAGTAAAATGATTCTTTAGAACTTGATAATAGGGGGATGTGGTTCCAGAACTCTAAACAACAGGAAACAAAAAATAATCTGTCAAGTAACACAATCAGACGGTAGTCAAATGTTGTGATATTTTTAAAAAGACAGATAAGGGTGTTAATTCTGTATGACACTCACTAGGATTCCTTTTCTGAATGTATGTATAGTTGTGGCTCTTTCACCAAAAATAGAAAAATAAGGAAGGAAAAGAATAAATATATGGATGGAGGGAAGAGATATTTCAGACCTTCAGTAGGTTTCTTGTTATGTTTATAGTTTTTGAGAAAGTGTTAACATTTCGGGCTAAACTGAAAATCGCACTAAAAATCCAAAATATTACCCCTTTACTTAAAGATGTCAGCTTTAGTTTGCAGAAATATTATGCAGTTTGGACATGCTGTAAATCTTTGCAGTAGGTTGCTTGTGGCAATTCAATCAAACCCTTGAAATGGGCATTGACTCCATCTGAAAATAATGTTGACTAAGTTTCCATGGGCCAAATGGAAAAACTGTTAGGGCAGTTGAAACTCTGCCATATCAGCTAATGTGAAAGAGATGGTACATATAATATATGTGTATGCAGTATTGGCTGGTCCCGTGTTTTGCTGTTGCCCTGGTCACTGCCATAGCAATCTTCTGACCATTTTATATTAAAAGCTGCAGTCAACCACACCCTTACCATGTCTCTAAAACAAATCTTTGTTGATTGTAATGCTCTTGAATGCACATGACAGATGCTCAGATATCATCTCTGAGGTTAGCATCTTTTCAACATATTGCATGCTGTAAACACCTTTTTTTTTTTTTTAACAGCAGGTGAACGACTGCCCTGAACAGCTGCCCAGGGAGAAGAAATTCAATTTTGCCAGTAATCCCAGCCTCACCCTGCCTCTTCAACTACTTCTTTATTAATACATTATGTGGGAGCCAATGTTTTGCCATGATGATAAAATTCTCATGGAATCCAAGGAAAGTGTGAGGACAACACCTTTTCCTAAGAACTTTTGTTCCATTACTCAGCAGTATCTACTGAAACTTACTAAAGAAGGAAGCAATTAATGTATTTTCCCAAGAATACATTTGCAATACAAAATACTACTGAAATCTTTAAGTCATTTTACAAGTGATATCTGCACTTCATGCATGCATACATACACTTATACATGTTAAACATAGACAAATTTTAATATTCTAATGATAATATATTGGTATGTAAAACAAAAACAGATTATGATTTGAATTCAGGGCATTTCTTTTTCAGTGATGAGTTAACTGTTGTTTTTCATGTTAGTATGTGTAAACTGAACATCTCTGCAATACTACCAGGGACTGTTTTTGTTGCTTTGTTTGCCTTACACTTGAATCAAAGGTATAACAAATTTCTGTGTTCTGGTATTAATTCCGTTTGAATTTATATATCCCAAAAAATTTGTATTTATAAATAAATTGAACTATTGAAGGGTTTTAAGGGCAGATGTTACATTTTGGTTTTGAATTAACTTGGCAATTTCGAAACTGTTAAATTGATCCCTTGTGATATATCATCTGTAGGCAAATTATATTTAAATATTTACCCCTTATCAGTAATAATCTTATTAGTCTTTTCATTGTTCATTTTTATTGTTTTATTTTTCTTCCTCATCATCTATCTGTTAATCCTCTTTTACTTCAGGTGTCACTATTCTTTTGTTTATAAAGAAGGTGAAATAGAAAAATTGTTGCTTGAGCTCTTCCTGCTGTTGGCACAACATTTGAATTTTCTTTTTAAATGTTTGCATTTTTTTTTAAGTCTAAGCTAAATAAAAGCTATAGAGCAATTTTTGTTCCTCTTCTGTAACAGGACATCAGCTGGGTACAAATTCTTATCAGAGTTAGGGAATGGCATATTTGTGATATATTGAGTTGATTGAGACTCTGCAGTGGGCAAAATAGTTGACAAGTTGCTTAGGAAAAATACATGAGAACTCAATCGGAGAGATGTTTAATTTCCAGAGAACAAAAGAAACTGTAAGATGAGTAGGGGTGCAAAACTGAGGAATCTGTCAGCTGCTTCTCATCCTGTTCCAATGAATGGATAAATAAAAACACCCATGGCAAGATGTGTCCTGTTTGCTTCTATCTTAATTCAGTCAAATGAATATCAGTAAATAGTGGAGAAAATCTTTTATGTCAAATACCTCTAAAAGATATTAAATTACATTACTTTTTCACATGAGAAATGGCTTTTAAACCTCTTTCTACAAACAGTTTGAGCAAACTCCTTCTTGCTCTGGGTGTAAATTCAACATGTAGACGTAAACCAGTTCCTCCTTGCAGTAGGGATAATTGCATGGGCAAATATGAGCATAGATATGGATATGTTTGAAAAATTCAGTGAATAATCTTTTAAATACTTTTGAAAGTTATGTTATTTCCTTATATTTTAAACTGTGAAAACAACTGAAAACTATTGAAGAAATTTAAATTTAAAATTGTGACAGAAAAACATTCTTTAACAAATAATATTTTACAGGTTCTTTGCTTGAAATATTATTGATCATAATACTAAGGTTAAATTCACAACATCCAAACAGCTTTTGCTGCATAAAGATCACTAATACAGGAATTTAGGATTGGAAAAAAACTGAGTCAGAGAATCGATTGCTGGAAATCATGTACCTGTAATTAAACCTACAACACTGCAAAATATTGTAATTTCAATGTTATTGTGATTATTTACCAGAAGTTTAATTCTATTTTCAGAATTGTAAACACAAGCAAATTATATTTAAGATTTTACTTGCAAACACAACAATGAAAGTTGCTAATGCCAGTTAAGAGGGCTGCTCCAAATGGAGATGGAAGAGGAGGTTCTAAAAGTAATTGGAAAGAGAACAGTGTATAGAATTTCTGTGAAGGCTCTGTGAACTCTTTTATAAATATACACTGCTTGGTAGTTCTGAAGGCACCAAGAAACTGTACCTTTAGACTCATGAGTGCTCACAAGCTTACCTTAGATATTAACTTAAAGTCATTAAAGTAAATAAAATAACTATGCAATCCAAAATAATTTGCCTCATTCTCATTTTTTTCATCACTGATTTACAAACATGACATTCTCAGAGCTCTGGGAGCTGGTGGAGGAGAGAAAGATTTCAGAATTCTGGAAGGGACTCACAGAAACTGTCTTTTCAACCCAGTTACAAATGCAATTTTATTTACTCTGAGAGACATAAAACTAGGAAGTGTTAGTGGCTAAGGTCTTTCTAGACTAACATATTTCCAAGTTTCTAATGCAACAGGAAAAATAATCCTGAAAGATGCCCCATGAGTTGAAAACTCAAGGAAGAAAGATGCTGCTGTGCTGTGATTAGATTAAAAAGTTTTAAGGTTTTTTGTGTTTTCCGGGAACTGAGGGTTGCAGCTGCTAGAAGTAATAAATTTGTAAATTAACAAGGCCATTTTTCTTGGACACTGAAAAATCAGAAAACTTTAGTTTACCCAAAAGTGGTTTTCTTTTTTGATGATCCATTTACCTGCTTATCTGATAACGTGTGTTAGTCAGACTGCAAAGACAGACACTTAC
Organism: Origma solitaria; assembly: GCA_013397895.1. Lineage (NCBI taxonomy): Eukaryota > Metazoa > Chordata > Aves > Passeriformes > Acanthizidae > Origma > Origma solitaria. The sequence continues at coordinate 35,311 of VZRL01004168.1, forward strand.
GTTTTGCCACTGATTTACTTTGAATAAGTTTGTATTGTCTTCCAAAATAAATATGTGGACACCATTTTGTGGCAGTGTATTGTTATCACAGTAACTGGTGAGAAAAAATGTTCATATAAAAAATGCCAAACTTCTATCATGTTTTCCAGGTTTATTGAAATACTTCCCACTTAACCTTTCAGTCGGTACAAATTTGCTTTTTTTTATGCACCTATTTTTAGAAGTGTCATCCTTTTCAGAGTACAGGTGTGATAACATATTTTCTGTGACCTTTATTATTTCCTTGGCATAAAAATATGAAATTACTTAGGAAAAACAGGGCACTTCTGGCCAGTCAAGCAACAGAACAGTCATGATACACTGGTGTTATATGGGTGCTAACCATTTGCTCAGCTAACTTATTTAGCAGAAATAATAACTTTAAATATTTTTCCAACTAGCCTTCTCCGGTATCTCAGAGGTATCTCTTAATTCTTGTTTTCTGCGTTTTCCCCACTTCTAAATTCCTATGCTCTTCTGACATTTGGGGCAGAAACTTGCTGTGATGAAAAATACTTGTGTTTCTCAACATCTAGATACAGAGCATAGGTGGGAGTTGGGTTAAAATATGTGTATTTCAACAAGAACATCCTCTACAAGTGTTAGCATGACTTATTGTCATGCCCTCAGGACAAAGAAGCCCAAATGAGATCTGTCTGTAGCAGTAGATTTATTATGACAGTTCTTTTCCAGGTTCATCTTAGATTGAGTATCTAACATATGCCTCATTTTTCTTAATGGTGCTTTTGGATGGAGGCTTAGAATAATGTCATAAATGGAATTTAAAAAAAAAAAAAAACCAGAATATAATCAAACTTAAGTTAAAAAAAAAAGAAAAGTGAAGCCAGACTAAAAGGACAAACAGAAAATATGACAACTAAATTATACAACTGTGGCCCAAGAGAAAGCATAGAGTTTTTAAATCTGATGAAAAATCTTGCTTCATTAAACATTTGGTCCAGTTTCCCTATACTGAATGACACAAACTTTGGATAAGTTTAAAGTAACTTATTACTTGAAATGGAGCTACTGAATGCAGTGAGGTCTTAACGTTACTCTACCCCTCTTAAAGTGACCTGGATTCACAAAGCACTGTGACTGCTAAAGGAATACTTGAAACTGTAAAACAGTTTGAAAATATTTAATAAAGTTGACCTATTCTTGGACCCATTTCTGGAGAACACCATTCTAAAATATGTGGTTTATACCAATGTGACAAAAAAGAATTGTAGCAACAGGCATATAAGTATTCTCCTTGATCTGATCCTAGATTATCCCACAATAAACAAAAAATTAGATTTTCTTTTTTAATTAGGAGAAATACTCTTAATGAAAAGTGTTTTTCTTCTTGTTTGGAAAGAGACAATGAAAGAAGGTTGAAAGAAATGTGCAGAGTGCATTGATGAAGAAACTATGCAATTTACATATCTTCATCAGAGAAACTACAACTTACTAGCTGTCAAAACTTTCAAGTCAAAGGAAAAAAATATAAGGTGATGATGATTTACATTTATGCAACTTGGAAACAGGTAAAACTTTTCTAACGAAGTTAAATTGCAAATGGAATTACTTAGAGGGATGAAATGTGTTTTCCAGATCCTGATGCTCTCAGATGAAGGCCTTCTCCTGTGGGAGCTGTGATTTAGGCACACAAAGGACATAGTGCTTCCAGGGTCCAGAAGGCATCCAAAGAAGAGAAGCTACCTGAACCTGAGAAGGACTGCTTTATAGTATCTGCAAACTTGTTGCCTGCAGATCTGACTCATTCTGAGGAATTTGGATTAACATCTAAAGAGCTAGGTCCTTAGTGAAATTAAACTGAAACTCTAAATCATTTGAGATACCCCCATCTTTATCAGAATATTCACATTTAGCTCTGAAAATGTTTTGAAAATAAAAAGCAAAAAGACATGTGAATAATAATTTCATATTTTGGTTAAAAAATTAAACATCCAGTTTTATTTAAGTATATTTTAAATAACATACAATATTTGCTTGGATAAAAGCTGCACCTGCACATAGTGCTCTAAATATAACTCTCATCTTAAGAATTCTAGAAATTCATATCTAGGTTTTTTAGTGTTAATGATGTCAGGCTGCTGCTATGACTCCAAGACTACTGGTCAAGAGTCCTCTGTTACTTCCATGTGCCCTCTCTGGTGGCTGAATACCATCCAAATGTGAGTTCAAGGGTGATTTGTTTCATTAAGAACTGTCATATGTGTGAATAGCACTACAAGCCCTGCCGGAAACACAATACCACACTAACAAACCTGTGTCACTTTGCTCTCTTAGAAGCTGTAGGCCTGGACAGTGTCTTGCAAATGAAATGGTGAGATCCATGCCAGTGTACTCCTTTTGGTGGGAAAATTCTAATAAAAAGTTTCGATATTTGAGTAAGTGCAGTAGCATGTGGGTGATCTGATCAATAGGAAAATATTTATGTCCAGAAAGATGGAAAGAATTTTTAAAAGGGTGTGTAGGCTCCAGACACACACATACACATGTCCATGTGCACATGCACATACTCACGAGTTCTGTATTCAAGCAGGACACGTTTTTCCTGTAATTATGAAGAAAATTATGAATGTAAAGAGTAAGAAAGTGAATATTAGACAAAGGTGCAAAATTAGGCGTTGTAGCCCTTGCTGCCTTTGTGAATTTAGGCTCCAGTCCAGTTAAGCACTTATGCATATGCATAACATTATATATGTGAGAGACATTAATATTTATTGCTTGAAGTTGCACATGTGTTTAAGTGCTTACCTGGATTTGGGATTTGATGCAATTTAGCTTTAACTTGTCTTTTGTTGGCTGTTTAACTACTGTTATATTGCCTTTCAGAGCACTACTAAATAATAGTATTAAAGGAGCAGTATTGAATAGCCATTTTAACATACTGCTTTTATTATCCAGGAAATAATCACAGCTATTATTTCCTGCATGTCTGTTTAGAAATAGAGATACAGAGTTGAAGAGCTTTTCTGTGCGTGCACAGCTGTTCCAGGATGGTGTTTGAAAAATGGTTCAGTTAATTTGCTTCCTATTTTCTGCTCTAACTACTGCACTGTGATGTCTTTCATTCCTGGGAAACTTATAATCAGGTTTAAACCTTCACCCCAAATTTAGCAAGATAGATTGAATCTGAAGCCATGTCAAGGACTGAAAATTCTTGATCAACTATTAAAAAAATATTTCCACTTCTGCTTTTCTTGGTTTTAAGTTGGAACTAGAAGTGGAACTCCTGAAATAACACAAAGAGCAAGTGCCAAGTTCTGTATGAATATCCCTTTTTTTAATAGTGAGGAGTCAATTCCTTTAGTGATTTGTCAACAGTTCTAAATAATACTTGTTGACAGGTAGTTAAAGCTTGCACAACTTGAGACAGCTGTGCAGGTGGGCAAAGGAGGGTTTTGGGGCACTTTACCAGGGCTGGTATGAATCATGATGGTGACTCAGTGCGGAGGGGAGGGCTGTGAAGTGTTACAGAGCTATACCCCGAGCATTATCACGGCAGCCTTTGGGAGACCAGCAACTTGTGACACCTGAGGATTCACTTGCTCTGAAACAATCTTTGTATAGCCTGAATCAGGGCTTTCCAACACTTATTCACCAGTGTGCCACAGCTTAAAATTAAATGTGATCCACATCCACATGATACCTGTAAGTCTATAGGTTGTGTATGCCTTATATTCTACTTGTTGACCATAAATTAGACACTTACAGCATTATGTGCATCTCTAAGAGTGATTGAGCAGAATCCTTCAATTTAGAAAATATCCAGAAATTATGCAGCAAAGCAAAGTACTATAGCATTTAAAAAAGGAAGATCAGGGAACAATTCTGCCCACCCACTCTCAGAGGTTCCCATTCTCTGGAGATGTTACAGTAGAAAGAAATACTACCTTTTGTTTGCCAGCTTTCAGACACACAAAAATCTAATCTTGCTATTATTAAAATGCTTGGCAGAGAGAGCACAGGTGATGCTGGTCCTGAAACCTGTCCTTGGCAATAGTGGATTAGTTGGGACACTAAGAAACAGTGGAACCATCACTCTCACATCATAAAACACTGCAGATTTTGCCACCTCTTGCTGCAGCATGCATGAACCTTGCATGTGCGAATGGCAAGACAGCAAAATGGTGACCCTTAATGACAATGTCCATGCAGTGCTGTATGGAGGCCTCAGCAGGGATGACATCCTTTCTTTTGGAGCTGATTAACAATTGCTGTCCTTTGCCTTATAGGGGATTAACTGCAGTCTTGACCCTGCTGTCCATGATAGTTGTTACCATCACACAGTTTTCCCCCGGGGAAAGAAAAATTAAAACCAGATACCTGCTGGGAAGGCTGAGGTGGAGGAGCTAAGGTGCGTGGTTGAAACCAAAGCCAGTTCCCAACTGCTTGTTTAACCAGCTTATAGGACGCTGTTCTGCCCTGCTGTTTGAGCCATGGTTTCCATCACCTATTCTGACCCCTCTTCTGGGAGCTACATTTTTCATCTCAAATATGTCGGGAAGCTCTTCTCATTCCAGCAACATTTCCCTGTCTGCTTAGTCTGAAATCTGGAAACTCCTGTGAGTCTCTGTGCATGTGTCTGCATGTGTCTGTGTGTGTGTGTAATGTGGAAGATAAAGGAAGGGCAATATCTACCATCTTTTCACCACACAGCCCTTTAGTCTTCCCTCCCTCTCCCTTGCTAAGTCATAGAAAAAGGACAGTGCCGCTGTGTGAAGATGATATCCGTGTTGCCTAACATATCTGGAAGTTGGTTATCTACCAGGATCATGAGGGTTGTAAAGAGAAAGGAGGGAAGAGGCCTGGAGGATACACTGCAATTCACAGGCCAACCTGATATAAGCATCTGGAAATTCAGTAAGCGCAGATTTTCTTGTGGTATTTCTTCAGCTCAGGTTGGAGTGCTGTCTGGAAAGGGGAAAGTAATAAAACTTATGCAAACATTCCAGTAACACAAAGAGAGGTTTGCTTCAACAACAGTGGTAATGAAAGGGGGATGTATATGGGCTGTTGTTTTATTTAGTTTGGCTTGCTCTTTTTTACCTGTAGAGTGTCTGTTTTACCAATAGATTATCGATTTTACCTGTAGAGTGTCTATTGGCACTTATGTTTATTTGCCCATTAACAGTTAAATAGACATCACCTAAGCTTCTTTTATAGCAGCTGCTCTTTAAATAACAGGAGACAATAGTGACTTATGTATAGTATTTGGGTTAGATACATCTGGTCCAGCGAGCTATGCATGTAGAATACTCTGCCTATACCTTTTCCGGACTTCAAAGATCACTGATCTGTTTACTTGGTATAAATGATTCTTTAGGACACTTTCTCATAGTGGATCTCGTTCTGGCATACTACATGCAAGTTTACCATGTATGCCAACAGGTCTGGTAATTGGTTTTGGTATGAACTTAAACACAAACCACAGTGCACCTGAATATGATGTATCATGTCAAAATGATAGCCCTGTTAGGGTACATGGAACAGTGACATGGGCCTTTTACTGAAGACTGTCCCTTCCCCTGAAGTTCTTCAGAAACAGTTTAGCCGATGCACAAACCTAATTAATCAAAAAATTAAAGCCCTTTCTTGGTGTGTTTGGTTTATTGTCTGAATTCAAAGTGTGATAGTTATTGGCTTTGACATTTGTGCTATTTCAAATCTTGGAGCAAGCTACATTCTCATCATTAAGATATTTCAAAACCATGGTTATAAGTCAAAGTAAATGACACTTCAAAAATAGGCACAGATTAAATAGGTGTGTTGTTCTGTCTTGGGCACATCCCATCATTATTTCCTTTCCACTGCAGCTGGCCAACTTGCTAATTTAATTACTTTCTTTTTCTTCTTTCCCCAAAGAATGAAATCTATCAAAAGAACAAGCTTGGTCAAAGGATTTCGCTCCAAAGCTAACAGTATTAAGTGGTTTTCTTTTACAGTGGGAAAGGGACAGCTTAGCTGCTCGTGTTAGAGTTGAAGAGTGCTGAAGCAGAGGCTCAAATGTTGATCTGCACCTACACACATTTGCTGCTACACAGCTTAGCTCAGCTTGTCTCCTCTCTTTCCCCATAGTCAGAGTTAACACTTGTCTGTTTCAATACTTAACAAAGAAAAAAGATGCACCAAAACGTGATATTTCTTGAAACTTTTGATAATATACAGTCTTTTACATTGGTTCAGGGATGAGTGAATGTAATTTCTGACTATGTTATATACAATGCATAAATTTTGTGTATGACAAAGGAAGGGTTAAAGAAAATAGAAGGTGTAAATGTAAAGCATTTAAAGTTGCATATACTATTCAGTGAGTCATATTACCTCTTCTGAGGTTCAAAATTAATCATATCTATTAGGTGTTTTTCAGTTTATTAATCCTTAATCTGTATGGAAATGGCTCTTCTCAAAAAACCACATCATAGATTAATACATACCACTCTAATGACAATTTAAGTCTGTCTGTATTCAGACATGAGAGAAAGACTTCCATTTTCATGAGATTTCTGTTCAGTTTCCAGACCGGAGCATCATAGGGCACTTTTCTACAAAATTCAGTGCAATACTGTCTTGCTTATAACTAAGTCTCAGGAGGCAGCTATTATTATTCTTAACAAAGGAATGTGAAAAATCTGTTTTCCAGATTATTTTAAAATTTCCTCATTGATAATTTCTCCCTCAAAATATCTCTGTTTCCAGTTTTCTTAGGTGGCGGAATGATTCATAGAAGGCTGAGGACCTAAATGGTAATTTCTGAATGGGTGCTTAAATAGTTTTTGGAGCTGCTGTACTGAAACGATTTTGTTGGAAGTGGCATTCGGAGTACGGGAGAGCACACAGACTTCATGACAATGTTACCTGTTGAAGTATTATCAATTTCTGGGAGAAGAGGTGTTTTGCAAGTTTAGACCTAGGATGTGGTCTCTAATGAGCAGAGTCCAGTCCACTGTGAATAGGGCTTCACAGAATGACAAATGTGCCCTGAGGCTTATTTGCAATGTGAAGGCAGGCTAACAAGACCATGTTACGCCCTTGGCCTCCCTCTTCAGGCTTACACCTCCACAAAATGGTGGAAAGATCAGGTTAGTCATTTAAGGTCTGAACAACAGCCTAACAAAATCACTATGACTTCCTCAGGTTTTAGAGCCATTTTTAATTCCACATACATCTGCCAGTCCTTAGAGTTTTCCTCAAAACTTTTGCCCAATCCAGTTTGAAATAGCTATGGCATCTGTACAATAATACACACAAGGCAGATGTGCATTGCTTAAGCTAAATTAAACCAAAATCCTTTCAGTCTTCATCAGTGATACACCATGTGCTAGAAAAGAAAATAAGATTGTGCCTGGAATCTGCTGGAAAACACACCCTGCTTGAAAGGACCCAGGATCCTGTCAGTTAAAACTCAGTGAAAAAAATCTCTGCTTGTCTTTAGGAACTTCTGTGTGATGTTGGAGCAAGAAGCTGCAAACAGTAGCTGCCAACCTGGCTGGGATTCCTAGAGCAATCTCCTGAGATCAGTGTTCTGACAGGTCACATTCTCCATCTGGCACCACCATTCCCTATTTTCATTAAGATTTTCTTTTCCATTTTTTTCCTTTGTTCTTCTTGCTTGAGCCAAAAGAAACAAGAGGGCAGTAAAGAACAATTTCAGCTGAATATGAGTTTTATCATTTTACCACTGCATTACACCACTTACCAAGTATTTAAGTTCTGTTCTGCTAGGAAAAAAACACATGTCAGGATTTAAAGGAAGGCTGTGCTAAGCTTTGGCACACAGACTATAAAGTGTACATGTGAATTATTATTCCTCCAGTCTAAGCAAATCCATATGACATTGTGACTTCATATAATCTTCACAGTTTCTTGTACAACTCTCAGTGGAAAACATCACCTCTTTTCAAATCTTTGTGCCTTTATCTGAACTAGACTTTTTAATAGCTCAAAAATAATTGGAAAAACAAAAATGTCAGTGAAATGCTGCTTCTCACAGAGCAGAGAAATTAACATTTGAGACCACCTGCTTAAATGGCAGAGCTAAACAGAGAGCTATAGCTACTCATAAAGAGGCAACTTTATTGAGATCAGTTTTTAATTCTTTTCCCTTTCTTTGAGAACGGTGAGTCTGATGGCATTGAAACCTAAATCTTCATTTCCTCATCTCTCTTCACCAGCCTCCGAGGCAGTAATTCTGCAGAGCCTTTTTCCAGCACCAGAGTTTTTGGGCTAAACTGTGCATGAGGCTGGGAATCTGTGTACAGTGAAATGTTTATTTATAAGGCTGATGAGGCCAATCTATTCCACAGCAACCACTGTGATTGAAACCGTGATATATGGAGAAAGATAGAAGAGAAAAGTCTAAGAACTGTCTCTTGCTGAAATGGAGTCTTCCTCTTTATCCCTGAGTGTCCTCCCACCAGTTTCTTTGATCGGGTATGGGCATTTGTTGGATCTTTTTAGTTAGTTCCAGAAACAAATCAGACAAATCACCACCCAAAGGTAAAGTGTGGGGGAAACAAGAAACATCAAAGGGGAGGGAATGAGGCTTGCTTATTTGACAGCAGCTCACTGATGAGCTAGCTAGGTCATGCCGTGAAACTCTGCTCCCTCGGGGAGATTCAGCCCATGCTTCAGCTTGTCTCTGCAGGTAACCTGAAGCAAAGAAATAGGCAGTTTCAGGGCATGCCTTGTCTCAAAGTACAGACCCAAAGCAGGGCAGGTGATCCATGTTCAAATGGTACCTCTTTCTACCCACTCACTGTAAGGAGAACAGACAGTGTAATTTCTAAGCTACTCCTCTGCATTGTCAAAGACAAGTGAGGCCAGTCCTACTCATTCTAATCATGATGCAGACCGCAAAGTAGCTCAAGAGAAGGAAGGATTTTAATAAAATTAACTCAGCACTGCTGAAGACCAGAGGAAATTTGGAGCTGGTTTTGCACTTGGTCCAAACTTCTGATGTTGTTATGGAGACAAAGGTGCCAGGGGACTGAGGACAACTGTCTACTGGCCCAGTCTCACCCATCTCCCTGGATGTTGCTCTGCCAGTGCAGGGGAAATATTGATGCTTAAGACTGGACTATCTCCTTCCAATCCACCCAGACCAGCTCCTTCACCTGAGGGACTAATATGAATGGAATGACAGGAAACAAAAGCTACCAAGAGGCAACTGACCCAGAACTCAGTTTAATCACTTTGACTAAATTTCCCAGCAAGGGAACATTGAAAAATGTAAACTACAGGCAAAGTTTCCCCAGCCACAGGACAAAAAGAGCTGCATTATGGCATTTAAGAAACTGGTTGTCATCATTGAAGTGACAGTGATGGAAATATTGTGACTTTCTCCTTCAGTCAGAAGAGGAAATTGCTACTTGGGAGAAGACAAAGGGAGTTGGTCTGATGGTTACGTGGTTGTGACTGTGTCTAAAGGATCAGATGGAAACTTCAGAAGAAAAAAGACTCTGCAATGTTTTCTAAATCACTAAACAATGTGGACAGAGATTAATAGAACACAGTTTATCATTTGAAAGAAAAGATAGAATTTTATAGCCTTCCAGCACTTGGCCAGACCAGCTGGAGAAACAGGGCAGATGAAGAAATACAAGGTCCTTATGCAGGCAAGTATATTTTATAAAACAAATAACAGTACAAACCCAGCAAATCTGACACCATTTTTTGAGACCACAGAATGAGACCATTACTGTGAATACCATGCATTATGAATCATCTCTGCCAATAATAATATGGCATCAAGAACAAATATCAACTCCTGGCATAAAAAACCCCAAAATACCAAACAGCATAAACAAATGGCAAAGTAATCATAATAATTTGCAACCATAAATTAGAGATGAGAAAGCATTTGCTACCCCATAGTCCATCTGCAAACATATATGATTGCTCCCAATGCTCTGATGGCTAGTCATTCATCCAGGCTAGACCTAGCCAGAAATAAATGTTTTCTTATCTTATTAATGTTTTTTGAGAAAAGAAAGTAATTCTGAGATTTCACCAACACAAATGCTTTGAAATACAGAGTTGGACTACAGCCCAACTTATTGGCACACTCAGCTGCAAGGTGCTCTTCTCTTCTCTCTAAATTTAATCAGAAATTTCTGTCTGGAACAGATAAATTATTTCCTAAACAGAAGGCAAGAAGGGAGTAATCTTTTCTCTGTATATCCAGCTCCTGGCAATTAGCAATATAGAGACTTCCTGAGGCAGAGGTTGGATCTGAACTAAGAGGTTTAATATTTCCCAGTGGTCCTAACCTTCACAAATTTATCTAATACCTTTCTTGATATTTTTGGCTTCCACCATATACTGTGGCCAGGACTACCTCAGTTAGTTAAGTGACATTTGGAAAGATACTCTTTCTGTTTAATTTAAATTTGTATCCTGATCTTTTAAGGCAAGAATTCCTCAGACTTTTTCTCTTCAGCCTTCGTGATTATTCTTCTTGAGTCATGTATTTTCTAAAACAAATGTGTGAAATGCCTTCTACGTGTGAAATCCACAGACAGCATTCATACCTCTAGCTGTCCTTGGCACTTACCTACAGTTTTCAATGTTCTAGATGAATATTTTTCTTCCTTTGTTACTAAAAATATACACTAAGTGTGCATAACTCAAAACATAGGCACAATATAGCTTTGTTTACTGATAGAATGATATCTTCTGGTTTGTTCTCCTTTGTTTCCTAACAATTTATGTTTGCATTTTTGACCATCATTGAATGTGGGGATGATGTTTACAGAGGACTATCCATAGTGAGACCACCCTCCTCATGATGTATTTTTCCCATCTGCATCATTGCACACCTTAATGCTAAATTTCACATGCTCTCAAAAATGTAAATACCTGAGTCTGTTCCATTGGCATGAGAATTCTAAAGCAGACATTAGATACAATTTCTACCACCTAAGTTCCTAAATTTGTCAAAGGTATCACAGGTACTAACTCTTCTTCATTTTCCTCATTCTTTTTTCTTTCTTTTACTCTTTTTCTCTTTTTTAAAAAAATAATTTTCCCTTCCCTTCCCTATATATTACTATAAATACTAATTTATATTACTAATAAATCAGATCATAAAATATTTTACATATGTAGGTTGCAGTGGAAGTCTGCTGTTCATGGTGGAACAGCACAGAAAGGAAAAAACAACAGAGATTGGTTTAGGGCTTCTTAGACACTATATTTGACTCAGAAGACAATGGATGATTGCTGCTTTAGGCAGTACAAGGTGCATAAGACAGAAGTCAATAAAAGAATCTAAACATTCTAGACCTAAAGTGTAACAGCAAGTCTTCCTTTGGACTTATAAGAAAATAGTTTGAATCTGACATTTCAATTACTCCCATTTCTTTATCCCCTCAAAATTAATCTTCTCTCCAATCCAGTTTCTCAATTTTAGTATTGTCTGAAAACCAGTCTTCATTGGAATTATTACCTTTCCGTAATATTTCTGTCGCAGGAGCTGCTGACAGAAGGAGAGACTGAAGAACACTCTTTAGAGTTACCTTGCTCCAAATGTGTCCAAAAGGATATTTTCTTGGTATCAGAATCTCAAACAATTCAAATGGTCTGAATTCTTCACCTCGAAACTGTGAAGATCAATTATATTTAGATAGTTTTGCATAAAACAGAATTTGTCAACAGAGTGATAATTTAATAGAGTTTCTGATTTATATTTTTTTAAGTAAAGAGTTCTTCTCGGGAGTTGTAACAATACATCAAATCCTTGAAGCTGATTTCTGAGTCTTTAAAATCTCCACAAAAAAAGGATAATGAAGCGTAAGAACATCCTCAGCTATTAAAGTTACGGGAGGTACAAGCAAATTAAATGAGACAAGGTACTTTTCACAAATTCTAAAAGTGTTAACAACATATTTTCATGGCTTGTAAGTATCAGAAGTTTCCTCAGCACAAGCAGGACTGTGTGTTCACATTTTCATTCTGCACAGACTTCCCAGGCACTGTTGTTCATCTTAGACACTATTAAAACTGATTTGCAAGTATGAGCAATTATTCATTGTCCACTTGAGACAGGAGAGTCTACAACTCAAAAATATCGTGAACAGTGATTCCTCATTTTAGCAGCACAAGTAAATCAGCATTTGCAAGATATTAGCTTCAATCCTGAGTTCTGCAGAGTTCATGTTTATATTCACAATTCCTAAAGAGCAAGCGATTTCAAAAGGACTCCAGAACAGTTTTCTCAACAATACAGTGATCTTAGAGAAAATCATCTGACTTTGGTGACCATGCAGGTGAATTTTACTTTGTGAACATTGGTGCTAGTGTGTCTTCCCCCTCCTCCAATCAGTCCTTCCTGCAGAACATAGGAATACAGCCAAGGTCCTTGAGCAGACCAGGTGCCCACCTAGCACAGCATCCTCTGTCAAATGGCAGTCAAATGATAAATTCTTCTAAAACCACATGCAAGCAGAGCAAGAGTTTTAAAACAGTGGCATTGTAGCAATCTGGGTTTTTAGGGACTTCCTCAACTCTACTTTGTGTCTGCAAATTGTGTGCAGTAATCCCTTGGCATATTTTTCTTCCAGATATTTTTTTCTGGATTCTTCTTGGTCTTGTGTGTAAGCAGTAAAGTATTACTGATTATTATCAGTAAAACATTACCATGAATCTCCTTTTCCTGATTGGTTATTAGCAGGTTCAACAGCACAAGTCTCACTGGGTCCCTATAACAGTATATAAAATGCCTCCACTGGAAAAATCAGCAATATCTGTACCTTTTTCTCCTTCGTTTCATTAATTATAAATCCAAAATCAGATCTTTTTGTACACCATGGTACCTTTTTTCTCCTTTCTGGTATGAATTAAAAGGAAAAGAATGTTTTCCAGGTTAGAACAAGACCTTTTTCCTTTCTTTCCTTTTTTCACCTCTTCTCAACCATTAGACGAGAACACATGTGAAATAAGCCAGGTCAGGTCTTTGGGATTCATCTCCACACAGTTTGACTCAGATTTTAAGACCACTATGAATGTCAAAATGGGTTCCAAAATTGCAGGTGCGTTTTATCAAACTGGTTATCCTTCATGATGATTATTCAGAGTTCTCTAAGAGACACTGAAACACAAGGCATGTGGGTTCTTTCCCTTCAAGATTATATCTATCTGTATATTAACGTAAACTTTATTTTGCATTTACTTTTTGGTACGGAAGTCAGTTTATTGCTCTTTTATTCTCTGAAACAATTTATAAAAAATGATAACTTTTCATTCCCCCAATCAAAAATTATGCTGAAGTGAAACACATTCATTTATACTCACTTCCCCTTATTTCTCAAATTCCAATCTTCAAGAACTATTACCATTAACCTAATTGTATTTTTAAAAAGGCTCTTCTACTGACACTGTAATTTCAGGTAGTTCCTCACAGTCACTTTATTAATGGAAGGCTTCGTTGTAGGAATGTCTCTAAATTCCTTCACTGTAAGTAATAACAATAACCTAGTTCTTTTTTCCTCAAACGGTCTTATTGTTTGTGAATCTTCTATTTACATCTCAGTCATTTACCAGTCCTAATGACACTGTGGCAAGATTTTTTCTTCTGTGTTTAAGAAACAGCATTACCCCATCTTCTTTTCTCTAGTAAAATGCTCCTCAAAACTCTTTTTTTAGCCTAACTTAGGTTTTATGTTTAGCCAAAGGTTTTGGTTCATTGCTGGTTTCTGGTTTTGTTTCTATTTTCTTTGTTTGGAGTAACATTCAGAATTTTGAAGGTTTGTTTTTTCTTTTCTTTCTCTTTTCTTTTGGGTTTTTTTTTCCCCCCACTTCTTATAGTTTCCTTTACTCTAAAGCTTAACTTCACTAAAACTTTTTCATCACATTACCATATTTTTTCATAAGAAATACACGCTTACCTTGAGATTAACAAACTCCATACCATTTCAATTGCTTCATTCTTTCAGCTGTTTTTTTGAATATTGTTTTAACACTTTCACATATTTATGATGATCTTTTAAAAATGACGTTACTGTGGTGATTTAACTTAATTTTTCTAAAGACTTTTAATATCTGTATGTCACAATTGCTGCTACGGAGACCTCTTTGCAGTAATACTCTATAGACAGAAGCTCTGTCAATATCTGGTTGACCAGGCTAGTACTCAGGTCTGCTTCCAAAACTTCTTCTGTCTCTGTGTATTCTTTGAATATTTTTTTCTGACAGTAGTTTTAAATGATAGATTGTTTGTGCTAATTATTTAATGACTTTAAGCTATGTTTAACTACAGCATTATTCCTCCTCTGGCAAAACCTCTGTTGTTAGTGCTTTGTCACTTACATGCTGGCATTACTGTGCTCTATAAATTGTCCTCTTTCCATCAAATTTCTGAGGCGTCTGCTTTGTCACTTAAAATTAGACATCCTAGTCTGCCCATCTTGGTGTTTTGACTTTTAGCATTTATATAGAAGTAGCTATAAAATTGGCATTTCATGTGAATCGATGATAGAATTTATGTTTGGATTTTCCAGCTAAGTTCCTGGATTTCACATCTGATATATATTACTTAATTCAAGGGACAGGAATTGCTCAATTAATTCACTAGATCCTTTTACATTCTTAAATAAAGCAAATGTATACTTGTTCACAGAAAACAGCCCTTTTACACTGCAGGGCCATATGACAAAGTACTATTCGTGCATGTTGTCATTGAAAAAAGACATAAGATTTCAGACAAGGGATGTGTGGAAAAAGTAATGCAATAAATTATGTAAATGTGTAAAAGTAAAGTAATCAAATGACAGATGACGCGGCTGCAGGAATGTGTGCCAAAGTCTATAGCTACTGTCAAGACTCCTTTAATGACACATCTGTAGAATATAAAGCAAAAGAGCCTACATGGAAAAGGCACTTCTAGTCCTCACTGTCTGAGACAGTGGTGAGGAGTGTTTATTGCTATTCATGGAAAATCATTATCAATTGACAAGCCAAAAAACATACCAATTCCTGCCAGAAGAACTAATTTTTAAGCTGTTGATGTATCTCTTCCATGACTTTCCTTACGGAATGTGATTTGGATGATCCCTTCACCACAGCAGGAGAATGACAACCAGTCTGAATAATTCACTGCAGTGAATGGGAACTTTAAGGTCAGTTTGAGGGGATCTAGCTCTATTTAACATATATTTTCTATGTATAATTCTGTCTAGGTAGTGAACAATATGCAGGTTTCTGTTGTTTATCTAATTGTTGTCAGAACAAACTAAGTCACACTTACCTTAATATATTTATTTAGAACCTCATATGTGCTTTTCAAATCCTTAGTGACACTAATCATTCCTTGTGTTTTGAAATTGTCTGGAGCAACCTCTACTGGCTACTTAGGTTTGAAATGGATCTTGATTGAAACTACTAATTCAATCTTGTATGATGTATTGTGTGCCTCTACTGTCAAAACCACTGAACCTGCAGTACCTGTACGTTAAAAAGTGAATTATATGCCAAGAAAGATTAGTATTTTTGAAGACATGTGTGATTTTTCTAAAAGGATAGAATGGAAATCTATTTCAGTTCTACTTTAGGCAGTCTTCAAATAAACTATTCATGGCTTTCACAGTGCCCAATCCAAAGCCCAAGGATACCAATTAAAATAATTCAATGTATGTCTGAGAGCTTTGGATTTAGACTCAGATTTAATTCAGGCTCTATAAATATATCAAAGAGGAAACATTTTATTTTAGAGATGTTTTTATTTTTGCTATTTCATCTAAAATCAAATGCAAATTTATTTTTTCATTTAAGAGATAAATATTGATAGAGGATATATTTTTTTCAGAGGACTCAATTTTAAATCTGAGAAATTAAAACTATTTATGGGATAAAGCTGGACTAACTGGAAGCTGAAACAGAAAAAAAAAAAGAATTTTCAAATTCATTATACATTCACTCATGCACAGTAAAGAATATCTTATTCAGCAAAACTCCTACTTAAACAATGAGTAAGGTGATATACAAAGTTATACAATGTAATCTGCAAATTCTGACAAAATGGCAGAAGGTCTATTTTCCTTTTTCTACTTCTTCATAATTAAATTATTCCTGAAACAGTTTAAAACAGCCTTTAATACTGTTGCAGAAAAATAAATTTGGGCACACAAAGCTGTATTTAAAGGAATATTTAAATCATCTGAATTGTCATGATAAACTAAAGCTGCTCACCCATGAACAACCTGGTAGATAATTTAGTGGATCTATATAGAGATTAAAAGAATCTTAACTAGAGTGTTACCATTGAGATATTTTAGATTATCTTAAAATTACGTTAAAATCACATAGCATTTTTGTTATCACTGTTTTTTTATCAGTTTTGGCTGAGATTGGGAAGGTATTTTCACAGTATATACTGTTTAGTGTCCTGTACAGTCAAGTACAGCAGATAACGAACACCAAAATGTAGCCTTTTTTGTTGAATATTCAGACCCCATTTTCTAAAACTGGAAGGTCTTTGGAAAGAATGCCGAATTTGAGCCACTGCTCATAAGTAAACATATTACCCATTGGATACGTATATTAGTATCAGAAGCTGGTCATATAATTCCTATTGTAAGACTAAAGTGAGATAAAATGGGATGATGTTGAGAAGAAAAATAGGACTTCTACATCTTCTTGAAACATTTTTAAATTAGTCTGCCTCTGAAAAATAATTAATTTGTTATGGAACTCAGAACTGAGAAGCTCTTATCTAAGTCTTTTCCCACTCTTTACAAATATAGTAATTTATAAGCATTATTTATAACCCATTTAGATTAGTCTTTAAGTGTTGAACAATTTAAAATGCAATCAAGGTAATTACCAATAGTTTACAATTTAATACTTATAAACAGAAGCCTTGGTCCTAACATTCCTTCTACAATATTTGAATTCAATGTCTGTGTTTGAATGTAAGGATTGGAACTGTGGAAAGAAAGACCTCATGATACTCTTCAGAGGTTTCAACCTGTATCTTTGTTTAGTTGGTGTCTGCTTTCCTAGAAGACAATAAAATCTGTAATATGAATATTTGTCATGTACTAATTCTAGTTGCAAAAGACTAATTTTTTTACTCAATTTATGCTTCTTTGTATATCAAATAGAGTGTCATCCTTAAATTCATTTTGTTAGACAGTCTCACCATCAAAATAATTTAAAGGGGTTAGAAACAGCAGAAAGACAATGATCTCAGAATAAGAGATATTGCTTTTCCACATGGTTTATTGCACACTTGGATCATTCCAAAGGTATCTAATTAAACATGAAAACCAGCATAAAATATCAATAATCTGCAAACTCATTGCTATAAGATAAATGTTAAGAAAGTATCAAAAACCTTTCCAGAAGAATAGGCTGATGAATTATTGTGGTGTGGCTTTGATTTTTCCACTGTTGGCGGCCACTTGGAAATCTAAATGATATCAAAGATAGACTTCACAAAATTGTAAAAATCACCCTCCCTTGGTAGACTGCTTCGGGCTGGTAAATACCTCAGTCTGTTTCTCCATGAATTTCAAGAGAAACTAAACTAAACTGAACTAATTGGAACAAACAGACAAACAAGCAACCCACAAAAAACTCCCAAAGGACTTTGTATCAAAGATCATTTCTAGCTACTGAGGTTACATTCAGCATCTCACAGGAAATAAGGCATGCAGTAACAGGCATGTAGCATCATGACACAATTTCTTAAGTGTTGGTGTTGACATGGATTTAAAAAAAATCAGATAAGTGGAATTTGAGGGAAGATGACTGTCAGTTACAAAAAAGAGAAGAGTCCCTTATGGTACCTCTTTGGATGCCAATATACTCAAACCTTAAATCTAGCTTTATGAAAGGACTAGATGCAGCTGTGTTCCTAAAACACCAGACAAAAAAAATCCTTTTGGAAAGACACATTTTTTCCCCTTTCCTTGTTTCTAAAGCAAGCGCAATCCCCAATTAAGACAGAAGCAGACTAAAAACTAGGATAAAAAAACACTTGGAAAAAAAAGATCTCTTCAATCTCTGCAAAAAAATTTCTGACTACCGCGTTTTCTTTCTTTCTTGCCTTCATGTCAAATTTCAAACATTTGAACAAAACTGCATGCAGTATTTGGGGGGCGGGGACGACTCACAACCAGCCAAATAAAATCATTATTAAATGTCAGCTTATATAGTGCACTCTTCATAGGATGCCTTTAAGAGCAATATGTTTTCCCAATAATCACAGAATTTATGTCCCATGACGTTTTGTACTCCTTGCAGTACATTTGCATTTTCAAGGTCTTAAGGGAAGCATAAGTATTTTAGCATTTAATTATTTTTTAATCAATTAGCAAATATGCTGCTCATTGCTCCCACCTGAAATATTTGCCTAAAAATTTTGAACAAATGAAACAGAATAATGAAGCTGTAGCATGTTTCTGTGAGCAAACAAGTCTCCCACATTTTGCTGTTTGTCCATAAATAAACGCTTATGATCATTTTCATTCCTCATTGTACACTGTTTTGACAAGGAGCCATTTAGTCTTCTATAATTTGCTATGAATACTTTGTGGAAGGTTAATATAAATCAAAAAGATAAGGTATGTTAAGTTGAAAATAAAGTCCAAGCTGAGAGGTCTACTGGGGGACACAGAACTGAAAATCAGAATGGAAACCACGTGGCAAGCACGTAAAAGTTAAGAAAATACTTGGGTTAGGGAAAGATGCATGAAACAGCTTCTTGACTTCATTCTCCTCTGCACAACTATGCAAAAATGGCTCAAATGCAGAGAAAAACATTTCCTGAGGCTGTTTCAGGGAAAGAGGGATATAGGGCAAAGAAAAATCAAGTTAGCTTAAAAATTAACTTTTCCAATGTCTATCTATCCAGCAAAAAACACACCACCCTGAACTAGGTGACAAGATGCCCTTCTGTGTTTTAGGGGCATAGCAGGGACCCTAACTGTGAGATTTGCAATATCCAGCACCCTGAGCCCTGAAATTCTTTGTATCCATCTCTCAGCATCTGTATCCAAATTCTGACCTTACACATGGATTTTCCCTGGCTTTGCTCAGTCATTTTAGGGAATTTGACATGGTTCCCTGTCTTTTCCTCTCAACTTCACTTTTTCTTCTACTGTACAAGAGCTACTATAGTTTCTCATAAGCAGGAAATTAATTTTAATTTCACAAGCTCCTTAAAATTTGGTTTGTCTCTAAATTCACCTTCTTTCCCACAAAGAAGAGAGGGAACTTGGAAAGTCCACATAGATGTTACAATATCATTCAGACTGTTTCAGGTAGCAATCTGATTTCATATTTAGCCTTCTCCATTCAAAACCTCTCCTTGATTCATCTTCAACATCTCCCAAGTTCAGTATCAAAATTTTGCTAAATACTGTGCAAGAGAAACCTCTCTAGCCATTACGTTTTTCTAGACCAATCTGAGTTACTGCTCAGCCTGTATCCTACTCCTTTTTCTTCAAAACCTTTTTTCACAAAGGACCTGAGTCCCTGTTTAATCATCAAATTCAGAAAGCTTTTGATCACTAGGGATTCTGAATTTCAGCATCAATAAAAAGAGAAAAGTATAATTTCCTCTCACATGTGCTCTATTCTGGACTGGTCATTTGGAATAATATGATGACCTACTGTCCAGATCTAGTTGCAATTAAACTTCTTCCAAGAAAATTCATATTAGTTATTATTAAAAGATGTTCTTGAACTCAGTTTGAACTGATTCTGGAAATGTTCATGGAGTTTTAATTGAAATCTAGCTCCTAGAAGTTGTGAGAACCTCCTCTCCTCATCCCTTAAGTACTCACCAAGATTGCCGTAATTTTGTGTTAAATGTATGTTTATTTGTAACCCTAAAAGACTTTTGAAATTAAAAACTACCTCTTGAGATCAGGGGCAGAACTATGGAATGCAGTACTGTGATCTAGCTCCCTTAAAATAAAAATAATAATGAATCTGTTTCAATCAGTTATAATCGCTAAATTAAACTATTCATGAAACATCTGCTATCGACTTCTGTATGACAACTTATTATCTTAGATGCTTTTTTTCTCAAACTTGAGAAAATATACTCCCTACTTAATCCAAACTTTGAAACTATTCTTTTTGACTGAAAAAGACTTATTTTTCTTGGCACTTTGAACTCATATATGGTGGCCAAGTGACTTGAGTTTTGTTAATTCTTTGGACACCCCTCCTTGACTGTTCCTGAGAAAGGGGAAACCTGACTCTTTTGCTTGTACTATGAATGCAGGAAAGGGCACAGAAAGAAAGAATCTACCCTGAACTCTGAAACCTCAGCTTAAGAGTGAAAGCGATTTTTTTACCTCACCACTGAATGTAAGACTAATAAATATTGGATTATTTTTTGTAAAGGAGACTTGTTTTTTTCCCCTTGGATTAATATGGTATTTGTTCAATGAGCTTTGCAAGTTCCATCTCTCCCATATTCTTTTCTAATTGCAACTCTGAAGTTACGCTGTCAAACCACTTTAAACTGCTCTTCAGGATCCCTGCCATGTTTTCTTCTATTCAAACAAAATAACACTTATAAGTGTTGACCAGCTTTTTCCAGTCAAGATAAGCCAGAATTGCTGAATCTCTGCCAGCTGGCTTATTTGAACTGAAGCAGATCAGGGAGTCATCACCCTTGATGCTTGATTGGCAGATTTGGAGGCGTGGTGATTTCAAGAGAAGCTGCGTAGCTGACATTGGGCTGGCACAGCTGGAGCAGGAAGGGTGCATGTATCTAATGCATTAGTGGATGAGCTGAAATAAGGAAAGTTTTACAATTACATGTGTCTTTTTATTTGTACTGTGAAGTCTGAGAGAAGCCAACAATTTGGGTGTTGGAAAAATGATCCAGTCTTTTTTTTTCATTGAATAATGGTGAAAAATAATTTTTCTTAATACTTGAATTTCTTGGTAAATGACGTGCCAGCTTCTGAGACTGGGAGTTCAGGACAGAATTGCCTTGCAGTGAAGAAGGCTGACTAAGGTTACCTGGTAGCACACAGAGCTGTGGAGTTTTCATGCACAGGGAAGGCTGAAAGATGAAGGGAGACTGCAAGAGATAGAGGCCCTGTTGTAATGTTTCATCCACTTCACAGTAAAGAAAACAGTACAGAAGTGAGGACTTCATCTGAAAAGTTAGAGAGCAACCACACTTATGTGTTCATACTGTTCATGCTTAGTTTTTGTTCTTGCTCTTAATGCCTTATCTGTTAACCTTAATTTTTTTTTCTATCTTCATTATCTAACAATCCTCAGTATACAGATTTGGCAGTCTGGTCCCAAATCTGATCTCATTCTGGGACACATCCATTTCAGTTCTGATGTCGAGTGGAATAATTTCAGTTTTACACTAGAGGAACTAAAAAAAAATTATCAGGCCCTGGAACAGAGGTAGAAATAAAATTTTTTTTAAAAATATAAAAAACTTACTATTGTATTAACTTGAAAATATTCAAATTAGCATAATAATGAAAATACAAATTGAATGGATTAAAATCAGCTTCTATGCCACATTTATGTATCAGACATATCACTCATATATCATAGTAATATGTCATATACTGAGGCTCCTGCATGTCCCATTCAGCCTATTTCAGGGCACTCTCTTTGATTTTGATAACTTTGTTCTTCTAATTTGTACATTTTTGTACTGTTAATTTTTTTCTCAAGAGTTGGCATCAGTCTCCGCGGATCACCCAAAATGGCCGTGAAGGGTCCATTGAGGCCACTATCATGGAATTCTGGCACCATCTGGTGGAAGTGTTACATCCAAAAGCTAGATTATAGATAGGTTTGATAATTTACTTTTCTATCTACAAAATACAAAACTGAAATGCTATACCAAGACGTGTGCTATGTTACACCAGGCAGGGGTGAGGAAAGATATGGCTTGTGTGCTTTAAAGGCATTTACTGCCTTTTAAGTGGTTATGAAGTGTGTAGGAAGACAATACGAATTGCCATGCAAAATATTTTGGTTGTCCAGTTACATACATACATACATTCAGAATCTTCTTCCAGACATTGGTGAGTTGAGGCAGGTACAAAAATTATTCCTGGTTAAAATGTAATGAGGACATTTAGTTGAACATCAGCTTTTCCTTGCCACCAAACCTTGCGTCATGCTGCAAGCTGGTCAGTCAGAGGACTCCTATTTTAGGCATTTCACAGCAGTGAAAGAAAGTAATGTGGGTTTTTAAAGGGCTGGTGTCACAGCCCCCATCTTTCTGTACACTGCTACAGGTGTTTGCTTACATGCAGTGCACAGGTGAAGCAGCCCTCAAATGCCCTCCAGCTTGTTCTTGATAACAATGCATACTAGAAGTACTTTTAACAAGTTGATGTAAGCTGCTTTTAAATATAGAGACTGAGGAAGATTTTGCAATATAAAACACCACCAGCAGATGCTGTATGGGTCCCTCCTCAAATCCCAAATGTAAACCAGATGAGAAAAGAATTGTCTGATGTTTAAATATTACAAGATTTCTGTGCAAATGCCAAAAATATAAATTCTCTTCTCGTTAGATTTAGCTGAAAAATTCTTTAAAACTAAATGAAACCATGCCCCCAAACTGAGACTAAACCTCCCCTGCAGTTAAAAATATTCAGTTAATTTCTTTATTGTTTTTCTTCATCTCTTATCCTTTTATTTCAGTTCAACTTTTAAAAAGAAGTAGCTAATTACATCTGATGCCAATCATTTCTGATCCAGTAGGACCTGGAAAATATTTCAAGAATATATGATATTTTCCAAGATAATACGACATCAGGCTGTGGTTATGAGGTTGTGAATTGAGAAGTTTGGATTCACTTCTAGGAAGCCCTTGAAGTTTTGGCTCCATCTCCAGATATGTCTTTGAAGCAATATATAGATGGCATTGATACATAATGCAATCTCATTTTCATGAGGTCTCTGCTGAGCCATCTGCCCCAGCCTCTCACACAGTCAGCAAGCCATTTATGTCCCTACTGATAGATTGTGTGCCATGTAGCTTTTACAAGTCAATTGCTTAAGGTGACTGAAAATGAGCTTAGGTATCAGATCCACTCATATGAACACTTTGACTGGAATCTTATTGCTCTTTGTGCACAAAAATACTAATCAGAGAAAATGTCTCATAATTCCATTGCGACTAAATAATGAATCTTATTTCTAAAAGCAGGGATGCTTCCCTGTCATGTTCTTTGGTTAATACTTGAGAAGACTTCTGCATTGAGTTTTCTCTGAGTCATATGATTATGTAGGCACTGTCCATTTCCACTCAAGTTTATGATGATGAGTGTCCTTTCTGTGAGAAACAGTCTTGTGGGAGTAAGGTCACTGTTTGAATACTGGAGTGTTTAAAAGTTAGGGACATGCTGTGACAAAAGGGAGATTCCTGAAATATTGGATCGTTGCAGTCTTCACTTCCTGTGACCTGGAAGAAGAACAGAGGATAACAGCCATCAGGAGATGCATTTACCTCTAGCCAATATGAACATGGGAGTTAGGTAGAAAATAAACCCATACTCCTGGAATTACTAATCTTTTATTTGACAGTGGTGACCTCAAAAAGTTTCAGAATACTTGTACTGCTTGTGGATTTGGGAATTCTGAGGACACAGCCTATTGTAGTTAATTAAACAGTGTCAGGGAGCTTCTTGGGTAATTTGATTATCAGTATTTGAACTACCAGAATAGTCTCGCTCTCGGCTCTGAGTCGTGGTAAGGAGCAATTCCCAGAAGCTGCTGGTGGATATGGGCTATGAACCATTTCCAGTAGCCATTTTCATGCATCCAGCCTTGTTTGGAGAGAGACTAAAAGTATTTAGCAGTATGGAGACAATCAAATTCTGCCACAGAACTACAGAAAGGGCTCTGGCTGTTTTATCAATAATAATACTGAAAACGATACGTGTTTTTCTAGAGCTGCCTGTACTCACATTTCGCATGGCATCGATTTGCAAAAGAAAATAAATTCACTTCCTGTAAAGGTAATGTTTAAATTTTGGTTAGCAAATTTGAAACAGTCACAAAAATCAGTGTAAGTGCACTGTTATGTGTAAGTCTACAATTAAGAAGAAAGTTTTCTCTCTTGGCTGATTTTGTGGCTTACCCTTTTTTATAGTCTTAATGCTTGCCCATTGCATGTCATGTTCTCTTCAGATTGAATTCCCCCGCAGCCTTTTGCACCATTCCCAAGGCTGTTTTAGAATTGTACGAATCATGTCATAGGAGAAAGGTGTGTGTTAATGTATCATATATTAAGATCAACATCCCTGGTTTGCATTTTAACCTTCCTCGAGATCACAAGTGACATATTAAAATAACATAGCCTTAGTGTGGTGCTGCCACTCCCTACTGCATTCCAGAAAGATTTGCAGGAGACTGACTGAAGCAGCACAGTCTACTCCCAAAAGAGATGTTGTAAATTGTGTTGCAGTCTCTCTGTCCCCTTGCTATAGTCTCCTCTTTCACTTCTTCTCAGTGTCTAGGCTCAGGTTTGCAAACACCAGTTGATCCAGCTCCATCTGGTTGCCCGGATCCCCCCAGGAGCTGACAGTGTTAGGATAAGGCACTCTGCACTCAGCATATTGGAAAGGTCTTGACTCTCCTTGTACTAATGAAGCAGGCTAAATAGATGTCACCTTACAACTCTCCATTCTGCATGTGATGAGAATATGAACATTATTGTCAAAGTAAGTGTCTCCACTGGCCTGCATTGATAAAAGTTGGGTTTTTTCACTACTAACTTTTATAGTCTCACATTTTCTTTTTGAGATAAATGTTATTCAGAGGAGAGGAAAATGACAATATATTGAAGTCTTGTGCTGAAGAACTAAGAGTAAAATAAAATAAAATAAAATAAAGTAAATTAGGTTGAAACAGGCTAGTTATCCTGAAACTATCTTATCCAGATTGGTTTAATTTATAAGACTATAAAGTTAGAATGACACATTCAAGGCTATTCATATGATAAAGTAATCCAGGAGATCGTATCAAGATCTGTTTGTGGGTATTATAGGGGTGGTGGACAGACGCTCTCTAGTGTATTTTAGTCAACAGGCAGAAAAAAAGGACTCAATCTTTCCCTTGCAGAGGGCATTCACATTCCACACAGACCTAATGGAATGGTAAGTTTTTTCCCCTGGCAAATTGCAGCCTGAATTTTGTGATTGATGTCTGTATTTGA
Organism: Origma solitaria; assembly: GCA_013397895.1. NCBI lineage: Eukaryota > Metazoa > Chordata > Aves > Passeriformes > Acanthizidae > Origma > Origma solitaria. Next base: position 60,527 of record VZRL01004168.1, read on the forward strand.
GCAGAATAATCCTCAGCCACTGAGGTTAGTGTTGTTTTAAGGGATTAAGAAAGAAATTGTAAATCCAGCTTCAACAGAATGGAATTTGAGGCCTTACAGTGCAGCATTAGCTTTTGCTGGAATTCTTTAAAGGTTTTTTCCACACACATGGATGCAATTTTTCTTCAGTGTTTCTAATGGTGATCGTTCAGGTTTGTTTTTCTGTGGTTGAATTCTGTGCTGAGGTCCCCATTGTAGGAAGATATGAGATATATGATAAGAGAAAACCTTTCTGACTGCATCCTCTGAGGGCCAAGTGTTTGTTAGATCATGTGTAACGAGTCTCAGAACATCCCATTTGAAGTCCTCCAGGACCTTCACTGTACCAGGGATATGTGAGGAGGGATCTTTGCCTGTAGTCCCAGTCTAGTGTATCATTGCATTGCAGGCAGCCTCAGGACACTGAGGATTCCATTTCTTTCCTCTCTACTGAGGTGGTTCCCCACTGTGGAGAGTTGACACTGGCTAGACACCACGTGCCCACCAAAACCACTCTAATGTAGATCAAGGTAAGGACAGGGAGAGATCACTCACTAATTACCTTCAAGGGCAAGACAGACACGAGAAAAAGGTTTTTTTTTTTACAAATCCTTCCTTGATCTTAGTGTCTGTAGAGCTTTTTCTTTCGCATATTCTCACTCCTCCCTTTTCTGTCTTCAATTGCTCTTGTGTAGGGGTCTTCCCTCTCTCCCCAGCTTCCTAACTATGTTTTACCAGAGATGCTATCACTGTCACTGTGACGGGCTCAGCCTTGACCAGCACCAAATCCAGTTCGGGGAAGCTTCTAGCAGGTTCTTACGGAAGCCACCCCTGCAGCTCCTCTACTATGGGGAAGTGGCTGCTGTTTTATCCAGACCACGGTCTCTGGTGATCAGTCAAAAGTTTGGTGCACAGGACTTCCCACCGTGTAAGTCAGTCCTACTAAATCTCCTACTCACTACTCCTATATGGACAGTTGTGCTTACACAGTCTCTGGAGTAAAATCGCTGCCAGAAGGATGGGTGGTCCCAGCTATTTCTCACATGGAAGAGGAGACTTAGGTTATACAGGCATCAGAGAGTCTCTTTGTTGTTAAAAGAGCCAACATAGTTCAATCTTAAATTCAGAACTGATGCCTGCAGTTTTTAGAACTTTATGTTTAGCATCTTAAAATAAATTATTGCTACAGTATATCAATGATTTGATTTCAGTAAGCACTCACTAGTAAATATTAGATTAAACCTCAGACCTTCAACCCACAAGTTTCATGTGTCTATCAGAAGAGAACTACCATGGACCAAAGCCATCTTTGCTGGTTTGGATCAGCAAAAATACTACCTCACACTGCCAAAAATCTCCTAAACCCTTCCAGGCTAATGTAAAAGCCTTTTCTGTCGAGGAAATGAGACTGCAAAGTGGTTCTGAGGATAGGGTTAGCAAGAATTGCTCCACATTAGATCAGTGACCCTGTCTGAGATTTGCATTGACCCTCATTCATCTTGTATAAACACCCAGAAAAATCTAAACAGAAAAGTTACTCTTTATTTAAAAGTAAATCTAAGAATATCATTGTTCCTGATACTGAGCTAAGAAAGTGTTATCATGTTTTACAGAGAAACTTCTGTTAAAGAAAATATAGTACAACTTTTAACCTGAAAAATAAATCAGAAATTACTAGAAGTTGGGAAAAAAATCTAGGGAACATTAAGAGGAGAGAGTTTTATTATTAAAGGTGTTAGAAATTTGGTGGTTGAACCCTAAAATTTTAAAAGAGGAAGAAAACCCAGAACCCTTTTTTTCAGGCCTAAATATTTAACACAATCAAACTGATTTCTTTTCCCGGCTTTACCTTACACAAATACACCATGTGACACCTGAAATAAATAAGAATGAATTTTCATTTTGTTAATGATATAGCAAAGCAAAACATGTTGACACACTAAGAACAATCCTGGATAGCTTGTTTTCTTTTTACTGATCATTCTTAAGTAATCTGTGAATACTTTGAGGCATATTCTGCTTCATATTTATCACATTTATAATTAACCAGATTTTCACCACCTTGATGTCAAAGAGCCAGTAGATGGCAGAATGGGTTTATTTATTGTTAGACTGAGCCCAAGTACCTCTGCTCATTCAGAGAATTAAAACCCTATAGAGAAAAATATGTTTGGGCTGTGGTCCACCATATGGCTCTGGCTGACCGTATGCGTCCATTTTTATTGCAGTTTTTGTCTTTTCCATTGAATTATTGAAAGATAAAATACTGACATGCATCCTATAAGGTTTCAGTTTGGGGTTTGTTTGTTGTTATTTTCTTAAAATACACCTGTGTAAGAAGGACTTAAAATTGTGAGGGGGTACAATAGTGATTCTCTGCAGCCTTAATGAAAATTTGTAGGAAAATCCCATTTTGCCTGACTTCCAGCCTTACCTCTAGCCACAATTCTTGTTGGCATCCATTGAATGAATAAGTTTGTATCACATTTGGAAGCTGATTTCTGGAAGCTGCCCTGGTACAAGTATCTTATTTAAAAAGAAACGTTTATTGATTTTTTGAGACACTGATTTTGTTCCTTCTGAAATGGGATTAAACCAAAACTTTTAGAAAGCTGTCAAGATCAATTAAAAAATGAGGAAGCTAAAGAGTAGCCCTCTCCTATGGATGTTAGCCTTGGGGGTGAAGTATAGTCTGTAGGACAGAAAGTCTGATCTCAGGCTCCTGTTCTGTCTGATATACTTGACAATCAGTCATATTGAGATTGGTTGGCCATGCTGTCTTGAGTTTCCATGTGAGATTCCAGCCCATCTATAATGAGTATTTCTAGTTTAAAATATCAATGAAATTGGTATAGGTCTGAAATTAACACTTAGAGCTTTGAAAATCTCAAGTGATGCTTGCCATTCCACTGGCTGAGGTTGATTTATGAAAAGATTCACAGTGGAGAACTAAGGTAAGAAAAGTCCTCTCTCTTTTTATCTCTGAGTTTATCACCTAAAAACTGTTGTATTTTTCCGTTCCAAGGATCTACAGCCAAACTTTTTGCTTGCGACCCCAGAAATTCTGCCTTAAAATACACTGTGCCATTTCATTTAATCCCAGCAGAATGAAGGAGTGGGTTTATTAATCTGTTTATTTATTTGAGAGAGAAAAGCTAACGTTAAAACATAGGATATTTTATAGGAGCTTTTTTATAGGACCTCTCATTTTGTTGCTCTTGAAATTTCAGTTTTCTTTCTTTACAATTACTTTACTATAGACTTCTAGGCTTGGTGAGGTGCCAAGTACATAGAGATTAAAGCCATGAGCTGGGTTGCAAAGCAATGCTATTCTTTTAAAGTAGTTTCGTTTACTAAGAAAATTTTTATTTAATCCTAATGAGTGAAATTTTCAATATACAGTATACTAGGGCCATGAAAAGAAAGGAGGCCAGATTATAATCTCATTAAATGAAAATAAATTTGTGCTATTCCGATATTAAACAAGATCAGAATTTAATCTGTGTTGCAGGCTAGATCCACAAAGGACCTACTTGGTTGTAATGCTTTATATCTGAGCAGTTAATAAGGACTAATAGAAATTAAATCAGAACCTATATTCCTACAGAATTTAAACAGGCTCCGATGATCCCCAGTTGTTCAAAACAGACAGCATAAAATTCACCATGGAAAATAGGCAGGCACATGCCCACCAAGCACTTAAGGGAGAATATATTAAAATCCCAATAAGTAGGAGCATCCTGAAAGTTGCATAGGAATGCCTCTCCACTCTTAAGAGTCAGAGCCACATTCACACCTTTTCCTGTAAAGTATGGTATGGTGTAGTCAAGCTATTCTGTTTTACATAATAACTCAGTGTTTACAGTAGCAGTTACCTAAAGCAAAATACAGAAATTATATGGGCAGCAGGAAGGAGGACACAAAGATTTTACCCGTCATATTCTATTGCTTTCTTCTCTCTTGTCTCTTTCTATTGCACTGAGCAATTATTTCTTTTCCTTACAGTGAAATTCCCACAATTCCCACTTAACCTGGAGAACTGGAGAATCAGAGAACCATAGAACAGTTTGGGTTGGAAGGGATCTTGAAGATCATCTTGCTCCAAACCCCCAGCCATGGACAGGGACACATTTCACCCAACCCATGTATTCAAAGTCCCATCCAACCAGGCCTTGAACACTTCCAGGGATTGGACATCCACAACCACTCCGGGTTAACCTGTTCCAGTACCTTACCATCCTCATAGTAAAGAATTTCTTCCCAATACCTAATCTAAACTTACCCTATTTTTATTTAAAGCCATTATCCTATGTCCTCTCACTATATGCCCTTGTAAAAAGTCACTTCGCAGCTTTCTTGTAGGCCCCCTTTAGATACTGGAAGGCTACTAGAAGATCACCCTGGAACCTTCCCTTCTTTAGGCAGAACAATCCCAGCTCTCTCAGCTAGAAGGACTTGTCCTAGAAGCTGGGAAATTAGAGTCTAAATTCCTTTGTATCTGCACATGTACGCACACAGCAAAATATTATACGTAATACATGAAACAAGACTTCTCTATCAAAACGCAGTTAGCAAATACAAGAACATCTGTTGTGACTAGATGCTTTGTTTAGTCTCTTTCTGGGTGGGTACCAGGCCTAGGCCAACAGGAGACCTGGGGTCTAGAAAGCATTTGCTGCCTCTGCATTTATAAATGAAACAAGCTGGGAAATCCTCCCAGTCGGCTATGTGGATGGTTAAAAAATTCCCTACCACAGCTGCGGCCTGGGAAGACTAGTGGTGCCCAGAAATATCCCCATGCACAGCTCAGGAATGTGAGCGCTTGAGGGGCCATTTTCCATTTCCTAACTTTCAGCCAGGCCTGACCGCGAGTTGAGGCAGCAGCCTCTTGGAGCTCTTGTCCCGCCAGGCAGTCACCTTTCGGAAAGCTGTGCTTTTGGTGTATTGCCACAACTAGCAGCTGAGCAGCAACTTTAAGTGCCATGATCTTTGACAGAACACCCTAGGGTTGTCCTAGGCTTGGCCCTGCTTTTCCAACAAAATTACTCCAGCCTTCCTATTCCTTCAGTTTTCCTTGAGAGAAAAGGACAAAAAACAAAATAAGGGCTCAGAGAATGCAGCTGTTCAGCCATGGGGGGTAAAGCACAGAAGGCCTTGCTTTCATTGGAGGAAGCTTCTTTCATTGTCAGCAGATGGGAAGGGGAAATTGGGGTGGGGGCAGACTGCTGAGGCTGCTTTGATGTTGGCCTGTTTGTTTGCTTTCTGCTTCCTGGACCCCCACCCGAGGGGCTGGGGCCGTCAGTTGTGGAAGAAGCACAACAGGATGGCCGGCAGCAGCCTGCAGACAGGACGGCAGCAGATGTCGGTGATAGGAGTGGGTGGCATCAGCTTAAAGCAAGCAGGGAAAACCTGGAAGGGTGAGATCAGAGAGTGAAAGAGAGATAGGGAACTCTGGTTAGGCTGTGGGTGCCTGTGGTGCGACAGCAATGCTCATCCAAATGGGGAAAGCATAGGTGGAGACCTTCGGGAAGATATGCAGCAGAGCCTTCCATGAATCTGTCAGAAAGTGGCTCATTTTCAGTCTTGACACAGTTCAGCTGTTTATAAGTGAGGATATCACATCTTAACACGGTACGGCCCTACAAACCTTCAGTCAGCACAAGGCCAGGGGGTGCTAGGCATAGTGCCCTCAAGGGTGGGCTCCACTGGGCACCAGCTCACTTCAGCCAGGTTTCAGGTAAACCAGAAGCCATGATAACTTTTGCGATCTCTGTGACATGGTACAGGACAGACTGGCAACTCCTGAAATATTTTCAGATATTTGCAGGCTTTTTTTATCCTTTAACCTGTTTATTTTTACAGTATCTCACAGCTCAGAAAAGGTCATGGCCAAGATAATCTCACATTGACAGGTAAGAAAAGAAATCTGGATTCTTTCAGGTTATTTGCAGTTCCACTGTGATGCGACACAGCTGGTCTAATACAAGAGAAGGTAAATTAGGTCAAAATTAGTCAGTCAGAATTTCCATCAAGGGTTTCATCTTGAAAACGGTCACCCAGGTGGATCAGGCCACAAAATGTCAGTCTGTATCTCAGAGTAGCAAATGGGACACCCTGGTTGTAACTGATCATTTATGACATGCCAATAGATACCTTAATGCAGCGCCTGTGCTTATGTTCTGGCAGATACTTGCTGGAAATATGAGGCACACATTTTGGGTCAACTCCAGAGTGACTGATAAATAATGACAGCTTTAACTGTAGTTTTCTGTTAATAGTTAGAGATATTTTCCTCCAAAAATGGTAATTCTTGTCACTCCATTCACTCATATCTTTGTCACTCAGCTGACATAGCCAGCACTAAAGGATAAAGGTAGGTAATATGCAAAGTAATACGAAAATATGCAGTGCAGTGTGAAAACGTTGGTCTTCCGTAAAAAATGGTGACAGTGAAGTGTTTCCTGCCAGGAATACTGCCCCTGAGAGAAGTCAGGGAGATGAACATGCAAACAAACAGCACTGATCAAGCCATGGTGTACTTGCCCTTCCGCCAGTGACCATGTCTCAACTTCAGGAAGATGTGATGAATAATAGTGTGTGTCCTTGGAGAGAACTCGGGGCTTTAAGGGAAAAAAATCTCAAAGGAAGACATATTGCATGTCTGATATCTGGGCTACAGAAATTATGCGACAATGTTACTCTAAATACTGCAAGAAGGCTTGAATTGCAGAAGTGAAATGAAAGCTAATGTTTCATGGAAATCCCTTTTTTAACCGGGGAAAATGAGAAAGGGAACAGCAGAGGGCACTATTTTGTTTTGTGAAAAACCTGATCGCAAAATCATGTCAAAATTGGGAATTATTTGGAATACTCATGCTCTTCCCTTTTATTTTGGTGTTTCCAGCCTTCTTAGAGAGAGCTTATCTACTTCAAGGGAGCAAAAATAGTAAATGGTTATTTCGCCCTGCATGCAATTCTACATTGCACTGATCAATGGCATGCATATGATCAAACATTAGGGCAGTCCTGCAATACTTGTCAAGCAAAACCAAGACACTACTGAGCAACTGGATCTTTGCACTCAAGCATCTCTTGCATTCAGGTCTCAAAGACCTTTGACTGGGACCTGAAGGTCCAGGCCATTCATCACACATTGCAGGCAGTTGAGAAATGAATATTTCCTCTTTACAGCTCACTGTAAAAGGATTAGACATAAGGCTGCTAGTAAGGCAGTGAGACTATGAACATCATATATGCACATACTGGAGCTATGCATTTATAAAAATGTTTTTTTTAATGGAGTTTTTACATGTCCAACAGGAATACAGGACTTTAACAGGAACTCTAGACGCCACATGTAGATGCCTGGTGGAAAACTGTGACAACTGTGGCTTCTGTTGTTCTGATGAATACAGAGGGTAAAACGGTACAATGTGTAGAATGGGATGTTTGAGTCAAAGAACCATCATTTTCCAGGGGAAATCAACCTATTAGGAAATTCCTCTTCTCTTATTATTGGTCATAAGGCTGCATATCATGATACAAGTACAAAACACACACACACACATATATATAGTCTTTTGTCAGCAGTGTATTTTATTCATTTTACATTATCTTATAGATCATGCGTGTTGAACACAGCTAAGAAAAGACACAAAGTTTTAACAACTATGTAACTATGTTCTGGACAGAGGTGACAGGCAAATAAGATGCAGAGTAACCCAAATATGCTTTTCAAAGTACACCAATAATAAAATAATTTATTAACCTTTAACTGTGTTTTTTTTAAAGTCATATAATAATTGCTAAAATTTGAAAAAAAATTGAAATTTCTAGCACAGTTATTGGAGGTGAGCCAGGCAAAATCTATGTCTGCAAAATGAGTAATTGCCTACACAAACAAGGCTTGTGGAGTACAATTACCCATTTTGCATGGTCAGCTACTATGAATGCATAGATTCAGCTGGACGCCACAAGACTGATGATTCCAAATTCTGATAGAAAATTAGAGATATGAACAAGTTTGAATGAACAAGTACCAGTGCAATCACCCTATAAAACTCAAACCAACCCAAATGGGAAAATAGATGGTGGGAAAAGATAAAACCTACTATTTTTGTTTTAAATAAGCATTCCACAACAAAACAAAGCACAAACCCCAAAACTCTTGTACTTTTTGTGTTTGGCCAAAGTTAAAATAGAAGCAACAGAACAGTGGGGGGAAAATTTTCTTTTTCAGAATAACTGGACTGAGCAGACTCTGCTTCAGGGCTCAGGCTGTTAAAAAATATCACACTGAGTCTCTTCAGTTGAGTCTTACAGAAGAAGGACCAATGTTCTGGTTGCTTTTCTGACTTCAGCTTTAGAAGTTTCAGTGTGCCTCTTACCGCCACAATGCAATGAGTTTAATGTGTGATTGAGCATGCTGGCTGCACGGATGCTATATTCCATCTGTGTCCTTAAAACTACACACATGCCCTAACTGACCGTCTGGACCCTAGCCTTTTCCATAGTCTGTCCGCAGAAGTCTGTCTGTCTGCCTGCATAATTTTTTTACCTCCAAATGTAAATTAATAGTCTGGGCACCCTTAATAGCCTCCCTTTACCTGTATTGTGACCTACCAGCATATTTGAAGAAGTGTTATATTTTCAGTCTACACAGACGTCAAGGAGGCCTTGCGGTTATATTATCCCATCTGTGGTTATTCAGCTGCAGAAAATCCCCTTTTCCGTAATACAGCTGGAGCCCAATTTACCACATTTCAATTAACTACCTCTGTTAGTATTAGTTTTCATGTGGTCCATTGCTTTTACCTGTGATGGGGGTTTATTTGCACCCAGAGCCAAGTGGTTAGCCAAAGTTCAGGATCTTACAGGTTTAGGAAAAGTCATAATGATGTTTATGTACAAACAAGTTATACATAACCCTATATCCCTAAACATGGTTAAAATGAAAAGCAGGTAGATTACTTTAAGTATGTAAGAACTCACATAATATCAAAAGTTTTCCCAGAAGTCCTTTGCTGAAGGCTTTCTATGTGTCCTCTCAGGATGACAATTTCCATTCCTTTGCCACTTTGCTCTGCAACTGAAAGCCCAAAATTGGTTTTTAGACACTCAGTCCATTAAACCCTGAATCTGACCTGACCTGTTTTCTTTATGCTAAGCTTTTCCAGGATCCATCAGGATCTGTCTGCTGAGAATCTTTTACCTCACTTGAGTTGTGCAACCTGTGTGCATCCAAGATAAAAACAATGGCAATGGCAACTATGAGAAACTAACCAACCAACCAACCAACCAACCAACCAACCAACCAAAAAAAACCCCAAAAAACCCAACCAAACAAACAAAACAGACAATAAAATAAACAAAAAAAATTTAAACAAAAACTAACAAAAAGAACAATCCCCCCCAAAAAGAAAAAAAAAACCCAAAAAACAACCAAAAACCCAAACCAAATAAAACCAAAAAAACCCCCAAACAAGCAAACAAACAAAAAAAACCCCAAAACAAAACAAAAAACACCAACCAAAAAAAAAACCAATCCCAAAAAAACCCCTCATCTTCTGTGTTCAACTTTTCTGGCATAAGCTAGGTATTACTAAAGAGGAAAGGAGGGATTCAAGAGGATATAGAAAAGACAAATATAGTTTAGAAATGACATCCTGAACAAATAAGATGATCCATAGTGAGTGCTGTGCTTTTTTAAGCCTGTATATTACCTTATTCTCTTTGCCCTGTAAGACACTAGAATATCAAATGAAGTAGAATAAGCTGATGTCTCATAAAGTATGCTGTCTTGTTCTTTCTTATTCTCAGACTGTTTATACTATATATTGCACTATTTCAAGCTTCTTCATTATAGCATCCACATGCTCTCCTGGCAATGTATTTAACTCTGAGCTGAAACGTACGAGTGGAGAGTGGTCCTTTCTCCAAATTTTTCTACATTGTAGGTATGGTCTGTGATGAAAGCAATGAGCAAGAAACAATAATCACTTCCTATTCTGCGTTTTGTTTTTCTTGTTAAAATTGACAGTATAGTTGCACATAGTGTTTTCACTCTCTTGGCTGCTCCCTCAGAAAATGCAAAGATATTAATTTCACTGTGTTGAAAAGCCAGAACAGAGCAGATTTCCTGCACTGCACTACAAAGTAGGGTCATGTTGTAGAAATACAGGTCTGAGAACAGATTGTTACCTCTCACACTACTTTCTGCTCTGTGTAGTATTGTTGAAGATTGGTCTGTCCACCTCTCATAAAACTCACCCTTGTTCTGAAAGCCTGCGGGATCCTTAAGAAAAAATCATCCCTTGCAGTAGAGATCTAAAAACTTAAAAGTTGCTTAGACCTCATACTGGTCCTTTGCTCAGGAGGAATATCACATTCAGTACAACGCCTTTTTTTACAGTAGAACTTACTTTTAATAATGGGCCTATCAGATTGGTTGAAAGGACCTGGTCTGCTTTGGCTATTAATCTTCCTCAGGACACATTTAGGTCATTATTGTTTTATATACTAAGAGCAGGTAACTACAATATTGTATGCCTTTATAACTTCAGGGGACACTGTAGCATCACTCTCTGTGGTGTCCTTTTTCTGGTTCCAATCTATAATCAAGTACTTGCTTGAACCATGTGACTTCAAAGTGGTTCAGGGCTCAATTCTGCCCTGAGGGATGGATTTTTTTTATTTTTTTTTTGAAAGAGTAGTTGCTATGGCCACATCTGGATTTTCAAATCTTTTGAAGCTAAATTTCAGGGGGTGAAGTACCACACAATATACTTACTCCAGCTTAGTCAAGACAGTTACTTTAAAAAGGCCCCACACTTTCTTCCTATGCTACACTGCATGCCTTTGTGTTTTCACAACTGCAATTGATCTTAAAAAGTGAAATCTTCTCTTTGTTAGATAGAATGAGCAGCATGTGGCTGTATGGTATTGATGCTGAAACTTAGTACATTATAGATAAGAATTGCTTCCAGGTTAACAATAAAATCTTTCTCTGAGGGTAAGGTAATGAGTTCATATTTACACAGGGAAAATCAGATACTGAAGCAGAATACTGGGCAAGATCTAACTCTTATGGTTTTTTAACCTTTTTTATTGGTGCCGTATCTTAATATAAGCATAAGTTTTGTTCTTTTTCCATGTGGTAAGATTATTATGATTGTTATTTCAATCATCAGTCATTTACTGTTTATTGTACTGATATAAAAAGTCACGAAAAATTAAGAATCTGAGAAAAAAATGGTTTCAAAATACTTGGAAATTGGGCAAGCTTTTCGAAGTTCAGATAAGGTGTTCAGAAATCTCTTGTTCTATCCAATTCACCTTCATTGCCGAGAACTGAAAAAGCCCAGATTCTGTTGTTCTTTCTGCTTCATGCATTTATATCTCATGTAGAACATTTTGTCATAGAAAGCAGTCTCCAATCATTCCTGCAGTCATTAAACAGTTGCCAAATTTTGGCCTGAATTCTCTGTCTGTAGTCCACTCATTTGTCTAGACATAACCCCTCCAGATGAAGTTATCAAAAACTTACTTGAATATGCAATTATAAACTATAAAATTGACCAGAAGATATTGTAAGTTCTCTTTGAGACCTGAGTTCAGGCTTCTGTTATTTTTATCTTACAGTGACTGAAACTCCATCTATTGTTACATATTTTATAATAGTGAGAAAGTACAAAGAGAATCACAGAACCTCTCACTTCAGTCATTACGTTATTTTTGCCCCAGGAAACATACACCTTCAAATCCAAATCTGGAAGTCAAATAAAGGAGGAAATGAATATACCTTTTCATCTGGAAAAGTAGGTTAAATACAGTCACACCTCCCACGGAAACCAAAAGATAACTTTTCATACGTCTCTACATGTTAAAAATACACTATCAGATATCTACTATCAGATTTTAACCACCATGTAATATGAGTATTGCAAATGTTGAAATCATGTGGATGTAAATTTGGAAGGAACATTGAGAAATCCCATAATCCAAAGCCCTGCCTGTCTTTTGAGATCCATATGGCTACAGGATCAGCATAATTATTTCTAATCTTCAATAACATTAATCCTCAAGCATATCCATATGGGTGAAGGACATACAAGTCATTCATGGGCAGGAGAGGTAGGAATGAATGGGAACTCAGGGGAGTTTCCAGAAATCACTGATATTTCCAGCAATGGAGGGACCAAAAGACAGGATTTCCTTGTCCCTGCCTGGTCCTCCTACCACCAAGTCACTTTCCCAGGTGAGAGAGAAAATTTGAGATGTAGCCTCTAACCACCTTGCAGAGTGTGTTACATGGCATCAGATTCATATGAATACAGGATACAGAAATACGAGGCCACTCTGCAATTCCCTAGGTCTACCTTCCTTTACTACTTAGTACACTATTGCTTAGGTATTTTACTCTAGGCAGTTACCACGATCAGATTACTGACCCTCACCCTGAGAATACTGCCATGAATACACTTTGGTCCACCAAACAGGGAACAGAAACGCTGCACTCTGTCTATTCACTGCTGTGAAGTATCCTTATAATTTGCAGTGGCAGTCAAAGCTGAAAGGAAAGATAGGAATAAATCACATTGATATGAACATAACATCTTCCTCTGTCCATGTCTCTGTCTCATTCACCCTTTCTTGTTCTCTGCCAGATGTATGAGCTGGTCTCTTCCTAGTCTTTCAGTTCAGGCTTGATGGAAAGAATTATTCCTAAGATTTTTTAATTACTTTTCATTAAATGAATTAATTAATTAATTAATTAAATTACTTTTAAATGAAAATATGATGCTAGGACATTATTTTCAGATGTTTTGGGAAGTGAGGCATCCAGGAACCAGAATTATAGCAGGGGAATGTCATTGTTGTCGGAGATCACATGATGTCACATGCGTTAGAAAAATGGAAGTTGCCTTGTTTGAAGATGTAAAGGAAAGGTGCATTGCACAGGCAAATGGACCTAGTCGTAGGAAGTAAGGGTAGGAAAGGGACAGAATAAGATGAAGGCACGCTAGTTTTGGTAGATAGAGTTAGTTTTCTTCATAACACCTGATATGGAATTATGGTTTGGATTTGTGCTGGAAACAGTGTTTTAACACAGGGATGTAATAATTATTGCTGAGCAGGGCTTAGACAGCATCAAGGCCTTTTCTGTTCCTCACCTACACTATCAGTGAGTGGGTTGGGTGTGCGCAAGGAACTGTGAGTTGGGAGTCATGCTCAGCTTATAAAGCTTAAGGGGGAAGTTGGCAGCGACTGATGGTACTCAGAGGCTGTATGGGCATTGCTTGGTTGGTGGGCAATTACTCATTTTCACTACTTGTTTTTCCCCCCCCCCCCCCGCCCCCGTCTTTCATTCTTTTTTTTTTTTTAATTAATAATGTCTCTTTATCTCAACCAAGAAGTTTTTATGCTTTTACCCCTCCGATTCCTTACACCACCCCACCTGAGAGGGGGGAGGGTGTGAGTGAGAGGCTGCGGGATGTTTAGCTGCCTCATGGAGTTAAACATTACAAATGGGGTCTGGAGAAAAACTTGAACACTAATGAACAACACTGTGGTTGGCAGACCATAATCCCTCCTCAAGTCTTACTATTTCCCTACTGACAAATGCCCAAGATTGTTATTGCTGCTACCCCTTGGTGACAATTTTGTCATCCTTTTTGTCAATGGCTTAAATATCAAAAACACTGTGAAAATTATCTGAAGTTTTCTTCTGTTCAGAATTAGTGTGCAAGTCAGTACAATGATATAAACTGCTTTTTTGATATAATTATTTTAAATTATTTTTAAAACCAAAATAAATTGGGGTACAAGAAGGACTTGCACCAGTGATGCAACTTAACCACATAATAAAAGAAAAACATTTTGAAATCATCGTTCTTCTCCTGCTCAGAATTGCAAGTTGGCTGTCACTAAGATGGATCTGATTAAGGCAGTTGATGTTGTTATGGACAGCAGTTCTTATCCTTGCCTCAGCTGAGAGTATCTAATACAATCTCTTAAATCAAGGTAATCCGTGCTGGTCATCAGTCAAGTGCTGTATACAAGTACACCTACTGAAGAGCTGTATCTGAAGGAAAAGGTCTGTGCATTCGCAATAACAGTGTGTATCAGATGGAACTCTCAAACACAGGGACTACTGCATTATACATTAAAAAATTTAGGTCCCAGATAACTCACACTTCACATTTGAAATTAGCAGATACCTCTAACCTTACTCCATGCAAGTTTCATATCCCTACATCTGAAAGAGGGACAATATGTACCATGCCTCGAGGAAGTTCTGAAGGTACCCTAAACAGTATTTCTAAAGTAATTGCATGTTTCAGAGTTATGAGCACAGAGAAAAGCCTAAGAATACAAAAATAATACACACAGTGGGAAATAAAACCACCACTGAAATAGCTGCTAAGTAAATACGAACTGCCTGTTCTTGGCATCGGATAGAAAAAAGGCTGTGCAGTCACAAAAATAAAAATGATATCATAATAAAAATATTAAAGGGTACTGAACTAAGATGCTTTTCTCTGACTTTTTTAATTTTCAATTTTATTTTTTTATTTATCATCCTTTTACTGTTTGTAGCACAATCAAATGACCTTTAGTTTTGTTTGTACTATGAAGTGCATGATTATGTCACACAGTAAAAGAAGTTTTCAGTCATTCATACTGAATCATAGGATTAATCACAAGAAGCATGACCCTAAGTGAATTATATAGATCATATCAGATAAATGGAAGTAAAACCTTTCCACTTCACCACTCTTCACTCCCTGTACAGCACACTGCACAGATTGTTTTTAAATTCTTGACCAAAAGTGGTAATTTCTGAGAAACTATTTTTCAATACCTTCTTGCAAAACCAGGATTACTTTTTCCTGTTTTGTCTAGTAAGATATTAAGCCTTAGGTGCTGTGGTTTCAGGTGGAAGAATAATATGGATAACTGGCATATGATCCAGTCTGTCGGCTGGATGTGAGCATACAAAGCTTCACCTTAATTATAAAGGCTTCCCTAGGATGAACACACCCAAACGGGTTGCTAGGAATTTGATCAAAATGTCACGTCTTATTCTGCAGTAAGTCAAAATATTCTCTGTTTATTTCTCTACTTTGCTACATTCTTAATACAGATAAGTACATACGAAGCATAATATGCTTTATACAGTAATTTAGAACAAGAATTTAAAGGCATATTGATTACCACTTTCAGCAACCAGGTCCAGGTCCTCAAGCACAGGTTTTTAGGAAAAGTTGCTGTGATATTCCCATGCTAACCATTTTTAAGAATCACAGTGGTTTTACCCCATCTCTAACCCTGCTGCTCCCTCAGCCCCCCACCCCCTGCATAAGATTAGTTGGTCACCCACTCCTCCCCATTGTTTGCCCTACAGCACAATAACCAAACACAACTAAATTCACTTCAGTTAATTCATGCCCCTAAGTGCCCTAAGATTACTCAGAATCAAACAAGCCATTGTTATCCTTGGAAAGTAATGGGTGGTTCTCAGGCTACAAAATTAAATCAGTTCAAAAATAGTTGACAGCCCCTGGGTTAGCTGAGGCAGAGCTAAGCAGAGCTCAGCTTCATGGACAAACAAGAACTATTTTCCTTTTATGCCTGGTCAGAATTAGAGGATAACAAAGTAGCTTGACATAACATGAGGAGAATTGTCATTCTGTCACCTGCAACTCAGGAATGCTGCAAGGCTTAGATTGGTGCTGTCCTTTGCCCCTTCTCACTGTCTGAATTCTCAGGTTTACAGTTACCATCATCAGGGTATTAAAGCTCTGCAGGCATCATCTGTCTGCACCTGGCAAATCCTGCATTCTCCCCCTCATATAAATCCTACTGCTGAAATGTTGGTTAATACATTCCATGCACTCAGGGTTAACTTTGCAATCTTAAAAAACTTTTGGCTCAAAAGCGATATATAAAAGGGAAATTAAAAACCAAAGGGAGGGAAGAGACAACAATTAAACACACTAAAATTGATTAGGTTTTTTGAAATGTGCTGGTGACCTGAAGAGAAACATGCCAGTTCCTAAACCCTTTCAGTACTTTCATAGGAGATACATCTTTCAATTTCTCTGCTTTCTGTCTTGTGGTCATTTTGGTCTTGAGTGAATCCCCAGAGATATACCAGTTTATTCCAGATAAGCATCCGTAAGATTACTTGCTTATCTGAACTTTGTCCAGAGCTCTTTGTTTGAGAAATCAAACCATAAATCAACTTTCTTGTAGCATTCCTAGGAATTATTTATTGTTGCCTAGGCTGGAGACACTGTAAGACACCTTTCCTTGTGGTATTTTGGGATTTCAGATGGTAGCAAGATTACTGCAGGCTCCCAAAACAGATATGGCCACACACACAAAATAAACAAGAAGAACCTACCACAAAACTCTAAGTGCTGTGCTACTTGTGAAATGCTCACTATCAGAAAGAGGGAGCTAAATTCAATTCTCTCTCCTGGTATCAACCAGGACTAATGCTCTTACCTTAACTGAGCTATTCTGAATCATCAATAATTAAACTATGATGGTGTGATAGTAAAAAAAACTTCAACTGAAAAATTAGATTATGTCATTTTCTCTGCTGATGTCATTGACTGAAGGAAGCTACATGACAATGCAGAATTAAGTTTATTTACTTTTAAAGAAAAAAAAGCTGGATCCAGAAGATCCCTTCTCCTGTGTCTCAAAACAGTCTCCTGATCATTTACATAGACTTTGGGGTCAATCAAAGTAAAAGATTATGCTAAAACACATTAGTTTTTTTCCAAGATAATGGCATGTTATCCTCGATTGAAACATTACCACTGCAAACATGCCATGCATGAGAAGAACATTTCCCCAAAGGGTCTTTAACTGGAAGACTGTTTTCCTTTAGTGGTGGAAGTTGATTTGTAGTGGCTTGTACTGTGCATGTTTTGAGTGTCCACATAATTCTCTAGCTGATTATAATGTATTTATTAACATAGCGTAATCTGAGATTATTTGCTTTCTGCTGTGGAAGGTGGTGATCCAGTGTCTTTGCAGTCTCCAAAGCATGCTTTTTGCTTCTAACTCCATTTCTTCAGAAAACAGCATGACACACTCTGGAAATAGTGTTTGCAGGCAAAGTAGTAGCAGATATGAAGAATCGAAAAGTTTGTGTGGTTCACTCTCCAGACTTCAAATTTAAAATCATAAACTTACTGTTCTGGTACTGAGTGGAGTGTTCAGAAATCACCCAATTCTCCCTGTAAAAAACAAAAGCAGCAGGGATTTCTGCTCAGATGGGAGCAGTGGGAAGTCAGATAATCCAGTCAGCAACCTTGTCACACCCCAGCCATAGACAGATGGGTCTGTTTCAGGAGAAGTGTGCTTGGGTTGAACCATGGTCAAGAAGAGCAGGAGAAGGGTCATGGACTGTGCCACACAGTGCCCTCAACAGCTGCACTAACTACAGGATGCCAGAGGACTGGAGCACTGGCTGGTGAAAGCGAATGAAAGCAGATAAAAAAAGCAATGTGAATCTTATGAAATTACAAGAAGGAGCAGATAGCTGGGGACATATAGGAGGATGGGAAAACAATGGAGGAGAAATATAAAAGCTTTGGGTTTGACTTCCTCTGGTTTCTGAACCATTCCTCAGGCAAGAGAAGAGCTTGCTCAGATGCCACTAAGAGTCTGTAGCAGGGAAGTGGGTTTGTGGCCAAAGATTTCCAAGCTGTCAATGTGAGACTGCTTGACCAGTTGTGTGTCCCTAATGGGCATGGTCAGGAAGAAATAGGGTATGGGAATTTTCTTCGAAGAAAACAGGAGATGGAGATCTGTGTGAACTGGATGGGGGGAGGAACAGATGAAGAAAGTAAAGGAAGAAAGAGCTGCTGGAATGCCTGAAATGGGACACACCTGCTGCACTCTGCTAACAATTTATGGAGTTTGCAAAACACAGTCAGATTAAGTTCTCCTTCAAAAGCAAGGAAGAGTAAATGTCTCACTTTCTCAGATAGGCTGAAAACTTCCAAATGAAGTTTCAGGCAAATTCATATACAGTTCCTGAGCTGACAGGTAACATAAATCACAGAAGGATCAAAAGTCATCAGACCCTCAGTAAACACCATAGAATGCCAGAGGAATGTCTCTTTAATATCAGCATTAAATCCCCTGTGAAGAAAAATTCAAAGGCTGGACTTCAATGGGCCAAATGGTGATGTTTGGAATTTGGGCACTTCCATCACAACTAGCAATTCCATATTCCCACTACAGTCAACAATGTCCTGGTCAGTTAATTTCAGTTCTGATTCATCTAAACCTCAGTCAGACATTTTAAAGGTCCCTGATGAATCACACCCTTGAAATACCCATTTCTTTCCACTAAGTGGGAAGGGAATTGAGGGTGACTAACTCAGAGAAGAGCTACACCCAAAAAGTCAAGTAAAAAGGCTAGGAAGAGAAAGAGACGAGGATAAGAAAAATGAAAGCTGTAATTTCAAGATCCCCCCCATGTGGCAAAGATGTACCTAATGAAGACCAGAACCCCCAGTGTTATTGCCATAAGAAGGCAAATTCTGTTGTGGATGGAGAGGGGCAGGGAGTTCCCACATTAATTCGGTTCCCACAACTAAAACTGGAATTTGGCCTCTTGCATCAAAGTTTGTCAGAATAACACTTCAAAATCCTTTAGTTTAACACTCTATTCAATTCTGATTTTGCCAGTTGCTGTGCTGTTTTATCTTTGCACATCCATATGTTTCACAAAGGATACACTTTTCCAAACATAACTATCTTCAGCTGTTAAATCCTCAGGAATCCAAGTTAACTACAAGACAGACTCCCAAAAAAAAGTAAGAAAAAACCAGTCACAAATATTTTACCTTCAAAAATACCTATGCTTTTCCAGAAACAGCAAGCTGAGGAGGAAACAGAACATCTGAGGATTTCTTGCGATATTACACAACCCTGGGAAAAATATTTATAGGGATGGGAATTTGAAACCAAAAGCGCTTCAGTTACATGTATGGTAATATCCAGAATACTCCACTGCATCCCAGTGTGGTGCTATTAGATTAAGCATTCTCTTTTCCATATGTGAGTGTATATTCATGGTGGATCACTAAACAAACACATTCAGAAAAGAGTGGATATGAAAATGTTCTCTGTCAGCTGTATAAAAAATTGAAAGTAACATTCCTCAGGTTGAGCAGCAAGCCTCAGTCCATGAGTGCTCCCCTTAGAGAAAGTCCTTCCTTAACAATTTGGAAAGGGCAGTTAGCTCTCCTTCACATAAAAGACCCCGGAAAGCCAACTGGGAAGTTGAAGTCAGTTTTACTGAGGATAAAGTGCATTTAGAGAACAAAAATCTGCCTCCTTCTGTCAGTAATCTCGGGATTACTTAAAGGAGGCAATGCCTCCCCATCTGGGTGGGGAGTGTACTTCCCTTCAAAAGGAAGGCTTCCTGGATAAGGAAAAGGAATGCCCAGCCATCAAAGATGTGAAGGCTGCAAAAGAGTTTATTCACATGCTAATTAACAAAGTCAGCTTTGGGGAAGTCTCTCCTGCATAGTTCTTTATTTTTAGTTTTAACATGGCTTTTAGACCTTATTCAGCCACAGCATTTGGTGAAGACAATGCACCTTTCGCTGAACTTATTCTTTGAAATGGAGTAAAATTCCCAACGCCATTAATAATAATTAATATCTTCATGAAATAATCTTGACAGACGTTATCATGGAAAAAAACCCAAAAAAACCCCAAAAAACAAACAAAAAAAACCCCCAAAACAAACCAACCAAAGAAAACAACGTACCAAACCCAAACCTAACAACACTCTTAACTCCCTTACCTTATTTTACTGATTTTATGGTACATAACATACATAGAAAGGAAGGTAAAATGTGGACAGGATTGGCCAGCAAGCAAAGAAATTCTAACTTTGAGACAAGAGGAGTTCACAAGAATGTTTGTAGTCTTTTGTTTTAGCCCTCCTCTTGCAAATACAACTCCTAAGTTCCCTTTTTTTCAGTGGTGCTGTTATTTCTACCATGGAACCCCTTCAAACATCAAATACAATTGAGATAGACATTTCCCAAGAATCTTAATTAATCAGAAAGAGAAGGTTGCAATATGCAGTTCCTGTTCCCTCATTTGAGAGACAGTGAAATTATTCAGATACAGTTATCATGTACAGGAGAATAAGTGATACTCATTTGTCTTATGAATTCTGTCTACTAGAAGCTAAGATATAGGAGAGATTATAAAATCTATATTATTTGTGACTGTTTTAATTTAATAGTCATCTTTTAGAATGTATTTTTTGTGAACCAGAATGCAAAAATAACAGAGAAGAAATGCACTATCTAGATTTGTTTTATTAAGATGAGTAGAGATAGGGGGTTTTTTAATGGCTTGTCCAGATTTTTATTTTTATAAGGATGGTTAATGTCACTATTGGTCCATTCACCTGAGCACTTGCAAAGACTCACGCATTATTGCCTTATAAACCAGAAAGTATGCAGGAGAAACTTTTCAGGACAGAACTGCATGTCCATTCTGTTTATGAGGCGAAAGTCCTTAGAAAGAGTCAGAGCAACCTGAGTTTTGTGTAAGAACTGAGAAGTCCTGCACCTAAATTAATAAAGCCCATATTACAATGTGCAAAGGACTACTGTGTCTGTGCATAAATACAGAAAGAAGCAGAAATGGGTTTATTTGAAATATTCTTTTTGAAAAACTTTTGAAGCCATTTGGTACTATTTTGTGAGGTGCTTGTTGAGTCAGTAGTGGAGGACTTTCTTTCTGCATATTTTCCTCTGAACAAATACCAGAAACAAAAATAAACACACAATTCGAAATTCCATGTATCTCCTTATTTTATAGTGTCTCTTCAAGCAGCTCACAAGAGTGAAATACAGAAAATGTGGGTGGGCCAGGAGTGGGCTATCCATTTTTCCTTCCCTCAGCGGGGGAGTGGCAACCGCTGTTTCTTGGCATTCACTCAGCCCTCCTGCTTTGGCATAATCAGGAGCTGGAAATGTACCGTGACTAAGTCTCTTTTATACCAAATCCAAACATTCTTGTCAACGCCAGGATTCAATTTGCATTTTCAATGTCAAAGGCCGGCAGACTAACTCTACCCTCTGTGTAGTAAGAAAATCCCATAGATGAAGGGAAAAACTTATTCAGCTTAATTTAGATTACCAAGGCACAATTCTGAGACTTACTACATAAATAATAGTGAACAAAATTTACAGAATATGGGGAAAATGGCCCTTTTAATTTTTTTTCTGAAGAAAGATCTGCTGTGTCAGCAAGAGTGTGAAAAAGTGATTTTTACCTTCAGACAGGACCAAGCTATTTCTCAGCTGCTTTTAAGATGAAAATCCTACAGTTACCCCCCATCCCCTCCACTACCAGTGAAAAGTGAGTGGTGCAACCATTGCAGGATGGAAGAATGCAAAGACAGAGAAGGTAGGGAATCAGAGTGCTGGCATAGTTAAGGAGGTATTTCCTCAGAAATGTTAAGTCAAATTTCAAACATTTATAAAACTTTAATAAGTCAGGTTGTCAGACAGAGAGCTGGGAGAATTTCTTGTTTGTATTACCTGCCAACTCAGTTCTACACTCAGTTCCATACTTGGCAGACTTCTTACCTCTCTCCACATCATTTGTCTGTCCATCTGATGTACTGTACGTGTTCTTGCCTCTCTCCTCATCTTGGCTATCTTTGCACCTGAATTTACCTTGTGCATCATCTCTGGAGGAAGCACCATGACTTTGGTAATGTCCTATGCAATTATAGCTTTTTTTCCCAAAAAATATAAGCTTCCTTCTTTCTCATTCACTGTCAAACTCCTTGTTGTCATGGTCTGACTGAGCCTTCTCCTTTCTGTTCATCCGTATACCTCTGCACAGTAATTTGACAATTTGTTTAAAGGTCAAGTTGACATTTTCTAGGAAAAACTCTCTGTCCTTTATTCCTTTTTCCCTGCTCCCTCTTAATCATAAAATCCAAATAATTTCAGATTCCTATCAGCTCTGTGCCTGTCAATTTCCTTTATTCCTTCATTTTTCCTTTGCTTTACAGGTTCTTTCATATTAAGGCATGATTCACAATCCCCTCAGCACCTCATGTCCCCTTTCTTCTCCCCAAACAGGCAACCTAAACATTCTTCTTCAATCTCTTCTCTTTTGATTTTTTTTTTGTGCAGGCTTCATGATTTCTCTGGCCTCTTTAGCTCTGACAAATGGTCTGATTTCAAAAAGTTTTCCTCCTCTTTGTATTTCTCAAGGAATAATTTTCCGGCTTTTCTTATCTTCTGGCACTACATTGAGCACTAAATATAAAGAAGGCTTTTTATCTCCTGTGCTCTTGAATGTAGATTTCAGGTTATTTTCCTTCATCTAGTGGCTGCTGCTGTCATGAGGTGTCAGGGTATTATCTTGTTTAGTATAGAACAAAGCAATAGGGATGCTCAGGGGGCAATGCTAGAAATAAGTGAGCCAGAAGGGACACTCATCAGTACCATTATCCAGATGTGCACACTCTTGAATCGCTGCATGATGATTTAGCATGCCTGTACAGATTAAATGGTCAGGTTAAGAGGAAACTGGGTCTTCCCAGTAGGGCTGTATTGCTTCAGCACTCAGGTGCCCTGCAAAGTCTCCAGTCAGGTGCTAATGATGTGCATCACCAGCCAGCTCAACGGCAGTGGGAGGTCCAGGGCTAAATTGACACTGTCTGTTTGATGTGATGGATGTCTTTGTTTTATGACTGCATTGTTAGAGAGTGGAAAGGTGCCAGGCAGGAGCAGTGCCCTACTGAGGCAATTCTTTTTCCTCCCCTCCACTGATGGAACAGCAGAGCACCTACCTGTTCTCTCCATCAAACATGGTAACACAGACCGGCTATTAACAGCTCATTCTCTTCCATCTCATGCTTTTCTCATCCACCTTCCCAGGGAGGATTTGGTGATGAACTCCTTTCTGAACAGTCCAAGGTTGTTTTAGAGGAGTGGAGATAAACGGAAAGGAGAATTGGGTATGAAATGAATTGGACGTTTGGCTACATTCTGTAAATTGTTTTTCAGTGGAACAAAGAGAGCAGAGGATTGGTGCTGTATATTTTGAGATTCACTTTTCTGAAACAGTCCTTTTAAAATTGGAAGTGGATACTTACTGCAAATGTGTTACAAGACTTAAGATTCCACATGGCAAACATATGGTCTGCTCTGCAGTCGTTCAGCAAAAATTCTGTCCTGTTCAGCTATGGTCACAAGCTGATTCTACAACTTGATTCTAAATAGCTCTGATTTAAAACCAGAATACAGTTTTCAAATACGTGTAGATTTCTTTAAGTATTTAATTTTTAAAAAAGAATGAGAAGAGAGGAAAATGAACCACTGCCAGCGAGCAACCTAAGGGTCTCTATTCTGAGCCTCTCTGGAATTGCCTATTTGAGTGCCTGCTACCTTCATCAGGCACAGGTAAGAGCACAGGAACCTGCCAAGGTACCCACAGTGGGATGCACCCCAATATTCTGTCTGATAGTGACCAGCGCCAGGAGGGAGGTGTGGAAAGCTCTCTGGCTGTCACAGCATGAATTGAGACTGAAAGTGTGAGGTTTAATGTGTCCCCCTTATTTTAACTTTGATTCTATTTATTGCAGCTGTTCTTATGGTTCATGTAAGTGCCCAAGCTGATTAAAACAAATCCTTGTTTCTTCTACATTACATACATTTTTCTCTCTTAAATAATACCAGCATTCTAAAATTTGTGGACTGGAAATATGGAGATTCCTGTGTAAGTTATTGCTGGGCAGATGACGTAGAGGTGTTGCTTCATTGTGAAGATTCTGCTCTGTTTTAACTGCACAAGCCTTGTCAGATCACATTCAGTTCTAACGCCTCTCTTTACTGCAGAGAGTGAACTCTTGGAAGGTTACCCTTGGTTAAGTTGCTCTGGCTGCCAGGGCTAAATTATCTCAGAAGATATGGTTACAGGCCTCCATGAGATGTGCACTGCTTTCAGGGGAATCAGTAGTTTTAACATATGGAAGTTTTGTAGCTTAACATATATTTGTTGGATTTGTGTCAAGTGCAGACCTCAGTGAAATTGTTAACTCAAAATCTTCCTCTGATGTTGTCAGTCTTGCTGATATGGCAGCTGTAGCTTGCTGGCTTGGTGTCATGGTGCAGGTTTAGAAACTGAGCATCTTTTGCTGGCTGATGTGATTCACAGATATCTGAGTTCTCCTCCTTAATCTTCTCATGCTTTCATATGTTCTGTTCTCCTGGGTGAGCTTACTGCCACCTTGTTGTCCTGCCTATGTGACAATTTTGAAATCTACTTCTTCAATTTCAGTATCTTCTTTTGTGCAGACATTTTCTCTGTCCCCTTCTCTTCACCCCCCCAGTTTAGCTAACCAGAAAGAAGGAAATTCTTGTCTTTCCTCCAAACCCATTCTCCATGCCTTTTGTTTCGTCACTGTTGACGAGTCTTCCATCTTTCCAGACACTCAGATTTTCAACCATGAAACTACTTTTCACTCCTCACTTCCTAATATTCAGGTCCCCATTCAATTTTGTCTTCTTTGCTTCTATAATCTTCTGAATCTACCTATTTTTCTTCTGTGTCACTCATCATGATGCTCTCATGGCCTACCTCAACCTCCTTTTGTGCATTCCCTGGCACCCAGCTTCCCCTATCCAGCCTACCTAATACTCATCAGCTAGAATAAATTCTTCTTTCTCTGCTGAATCACTGTTGCTTTCTTGTTATAAGTCCTTTCTTTTCTCTCAGTCTTTCTACATCCAGTTCAAAAGGCCTGTCAGAAGTTTTGTTTCTGCTGTACCCTCATGTCTTTGATCCTGTCATGATTGTTTGTCCTTCCCACTCCTCTTGGTTCATTGCTCTATCCTTCCCTTCCCATCCCTGCATATGGAATATGGGTCATGCTTCTTCCAGTGTGCAAACTACCCATTTCTTTTACTTAAGTCTTTGCTGACATACCACCTTTGTTGTTTTTTCACCCTAACATTTTCTCCTATTGTGCTGCTTACTGTTGCCCACTGGAAAAGTTCATGCTTCTCCATATCATAAGTCACTTCTGCAATTAGACAACTTTAACTTTTCGGCTTAGCACTTGATATCATTCAATTCTGTTTATCTCTGTCTTGTATTTCTTCATTTCAAGCTGTATCCCCTTTCTTTGAAGTGGGTATTCTGGTACAGGAATTCTGTTTTATCAGTTAATGGGTAGTTGGTACTGATGTAGCTAATCTGCAGTCTGAATCATTACAAACGCCCCCAAAATCATTAGTGAGATGACAAGAATAATAAATATTTCTCTTCGTTCTTATGGGGGACCATAGCATCCAGAGTGATCCTTCTTTGTTCCACTCATGTTCCAACCTTCTGCCTTGCAAGCACTCTGCCAGTTTTTTAAGTGCATCCTTTGTTGAAAATATAGATAGAAATTTAGCAAGCACCTTTCCACAAGGGTTGGGAAGAGGGTTTCTGAAAAAAATCACTTCTGTAGAAGTTGTACGTACAAGTTTTTTGAGGGGAATGTCTTGCAGAGAAAATACAATGAAAGCTTACTATTCACCTCTTTTACCTTTTGCCTTTAGTAGCAGTATCCTAAGAATAAATATTAATGTTTTACCTTTCAAAAACACACAGTATCAGAAGTGTACATTTTACATTAACAAAATTCGGGGAAAATCACCACTATTAAGTATACTGGTGAATTTGTACAGCTGTTTGAGAAACTTATCACTATATTAGATTCATTTAACAACAGAACTGTGTCTGCATGAGAACTTAACTTACATTATACACTCAGCAGTATAACTTATTCCCACACAATTCTAGCAAATGTAATTGTTAATGGCAGCAGCTACAACCTCTGTAGCCCAAATGAATATGACTGATGTGATCTGTTTGTTTTAATTCTAAAAGCTGTTACTGGTGATAGGAATATTACTTTGGAACAGGCTTGTCAAACACAACTTCTCTCTCTGTAGATATTTTCATTAGGAGATCTACTTTTCAAGCCAATAAAATTCTCTCCAGTCTAAAGATGAAACATTATATTCTGTGGAGAAGTACTGCTTTGCCTTCTGAGCATCTAGCTACATGATGCAATATATACATACATATTTATTTAAACATCATTCTCTTCTGCAACTCAATTAATTTTGTCTGCAAAGCAGAAATATTTTGAGGCAACTGTATACACAGCTTAAAGAATAAGTGGTTTCTGCTTGGGTTTCAGTCTGTCTCTTTTGTGGGTAATGCACAAGGACAGGGGCTAAAATACTTAAGTCTTTAGTCAACAGTAATTAGAGCTGAGAAAATCAAGCCTTATCTGAACCACTGTCTACTGCAAACTTGAACATAAATTTAATATTTTTCAGAAGTGATTTCTAATATTCATCCCATGACTGTTAGCTGAGACTGCTGAACATCGTGCACGCTGACTTCACTTGGAAGTGTAAGCACTTACACTTCTCTGTATTCAGAAACAGCATGAACAGATCAGGAAATCATCCATTTCAAAAACTTTTAGGGCCAGAAAAATTAAGCCTCCTTTGTTAATGACAATGCTCCTTGGAAAAGACTAGCATATGATATAGACCAAAATGTGTCATTTTTCCAATATGCATTAGATCAACAATACTTCATGTTCTATCCCAACAAGGTAAAAGTTTAACGTTCCAGTTTAAATTTCCATACAGCTATCTCAAATAACATATAAAAAAAATGCATACACATATGTTAGATAGCAAAACAAATATACAGAACCAGGTGGGATGAGAGAAGCTGTGAAACAGTAGCTGTAATTTAAAAAAAAATTAATGCAGATACGTGTATCATTTCTCATCAGATTATTGTAGATTAAATTTATGGTTATGCAAAGAAAATAAGAAACAATATAAAAATAGGAGAACTGTTATTTTTCTTGCAAAAATATTTGCAGAAGGAATAAACTCCTTGAGACCTTAATGTTTACATCGTCACAGTTTCAACAAAAACATCTTTAAGACACTTGGCTTCAAAGATTAATCCTGTGTGTGGGAATAGGAGCTCTAGCAATGGGACCAGTTTGCTGAGCAGGTCTGATTTATATAAGATTTGTAAGGCAGACTTGCCAAGTTTATGTTCCCTATGAAATGCTGAGGGCCAAGCCCTATTCTGGTGCCAGCCAGCACAGCACCACTATTCACAGACATACCTAATGAAAATGAGCCAAGCATGTGTCTCTCAGAATTCCTGGAATAGTCACTTCTATACTTAACTATTAGAGTGAAGTATTCCAATGAGACATTTGCCAGACTGGTACAACTAAGCCCTGGTTCTAACTGATGAAGTTTACTGCAACGTGTATGTTATATATCAATGTTGACATGGGTGTGCTCATTTATAAACACAGTTTTATTTAAAGTAATTGGGTCTGGGGGGATCTAGTATGTATTTGCAGGAAAGATTATAATATTCACTGGCATATGCATGCAGCCATATGCCAAAGAAAGAAAAGGAACTATCATGAAATTGCACGAGGTTATATTACTGGTACCAGTAATACAACCAGCAACTGAAGTTCAAATCTAAGGCAAATCCCCATCCATAACCTTTGTACCATATGTACTGCTGTCTTGCTGACCACAATCCACAAAATTTACAGTTAATTTGGAGAATCTATTCCACATAGGACAAGCCCCTATTACCCTGGTTTTAAGTGTAAATGGGATTCAGATACTTAGCAGAGACAGAAGAGAGCCATTTGCATCCTGCCTGTGTTGCCCTAGGACTGCTTTCACATTCTTTCAGGATGAAAGACACGATAGTTTTACGTTTGCATAATATTAAGGCCATGTTCTGGTGAAGCAGGCATGCATCAAGCATCAAGGTGCCAATCAATGTGCTCTCAAGAGTTTTTCCACACACAAGCTAGTCAGGAATTTTTTTTTTCAAATCACCTCTTCCCTTGAAAATGCTGATTTCTTGAAACTGTAACTTTTCAGGAAAAAAAATCTATTTTAAAACTTTTTCTGAGGAGTCTCTGGTTTAGGATGACATTTCTTACAAGGGAGAAGAGTGCATTGTGCCATGCTACACAGAGGTTTGGAGTTCTCAGGCTACTGGTGGCGAGGCTCCAGAAGCTCAGGGTAGCAGTTTTAATTATGAGACTTCTGTGTTTTACTGAGTTTCAGAGGGAAAAATGAGGATTTCAAGATATCCCAGATTCTTCCCAGCACAAAATGAAAACCAAAGCTGAAACTTGGTGTGCCTGTGCATGTGTGTATATATGCTGTGTAAGCACATGTACTGGAATTCTTGTTTCCCAGCCACTGCTGTCACACAGCTGAAGTATGGTTCTTGCTTAATATTAATTTTTCTGAGGCTAACGTTTTCTGTGAATCCATCAACAGAGGCCCTTCTAGCTGCTGAATGGTCTGGCCCTTAGGGACTCTGTGAGGCAGCTGCAACGTGCTTTCTGTATAGACTGTTCTGTGCCAGACATAGATAATAGTCACAAATTCCTAGACAGTAGTGTCTTGTGAAGACACAAAATGTCCAGATGTGAACTGCAGTCCATATTCTCAGCTGTGGCAAATGGTGAAGCACTGACTTCAGCTTTGCTGTTCTGAAGTACATGCGAAGCCACAGCTTGCGTTTGACCTGCCACTTAGGACAGCAATGCTTCACTGCAGATGTTTTGAACCATTCTGGAATATGGGGCAGACTGGGCAAATTTCTATTTGGTATGAGGCTGCCACATAAGAAAGCCACATTTCCATTTTCCAATGAGGAAAAACTTGCTAGTGAATGTTCTGCATGAATTACAGACTTTAGGCATTTGGTAAAAATGCCTTCAATTCCTTGCAAAAGCCTCCATGCAGATGCTAGCCTGTAACTTTTCAACATGTAAGTGAGTATGAAATATCATGCCAGGGGCATATCTGACAAATTACTGTTTTGGGAACAGCGTCATAATCAAGGGATGAGAAGAAAGAAACTTTCTGTGCAGCAGAAAAGTTGTCAATTATTATTGCTAGAACTTAAATCTGATTGTGCAGGTCTCCCAAATGTTTGATGAAGCGGTTTACTGAACTCCATACCTGTATAAGTTGTGTTGGGATTTTTTTAAATTCATAATCAGTAATTAATTTTTTTAAAAGACTGAGTATTGGTGAGTTGAATTTCAAGGTGACGCATAATATGTGATCTATCTAGGCAACTAATTTAAGAGCAGGTGCTGTAAAAATGCTTTTGATGCAGTTGTATTAAAGAGATACAATCATCACCTCCTGATGACAAACAGAAGTTTACACATTTTTGCTTTCTAAGTACCTAGAGAAACTACAGCCTTCCCCTTTGAGTGAGTAGTAGAACAAGTAGGAATCCAGTAACTATATGAGACTCCTGATTGTTAGGATTCTCATAATTAGAGAAACGATTTTCAGGATAAAGCTGGAGATCCACCACACCTCTTCCTACATTGCTTGTGATCTTTCAGTGTGACATTAGGGATGCTGTGTTATTTATGCAATGCTTTAATTATACTGCTTGGAAATAGGACATAATGACATTTTCTTTTCTTTGTTCAGCCCTTAAATACTTTTCAATTAAGAATACTATGTGGTTGCAATCTAGGGAGTGTTGACCTCAGCTGCAAGCTTTCTGCTAAATTCAGCCTGTTTTATCAGACCATCTAAGAGTAAAGAATTATTAAATGCTGCTGATGTATTTTAAGAAATCCTTTCACTTTGAAGTGCATCAGGTTCCAAATGCTGTTTACTCCACTGAGGCTTACAGATCTTAGGATGACTATTTGTTCATAGTTTCCTAGCGCCTGAAATTCTTTGAAAATTCTTGTTGTTATATTTTCACATTAGCCAGAAGCTCCAAGATGACCCTGGAGCAAAATTTGAAAACCTTGCAAATCTTTGAAACTCAGCAATGGCCTCTGAGGCTCAGATTCTGTTCAGCAGACAAACCTTGCATGTGGTTTTGTGTTTTATAGCAGTTTCCCACAGTTCCATTTTAATATCTTTTAAAAATTATTTTAAAATAAGCCAAAGAAGGAGAAATTGCCTAACAACATAACAAAAAACCTGGAAGAAGCGAAATAGTCTGTGATTCAAAACATGGTACTGCAGCTTTAAATATCAAATTGTTGAACCCAAGCCAAACTTCAATCATATTTGCGGGTTCGGGTTTAAATAAACAGCACTGCAGTAGAAAATGGAACATTCTCACTTCACTGTTTACATTTCAGAAAAGCCAGCTCTGGAGGTCAACTCTGTTGTGAGCAATAGTTTCAGACTGATTTTGTTCTTTACTTGTTTTACATTTGGGCATAGATGTAAACCATTACACACAGTCAGGGCAAACATATGACCAGAAATTCAGTATGTGCTGCTTGTGCTTCTGTATGACACCACTAGAGCATCTTTCTGAAGAGTAATTGCTTCTTTAATGTGGTAATGTTTGCATGAAAATATATAAGGTTTGGGGCATACTTAAGTCTGCATCTCATTTTTTCACTTTCCCTGTGACCTCTGTGCTGATGTTTTCCTCTGCATCAGTCAGAGATGAGACCCAATAACAACCTGGCCTTCTTTTGGAGCACTGGTGTCTTAGGAAGGTTCACCTAGGTCTGTGCTACAGTACTAAAACCATGTTTCCACCTGTATGTGAAAAACACAGTTTAAAATGTTGCAGTTAAGTTAGATAGCCTTGAACTAAATACGATGCTGACAAAAGCTTAGTGGAAGACCTCAGCAAAACAAGTACCTACTCACTATTCCCCACAAAAACACGTGTGGTGCTGCTGGCTCATTGCCAGAGCTCTCTCATTTTCCACCTTGGTAAGATGGATTTCAGCAGTCTTTCAATGAGCAACCCAGCACTAACAATTAGCATCGTATCTGGAAGGCTGCTGGCCTTTTCCAGACCCAGGCTTAGTTCTCTAGACATGCATATCCTCAATGGTGTACTAGAAGGCTTGTTCAGCACACCTATTTTTCTAGCAAACATTTCAGTAGCAGCACAGATTCATAAGCATTCTCTTTCTTTCATAAGCCTTAATAAATAGGTTTTAGAATTTTCTTGTTCTTTATGGTTATTGGTACTTGTACATCTTTTGTAAGGATTTCTTCTGTTATGGCCTAAGAACCATGGTACTAACTGTGCTTTATTATGAAAGTGATCAGATCCTGCTGCCACAACAAAGAAAAAAGCCATAATTTAGATTGTATGTACCTTAGATTTTATGTTCACTAAATTATATTCAATTTTGGACTATATTTGAGGCAGTTATTCCCACTCATGATCACTTTTGTATAATGCCATAGTCATAAATGAGTGAGAGCTGAAATGCTCTGTGTATGACCATATGAATGTGCACAATCCATTACACTTCTTACCAGACATTTCCTGACATCCTACATTTTCAAGGAATCTTATCTTTCAACAAGATTTGTAACAGGCAGTTCAAGTCACACAGACACTCATATCTTAAAGATCCTTTCCCCTGACCTTGACAAATGCAGTCTTGTCTGGTCAGAGCCTTTGAGAATGCTCTTTTGATGATCATTTTCCCAGCCTGTTGCTTTGATCTTGATACCACTTCTCTGAGTGCACAATTGGCTCCTCATCTACCCCTCAAACAAAAGTGATTTCGCTTCCAAGACCATTCATGTCTTTCTTCCACCTATTTCTTATTCATTATCACGACATCAGCTTCCACCTCTAATTGACCTAGAGGGTTAACCTTTATGCTGCTTGCTGCATTTTCAAGCAAGGTCATTTTAGCACTTGTTTGTACGTGGCACCTCACAGTTGGGAAAGACATTTTAGCTGTTAGAGTCACTTATTAGTTCTCTTTAGAGTCTTTGCTTAAAGTTCTTTTTTTTTCCTAAAAAAAAATTGGAAAATGCTTTAATGCTGATGTTGTCCCAATGTTCTTTATTCATGTCCACAATGTCTACATCTTTCTCTTCTCTTCTCTCCTGCCTTATGTGTGCATTGCTGGTGCTTTGTGCAGGTCCTGCCCTAGGGAAGTTTTGCCAGTAGAGTCCTCTAACATGGCCAAAACATTTAGTGCTCCATTAACACAAATCAAAATAATGAAGATCTTTTCCTCTTCTAATTATGCATAACATTTTCATAACAGCTGATTTTAAAAAGCATGTATTTCATAACCCCCTCAAGTGGGCCATACCAATCCCACAAATTTACCCTGACATGGCTATATTTTGCATTATATGAAAAACTTGTGCACATCCTTTTCAAACTCACGATCTAATGGCAGCAAAATTATTGACATGAACGTTGTTATGTTGCCAGCAGGGAGTTCTAGTTGGTTTTGGTTATGACTTTCAAGTAGGTAGTTTAAGTTCACCTCTAAACATTTTTCCAGTCAGCAAACACAGCCTGTGCAGTGTAGTTGTACTGAGGGGTTTTACCAACACAATCATGGTAACAGAAATTCTACGGCGCAGAGAAGGGCTGAAAACCTACCAGCAAGGCCCTGGAAAAGCTGAGCAGTGACAGCCTGGCTCCACTGACATCCATGGGAATTTTGACATTATCATGAGTGAAGACAGAATTTCACAAAAGATGTTTATGAAGCCTCATACATGGAGGCCATAAACTGGGAGCGCACCATAACATCCAGCCTTATAAATGTCATGAATCTGCATCCACATTCTTTTAATGATGTTTCAGATGTAGGTCAAAGTCAGAGCTGGTCTGAGTACTAAAAAAGAAGTAAAAAAAAGTAAAAAATTATTTTCAGTGACCTGTTTTAGTTTTCTAATACTCAGGAAAGCTCAACACCTCAGAAAGGATAGTAAAGAGATAAGAAGATAATTGCAACATATACCTTTGAAATTCAACTGAGAAATTCAATTTCAAGGGAAACATGAGGCTAATTGAACATAGCCATCCACCTAAACCAAAAGAAGTTTCCAGGCCCTGAGCTGCTTAATTTTGTGGGGTTTGTTCAGACAGCTAAAGTGGCAATCAATAAGACTATTTAACTCCTCAATCTGTTGTTTTTTTTTATAAAATCTCAGAGCTGAGAATGGCCAGACCACAGGCTGTTTTAGGAGGGAAGCTGGATATATGTTGGATGAAAGTAGAAATGAGTTACCTCATGAATCCAGGAAGTCTATTTAAAACATAAATGTAAACAAATATGAGTCAAAATTTTATTCAAAATGGTAGAGAAATAATACAAGATGAACCATATATAGGTGGCAGGGACATGAAGCATAATTTTTTAAGTCAAGTTTTGCCTGGGGACCTCGGACTTCGGAAGAAAAATGAAGGTGATTGCAGAAAATATGGAAGGAAAATCAGTGATCCCTGTTAAAGCAATGATCCTTTCAATGATTCCTCTCTTAGCTGAAGTATTTTGATGTGTGCTGCATTTACTTCAGTTTTGCACATAAAGAAGAAAGGAATCTGAATCAGGATAGCAGGGGGGAAAATCACTGGAGTGCAAATAAAAATAGAATCTTTTGTAACTTTCATGCTGACTTTTATTTTAGCAGTATGCCAAAAACAGGGACTTCTGAAGACACTCCAAAAGAATGGCTTTTTAATTATCCTACTGTTATATTGCTCAGTTATGAATCTTTTTGACAGTCTAAGTGCAAAAAGCTAAGAAAATGTATTTATAATCTTCGCTCTTTTCCTTCTCTCGTGCATGTTTTTTTCCCATATTGAAGTAATAAATACTGGCATCATA
This sequence comes from Origma solitaria, assembly GCA_013397895.1. NCBI lineage: Eukaryota > Metazoa > Chordata > Aves > Passeriformes > Acanthizidae > Origma > Origma solitaria. The sequence continues at coordinate 94,308 of VZRL01004168.1, forward strand.
ATAGGAAGACACATTGAATGGTTCACTAATGAGTTGAGAGAGCTGAAGGCAGAGACTTGATCCAGAAGAAAGGGGTGCCTGTGATGGATGAGACAACAGTAACTCGAAAGCAAGAGGAGAACTAAACACACTCAGGGCTTTTGTTTTTTCGTTAGCACACATTCTTTCTTGCCTCCAGAGACAGTTATTTCAGTGGGATTCAAGCCACTTGCCGAGATCTTTGGAAAGACCTGGCTGCGGCGTTCCCTCCAGCAGCGCTTCGCCGCCCCGCAGCCGCAGCAGACGGGGCTCTGCAGCCGGGGCGCACACTGAGCTCCGCACAGGCAGAAGGCTCTGCTCCTGCCGCGCCTCAGCAGCGAATCCACCTCGCATTCCCATCAGATCAGCTGCGGGGCAGGGCTGGAGAGCAGCTCAAGGCATGAAGGCGGTGGCGCTGCCCCGGTGCTGCCACAGCAGGGGCGTTCCTGCTGCCCTGCACAGCTGGGCAGAGCAGGGGCATAGCTGGGCTGAGCAGGGGCACAGCTGGCTGGGGCTGTGCCGCACCGACTGCAGGAACTTGCTGAGGGCATTGTGGCACCACGGACAAAGATTAAGCTCAGGTTAATGTGCACACATACTTCCCATTTATTTGACAAAATGCTCCCACACTCTTCTGCTAAGATTTTTCATAACCTCCATGTTCATGTTTGATTTCTACAGTTAAATAGACATTGTGTTTGCTAACAAGTCTATAGACTACAGCACTAGCTGATAAAATAATTTAAATATTCTTTTGGAATTTCCTTTGCATGATTTATATGGCTATTGGAACAATCAACTATTTAGTTTTAAGCATTGTAATTGCTTTTGACAGTATCCTTACCTCAATCTAAATTGCACCAGAGAGTGCCAGCGTGATTTCAGAGAGAATAAAAAGACTGTCACAGGAAAAACTCTCATCTCTGTTAAGATGTATCCCAATTAATGAACTCTCATACTTTTTTCTGGGAGAATCCGTTGTATTTTCTGGCAGCAAGCAAAGTATAAACTAAGTGCATTCCAGTTATAATTTATAATATATATTATTCCATTTTATAAAATATGAAAAGAAGTTACACCGTATGTGAGGGCTTGTCATCTTACAAGAGGCTCCTGTGCATTTGTTATGACCAGCAGATAAAATACTAGTGTTTCTCATCCATAGATTTTTTTTTAAACTTGCTGCTGGAATTGGGGGCAATTGGGGTTTAGGCTCAATATATACGTGTATATCTAATGAAAATCGGCATAACTACATATAAAATGTTAAATTACCAAAGAAATCAAGCAAATACGCATTTATATCCAGCACAATATTGTTCACATTGTAGATTTCTCAAAAAGACTATTTGTGACTTCAGCTTTTACTTTATCAATTTCACTTAGAAAAAACTCAAAAGAGCGTATTACTTAATATTTCTATAATAGTAATTAAATATGTCTTTGGCCCCTGTTCTAACTGTTCTAAGAATGGAGATCCAGCACATTATTCCTTCAATATCTTTCATTCAGTGAACTCCCTTGAACTTCAAAATGTTCTAATCTAATGATCTTGCAAATATTTAAACACAAGTATGATCTTGACAGCAGTTGTTTGTATCCTGTCTTATGTGTCAGTACAGTAGGTGGAGAGCAAAAAAAAAACCCACTCTTTTTCCCATAATTTGTTCTTTAGAAAATCTGACCTTGTTTTTCTCCAACATCAGAGATATTTTTCCTGTTTTGTTTTATGGTTAGAATACATAGTTTTCCCCTCTGCTTTCATAAGGATGGCTGGAATCAATTCATCTGTGCAGTCTGAGATAGACCCTGCATTTTAGGTATTTATCAGCCTAGGACATATTTTTTCCAGTTGGCTTGCCAGCAACTTACTTTCAAATTTATCAGTGAAATAGAGTTGCAAGGCAGTGAATTACTTTAGAGCTCCTGAGACCAGGTTCTGTCCTTGCTTTATGTTCTGTCCTTGTCTCGCAGATGGGATCTAGGACAGTTTAAACATTTTTGGCAGGAGCTGAAATACCTTTGCTACAAAGAAGCTGAGGACAATTGCACATTTTGGGGGATATATTTTCTCTCCTATTTTTTAGAGTACACTGAATGCCTGACAGGACTTGGGCCACAACCTGTTTCATCTTGCAGTTCATACTGGCTTTAGCTGTTATTTTCCTCCTGTTTATATTAGATAGGAGTTTTGGCCTAGAGGCTGGGCACTCAAATTTTTGTGAGCCTTCAGGTCCCTCTTTTCTAGGGAGTCTTTTAGGAATCTTAGCCTTTATTTTGTGTTTTTTCCTTTCTATAAAGGTTGTCAAAGTGTGAAGTTCTGGTTAAATGTTTGCAAGTAAGACTTATATTCTGCAGCCTTTGATTTGCTTAAGTGAGTCTGTGTCGAACCTTCTGTAAACATCTTCATATTCCCAAGACTTGAAGCTTGATATTTTGTCTTTTTCAGTACAGATTTTATTGGCAAAATATATGCCTGATAAAATTTAACAGAAGTTTTCTGGTTTTGGTTCAAAGCACTGATAAACTTGAAAAGTGACTTTGAAATTTTCAGTAGGTGCTTAAAGCCTGGAATTAATGATGCAATGTCTCTCTGAGAATCTTCTTGTAAGGAAATTTGCTAAACCTTGAGCCAGGTCTGTTTCATGCACTTTGTCAGTTCATCTTTGATGGGCACTATTAGCCACTTTGAATAATTTTTTTTAAAGCCTCAGAAATCTGCACAAAACCTTAAAAAATTACTTTTCTCAAATTTTATTAAACTATGCATTCCTCATTTTCAGAGCTGGTTTTACATTAATCCTGAAATGCCAAAGGAAAAAATAAGGACGTAGCAGAAATTTCAAAAGCTCTTGTGATCTTATATTTTCAGCATCATGAAAATCTGGAAAAGCAGCCGTGGTTTAGCAAGACCAAATCTCTGGCTGGTTTTGCATCACTTTCTCTGTGACTCCATTTCAGAAAGTTCTTGCTCTAATAAAGATTGTTGCACTGCAGAAATCAGTACCCTTTAGCCTTTAATGTTGTAACATAGTGAGGGCAGGGTATTGATAGTGTTATCTCATCTTTGGATTTTTGTGGCTTGGGGGAAATAACGGCAGCATCCCAGCACCCACAAGATCATCAATAACACATAGCCACCGATGCAGGGTGGAAAGATGAGAAATAACAGACATAAGCTGAAAAAAGACATTCAGATCGGATTTAAGGAAAAAAAAAAACCTTTTACACCAAGGCAACAGCCAAGAAGTGGAGGAGCCTGCCCAGAAAGTTTGTGCTGTGTCCATCCCTGAATACTTTCAAGAGCTGACTGGCAACTGTAACGGTCTGAAGCAATCTGGTCTGATTTGAGAACTGACCATATTTTGAGAAGCAAAGTTTGCACTTGAGACATTCTGAGGTATTTTCCAACACAAATCCAGCCTATGATCCTACAAGGACTGGTTGTGAGATGAACTAAGGGTCACCTGGTCCAGTTCATCCTATGGAAGCATGGACACAATACATGTGCTTCTACAAAATGTGTTAAATTCTCTTCTTATGACCCTGTACATAGCACAGACAGTAACCAATGGCTAGCAGGTAGAATATAAATCTGTTACAGCACAGAATACACTGAAATTAAAATCAGAGAAAATAGTGCCTTCTGGCACAATTTCCTTTTAGACTGCCCAGGTGTCCAGGTGCTTACCTCTTCTTTTAGCCCCTCTCACCCTGCCATTGCCTCTTTCCCTCCAGCTACAGTCCTTTCCATCACCCCCTGACCAAAGCAGATTCCTTTCAAGGAAAGAATTCCAATTTTGAATTCTGTTACTTTCCTCTTATTTCAAGTAATTGTAGTATTGTCTTTTCTTCCATCAGTGTTCTCCCTTAGGGGAATTTTTCTACCCTTAATTCCCATACCACCCTCTTTCAAATAGCTTAAGATTTAATGCAAAAAACCTGTTCATCAACTTATGTTTCCAGCTACAGTTATTTCTAGCCAGGGTGTTTAGGAAGTCTTATGCTTCCCTTCGCAGGTTGTAAAGTTGTGGGTTTGGCCTCCATGAGATATTTTTAGTGTAATTTCTGCTTTGCCTAGAGCTACCCTCAATCAATCCCCCATGCATTTGTCCTGGAAAACACAAAGCTGTGTTTCACACCTCGGATCATCTATAGTTCTCTGAAGTTGTAAGTCTGAATATCATCATCGTCCTGAATTATTTAATAAGCTTGGGTTTGGGACTTCTATTTGTTAATCCTTTTTTATTATACCCTCCATACCTTTTTTCCTGGCTTTTTCTCCAGCCTAACTTTGCAGGAGTTGCCTGTGTGGCATATGCCTTCACAGTGTGCAAGATGGGGGGCTTCTGCCTAACCCTTTACACTCTAATAAAAACAAGTCAAAATATTGACTGTAAGTGTTATTGGTATGTAATCACTGAGAAAACCAGCAGTTCCAGTAGTCTTACACCATTACTTGTTTCCAGTTTCCAAGTTCCCCACTTTAACATTTCTGTCAAACATTTATGAAGTTTTGTTTGCTTTCTGCTGTGGTAAACTGGACTTCAAATTAGTGTTCAAATACACACACGAAGTTTTGAGTTAGTTTTCATGGGCCAAATTTGTCAGTGAACTTGGTAAAATGAGAGAAACTGTTCCCGTCAAGAACCAAATTCATACTTTGAGCCTCAACGCAAGCCTGAAGCTTGAGATGGCACAAATGAAATTACTATCAAGACAATTTTGTCTTAGCTGCTGAATTCTGACTGCCTGCAGACAATACTGAAGTAATAAGTTCAAAAATAATCTTTCCATAAACCATCAATAAGCCTAAGATTTGCTTAAATTTCATTCCTCTCATGCACTGAAAAAGTTGAAGGATTTTCAACATTTTAGAGCAATTTTTTTCATTTTAGGCTGAAATCTTCCTCCATGTCTCATGTTTCATGGCTATATAGAGCTGTGGTAAGATTGCATTGTTTCAGGATGGTCCAGCTTGCAGAGGAAGCAAAAACTGTACATGTGCTTCTGCATAGGCATGGACTCTGCTCAGCTTGTGTACGTGCAGGCTGCCAGAGAGCCAAGGTGACTCTTGCCAGATAATGTCACTTCATAGAATAGTTCCTAGAGTCAAAGTATCTTTATGATTCCTCATATTTGTGAATTTAGAGGTGCAGATGCACTAAATGGAAATACCTGCTAAATTAGTTTTGTCAGGAGACAAATAATGCCTTCCACCTACATTTGATCTCAATACTTCCCATTAAAATATTCTTGCTTGCAAACACCCCAAACTGCCTGCACTAATGATGAGGTAGAATAGAAACACTGTTTAGCACCTGTATCGTGATTGGTCTATAGCACAGGTATGTGTGTCTGGGTGAAGGTACTGCTTAAAATGCAATATAGTACAGCCCTGAGCACACAGTAGACATGGAGAAGAAAAAACACCCATTTTGTATATTTTCTATAGAAGAAATACCCTATTATTTGATGTAGAAAAATGGAAATCTTTCACCTGGAATAAACACACTCAGATAAACACATGAAAGAGCTGTCACCTAAATTTGCTCTGGATATTGCATGAAAAAGCAGCTGGATGGAAGAAAATGTGGAAAACTGGAAAAAGAAGGGGATCTGATGCCTATTGAAAAAATGATCAAGTTGAACATGAGTCAGCAGCAGGTCTTTGAATCAAAGCTATTCTGGGCTGCACCAGCAAGGGTTCTATCAGCGAGTCAAGTATTCCCCGAGTAGTCAGCACTGGTGACGCCACATCTACAATTTTAGGTTCTTCAGTACAGAAGAGATATGGACATACTGGAGAAAGTGCATCAAAGGACCACTAAACTGGCAAAGTGGCTGCAGCACTTCTGCTGAGAAATCTGGGAATTCAGTCTGGAGAAGAGACAGCTCAAAGACATCTTCCTGATGAATTATATACCTTAATGGAGGGTAAAGAGGGAGCCAGGCACTTTTCAGTGACAGGAGCAGTGGCAGTGGGCAGAAACTGAAACATAGAAAGCTTCGTTTGTACATCCAAAAACACTTTTCTGCTGAGAGGGTGACAGCATTGGAACAGGTTACTCCAAGAGCTTGTGGAAGTCTCCATCCTTGAAGTCATTAAAAAATTACACAGACCTGGCTCTGGACAACCAGTTCTAGGTGACCCTGCTTGAGCAGGAGAGCTGGGTCAGGTAACCCCCACAGGTCCCTTCCAACTTCAACCATTCTGTGATTCTGTAATTGCTGTCTACAATTAAAGTAAGTTACAGTATATTAATAGAGTAATCTGAAAGAGGTTTTGTTCAGACATAGCTTTAAGCTCAGGCACTGCATTGATATGAAATATTTTTTATTTATCTGCTATATAGACAGTGATCACAACAAAAATTTTCCCTCTCAAGGGATAGAGAGGGAAATTTTCCCTCTCAGTCTTTTTGGATTTCTTTCTCTGTTCATGTTACTCTGTACTGTGCCATCAAAACCAGATGCATTTTGCATCTGTTGCTGGAAGCTGACTTGAACAAAAATGAAAATCCAATAAATTTATCAAAGGAAAAGAGCATTGTTATTTTTCTGAAATCTGTTCAATTCTTTCTTTCTGCCCATGCATTACTATAAATCTACCTGGTGTATTGACAGCCAAATGTTTTCTGACCTGTGCCAAACACAGTCAAATAAATTTTAACTCCTTTGATGCACTACTTTACCAAAACTGAAGCCAGATGTTTCACAGGTGACCTGACAGAATACCATTACTTCCCAATTACCATAAATAAAAGCAAAGCTGTCACAAAGATGTGCAAAGATATATCATTCTAACATTCCTGAAGATTTAACCCTTCCTGACCATTCACAAATTGAACATCTGAAAGATGTTCCTGGACTTAGTAATTAGACATAAGGATCTTGACATTATCACTTCTCATCATCACTTCTCTTCACTTTTCTCCATATTTAGATGCTTTGAAATTAGGTGTTTGGGGGGATGTCAGTCATTTCAGAAGCTACAGCTGTCATATACAGACAGGCAAACAGACCAGCAGCAGCTCTTCAGAGCTATGCAGAAAGTACAATTCTGCCTCCTATTAGGCTCAATGAGAAGATAAATAGATAGACTGGTATGCCACTTGATACATTAGTAATAATCCAGTAGTCTTCTTTAGTACAGCTTTTCTCCAAGTCAGTGAGTAAGTGAATATAACAAAAGCTCTAAGGGTTTGCACTTTGTATTCCTCTCTGTGACATAAGCTAGGATCTACAAGTATTTCCCAAAATGGGTCCATTTATCTAATTGCACTGTGCTCATGACATACACAGTGCTGGTAGTATAGGTGATCTCAGCAGTGGTGGTATTTATGTATTTTAATACATAAAAATAAGCATAACACTACTAGAAATGGTTCTATATTTTGGGAGAAGTAACTCTTATCCCAGGATGGAGAACACAAGAAATGATTTCCAGAGTCTACTAAATTCATGGATTCCTTCTGACTATCATGGGCTTTGAACTAGACCCACTGTATTCAAAAATTGAAGGAACATCACATCCTAAAAATGGTTTACAGTAGTTACACTGAAATAAATAGATGCAAAGATAGACTCTTTGAGGATGAGTTTGTATAAATATTCACATAGTGAAGGCATGGGTAATAAAAGGATGTAATTATTTGTCACTCTGGCAATTCAGTTTAAGCAGTAAAGAGGCAGGTTAAGAAAGTTTCTAACCAGTATCTGTGGTTAGTGTTTGAGATCCAGATGATAATATTTGCTGACTACTGCAGCACCAGCTGGGGAGAAGTCACCTGTTAATTCAGCTGATGCCAGCTGGAATACCATCTGCAATGGATTTTTCAGCTTAGATTCCCAAGGGAAACAGGTTCATAACAGCCACTTCAGGTGCATGTGCCCAAAATGCAGTTCCACCAGAGAAAAGAAAAAATTCCTTCATTACTCTGAAGTACCAAATTTCACAAGGCTAAGGAAGTGCTCTCCACATCTATACTTTTCCCAAGCAAGGCCTCTGGTTAGATAGTGATACTGAGAAGAAAGGAGTGATATCATCATTACCTCTTCTGACTAGGAATGATTTGTCCAGCCTTTTGTTTCTGTGTTAGATATGAGCACTGTAGGGAGAGCAAGGGAGATATTCAGAATTACGTCCATCCTCAGCTTTTCTTACCATTTTCAGCAACTACCCATTTACTGTGTTTTCCTTTTTTGTTCCTTTTCCTGAAGCACTTTCAGTCTCTGCAATTTTTGGAATACCTGGAGGACTGAAAGCAATGCCTTGGCCAATATTGTATCGATACCTAGAAGCTAGGCACAGCTTTGGTGACTTCAGACCTATATTTCACTGTGGCTATCCCTTATTAATGCTTACTCTGACTGCTGGACAGATCTGTACTTTCATGAATTAACATACTCATTTTCTACATTGTTTAGTTAGCTTTTAATAAGCAGCTAGGAATAAGGGGGGTTTCAGCAAGGTGATACAAGAGAGTTACACCATGGAAAAGGTCTGTCCCCCAGCATCCTCCGTCTGAATCATAATGTGAGCAGACACAAAGTGTCATTTCACTCTGCACTCCACAAGCACACAGGTGTGAGCATGAACACAGACACAACTGTCTTGGAAAAAGAAATCCCAATCTCTGAAATCCCAAAATCCACTCCCTTCATAATCCATGAAAAAGGCCATTTGAAGCAAACAATTTAGCCACATGGAAAGGATTCTGCCTGCGTCTACCTCCATTAAGACCCATTAGGCACAAAAAGCAACTCACAACTAGAAATGCTCTGTGACTAGGTTTATTAGGTATAATTCATGAAACAGGATATTCCTGTATATTGCTTGCTAGCAGTAAAGCAGCAAGAATAGTCCAGGATTTGTTGCACCTATCTGGACGTAAAACAAGACAGACAGACCAGCAGCAACAACCACCACCCTTCTTTTCAGCTTAAATGTTTCACAGATCTCTGCAGCATTGTAGTCACCACAGGGGGACAAAGACTCAGAATGCTAAGGACTCAATTATGCTTTAATTTGCCTCAATCCACAAACCCTTCACTTCCCTGTCTTCTCAGATGCTGGCTCACGTTCATACTTAAGGCATTCTATTTCTCTTTTATGGTTTGGTATACCCTTCTTTTAGCTGCTGCAACTTACAGAGATGCATACTAGATTTCAGAATTGCTAAATCCAACAAAATTAAACCCTCATGAAAGGATAAGATATTGAGGTTTCCTCATGTTCCTCCTACTAACACCACACAATATTCCTTTTGATTTTGTTTTTCTAGATGGAAATATTAATATACAAGTGGTCTTAAAACCCACACATGGCTTCCTGCTATAGCTACTGACATTTCATGAAAAGTTCAGATATTGCCAAAGAAAGATTTCCCTAAGCTTCACTGAACTTTTCTGATACAGTTTTTCTTTACCTGACTTTTGTTTTACAGTATTGAATTAAATTTTTCTTCTTTCTTTATTCAACATTTCTGTGCAAAAATATTGTGTCTGAAAGGTGTTGACCAATTGAAGCCATTGGATTGTATATTATGGTTGTGAAGCAAAGAATATGTGATAATCCATTAGTATCTTCTTGTGGAGTTTCAAGGAAGAAAAGCTGTTATTGGAAAACTCTATTGATCCAAAAAGTCAAGAAAAACATTCTTCTCCTCATGCAGAAAAATATTAAGTGTATATATTGATTCATATCTTGCAGTTTTATAGTCCCTGTGGATATAGATTTGATGGAAACAGAGCTGCACCCTTCAGGAGTGTGCTGCTGCTTTTATTTTTTCCTTTCTAAGTTTCCCCCTTCCACCTCCCTCTTCAACACGTAGGGTTCAGCTTCCCCCCACTCCTCATGCCCTCTTCTTCAAAGTAGTGAAGGCATATAGACAGGATGTATACTGATTTTCTAGAAGACACAGGAAGTGGCCATGTCCAACCAAGTTTTTCTTTCCTTCATGAGTAGAAAAGGACAAAAGAAAGAACCTATAATTTCTCCTAGGAAAGGGTTTTATCCAATAAAATAAAAACCTTGCTCACAGACATTTTTCTCTAGATTAAAGTCTGTGATTACCTTATTTTTTTATATCATTCTCTCACATGAGGGTAAAGCCTGCCAGGGGTATTTTTCTCTTAGTGTGCACTTAGCAGAAGGAAGAACAGTATCATAATCATGCCACATGCTATCTTCAGACACATATTGCCCCTGCTGCATAGTCTGGTATTTACTACACTGCTTCATAAATCATTTGCTATCTCTTTTATTTGTATGTCATTACCTAAGATACAAGTATTAAATTCTCAGTGCTTTTCAGGCTCTCAAAGATGCAATTTCATGCCTGACAACTCCATAAAATATATTAGAAATTTTTATTTCTTTTAAATTTAAACCAGAAACCTGGCTTCAGTGGATGTTTCAATTGGTTTTTTAAATCTCTCCAAACTTTGTAACTGCTCAGATGTTAACCCAAACCGTTCACCCATTCACCTTGGTAACAGCATACTTTTGGTTTTTATGTGCTTGGCTGGACATCAAAGACAAGTTTTTATTGCAGAGATTTTACTAGCCAAGTCTGGATTTGTAACAGACTCTGTTCAACAACAGCTGAATCGTATAGACAGTTCTTCTCTGGGATAAAAACAGGTGAACTGTGATCAACCAAGTCCCAAATTGAAATCTTCCCTCTGTCCTTGCTCACCTTCAGCTCCCTACTCAGATTTTGTCTGGGATGGGATATTTTCTGGGAATAAATGCTTTATTTGCTGTGCTCCTTACCATAGGAAGCCTCAGTTTTCTTACACGAAGACCAACACAAGCACACATACACACACATCTTTCCAATGGAAACTCTCAGGAGCTCTACAGCTCTCTTATCCAAAAAGAACCTAGATAATGATGGATGTACTGAATTTTTTAATTTTTTTTTTTGTGAGAGAAACAGATGCTTTTAACACATTCTGCGCACTGCCTACCCTAGCCTGTTTCTACTGAATTTCTGTAGGTTCATATATGCAGCACTAGCTTGCCCTGTACTTTTCCAAACCATTACCTCCTCCTTCATTCCAGAAAGAAACACCTGGCAAAATAATGGCTTCTCCCCTAGCTCAGTCAAACCCTCTTTCCCTGCAACCCACACTCCCAAGGTCTCTACACATACTTAAATATTCATGCAACTGCATGAGTAGGACAGAATATATTGCCAAAGCTATGTAGGCACTACTGCAAACACGTGCTTTAATACAATCAACAGCTCCTGATGACTGGGAAGACATGAGGCAAGGACTCAGAAAATCTTTTGGCTAAAGATGTTGAAACTAAAACTTCAGAAACTTCAGCAGTGTTCACAGTCATTTTCATTTGCCAAGCTTCATATAAGAGCCCACTTCTATCAAACAAGTCAGGATACCAGCTGCTTCAGTAGATGTTATCAGCCAGTTTTTATGGTGAATATTATTTCCATATTATTTCCAAGAGAAATAAATGGAAGAGGATGCTGAATGACAGTTTAATAGTAATGATATCTTATATTTATATAGTGTCTACCATCCCAGAGCAATTTGCAAATAATATCCATAAAAGAGTTACTCTGCCCATCCTTGAAATGTCTCCATCTCTCAGCTGGAGGTTGGGATGCAAGCAGAGAGTTGACAAAGAGCAGATCAGCAGGGGAAGGAGAATTTTGGCTGAAAATTCATAGACTTGGGAAACAACATCTCTTATGGAAAAAAAAATAGCCCACAAAGAAACAACACTGTGGAATCAATAAACTTCCCATAGAACAGAAGATCCTGGTCTTGTAAAAAAATGTTTAATCATATAGAAGGCTTCTTGGGGGTTAATTATCTGCCACTGAAAAATGAAATACTAAATTCTACTAGGCTGTGAAAATATACTGCCACGGAATATCCATAAGTCAAACATAAACTATGCCTTCTAGGTTAAAGTACAAATGAACATGTACTTCAGAAGGCTGGTCACAGATGTTTATGAATCTTCTTTTACTCACAGATAATGCCAGGGCAGCACACACCATTGTGTACCACACTCCCTTCTACTCTGGCAGCAGCCAAATTACCAGCTCTACCAACAACTGCCAGGCCTGATCTAAAGCCTGTGTTGGATGCTCTCAAAGAAATACCTCCTCCAGCATTTGGCTCTATGATTTGAAAGGAAAAGCATGATTATACTCCACTGCTATGACAGCTGTACTGCATCATTGTTTTGGTGACTCGAGTCAGCTCTGGGCTGTTTGCAACACAGCAGTGATTTACCAAAGAGATGGGGGAATACTTTTTGTCACCTTTGTATTTCCCACCAGCAAACTGAAGGCAAGCAAGTACAGGCCTGGTCCATTCAAAGTTATGGGAAATACAGACTTATTGCAGAATCCGGTTCCTATCCTATCCCTTCATGAGTCAGGCAAACCATTTAGAGAAGTTGTGCTCTATCCCTCCCTTCTGTAATGTCCCACTCTTAAGGGGAAGGGAGCACTCAAGATTTGTAGATACTCATGATCAAAAGGAATGACAAAAGTAAGAGGGTCCACAATAGCTGGCAAAGTTTTATTGCATACTTGTCACGGAAGTTGGTATGTTAGTCCCAGACCTTCTGGGATAAGTATTCAATAGTGGGGTTTAGATAGAAGGGTAGGGTGAAAGGAGGAGAGAAAGAGAGATATTAATTAAAGAGGGGGAGACAGAGAGAGAGAGAAAGAAAGAAAGGAAGAATGAGAGAAAGTGAGATCACCAGGCCTGGGTCCAGTGTTGTTTCAGCTGGGGGTGCCTGCATGCCTAGGCTTCATGGGCCTGCCTTTTTATAGATTAGTTTTCCCCACCCTGGAGTTAAGTTTCTTTCTTCCCATACCAATTAGCTTTGTGCAGTCTGTTCTTCAAGACCTTTCTGGAAATGGGTCAGGGGGCTTTCGGGGGCTTTTGGGGACTTTGGAGGTCTTGATTCCTGCCCCTACAGTCCATGTCAACTTCTCAATGCCATTCCTGCACTGTATAACAATATACTGGCGTGTGCATATCTCCAGGAACTAGAACACATACATTTTTCCCAGAAAAGTGCTGCTCCTCTCCAGCCACATCCTGCTTTCTCACAGTGCATTGTTACCAACAATCCAGTCTGTTATTACCAACAACCTTTGGTTGGCCCAGCAGCTATCTGGCTATCGCTGTTTGAGACATTCACACTAGCCCCTTATCTCCTGAGCTTCTACACCTTCTCAGTTTCTCACCTCTCAGATGAGTGTTTTAACCACCGTTTTATGTGATGCTATCTGAAAGGTTGAAACACTCATCTGAAGATGAAGCAGAGTACACAACCATCTGAACTGCATTATAGTTTAATGAAAAATCGCAACAGTAAGTGTAACACAAGCACCAAGTGTCTGAATCCAAAATATTAAACTACAAAATAACCTCAATTTTTTTTTCAAATCTGACTCTTCTCCCTCCTTCACCCATTAGTAGTTTTCCCAATGCAAAAATTTCCCACTAGCCATCAGTCTCTGGGAAAGCATGTAAGAGAGGTGATAAGGGAAGAATGATTTGAGAATAAAACATTTGCAGCAGAGAGTGAAAATTAGCTGGTTTAGTGCTTCAATATGTAAACTAGCTCAGGCTTTGAAGCAAATTTACTAGAGCAGGTTGACGCAGTCCTAATGACAAGTGAGGGAACTCCTCATGGTGACATTTCTCATGGCTGGAAGAGAGCAGCAGGTTAACCTGTTACTGAAGGATTAAGTGTTCATCAGTTACGTGCTGACATGTCTGAAAAACATTTGGCCCCTTTGTCTATGATTCACTCTAATTCTGTGAGCCCTTTTTAACCCTAAAACGCCTAAGCCTTCTGTCCACTCCAGCTTTGAGAAACACTATGACACTAGATTTTATTACAGAATTTACTGTGGGCTTCAGAACACCAGCCTACAAAGGAAACTTTCTCTCAGTTCATAAAATAACTCATTTTCATATCTTATTTTCAAACATTCTTGGAGAGATTGTTTCTGAAAAAGACATGCCTGTCATCATGAGTTAATGCAGTCAGTGGGGAAGTCAGCCATTTGTATGTTGAATTCTCATACTAAGAAAAAAAAGAAAGAAAGAATACATAATCCTTTCTCATCTAAACTGGTATTAAAATTTGGTGATTAGAGATCCCATTCCTCCTCAGCTGTGACATGAAGACTGTGTAGAGTGTTTTGGCCAACTCTAAGTAGCTACTAGTAGAGCTCCTATTCTTTCTCTTCTCGAGTTTAATTTATTGACATATGTGCCTTTTATTTCCGGGGAGGGGATGGTTTGTTGCAGTGGGGGGTTCTTTTTTTTTGTTTTTTTTAGTTTTTTTGCTTGGTGGGGTGGGTTGTAGACTTCTTTTTAGTGATGAAATATAAGATAAAACATAAGAAACGTGAATCAAATAATGAACTTTACCAGAAGTTAACTCCAAAAAAGATTACAAAACAGACAGGACTTGTGAAAACCACAAACCACCAGTTCTTAGTTATGAGGAGCTGCAACCTTCACAAATCTGCATGCTGGAATGGAGCGTGGAAGAGATCAGGCCAGAATTCGGACTCATGAAGGAATTTCTCCATTACACAGGTTTTGTGATCAGGCATCTACAGTCCCTTTCCCCTAAATCTTGGAATTTATTATTGCAATTTGCAGTTTTTAGAAACCTCTGCTATATTGCCAGTATTCAGATAGACTGCAAATTTGACCAGCACAGTTGCCAGTCACCTTGCTCAGAACAGATCACTTTTTATCGAGTTTTGATTGATGCTCTTGCAGATCTCCACTCTGGATATTCTTATCAGAGAAATAGAAGTAGCAGTACAGGACAGGCAGCTGAGACCCAACTTGCTGCTGTTTTAGCACTGTGAACAAGGTTGCCTGCAAATTCACTGTTGCTGGGCACGGGATGCTGCAGCCAGAGTATAAGTTCTATTTCTTTTGGGATGATGTTTCACTGGAAAACAGATTTTCTTATTTAATATTGTAGTGAAAAGGCCAGAGGGATTATGTGTTGAAGAAGATTTTTCTGAGTTATGCAAACACACAGGGCTGCTGCTGTCTAACAGGGTGGTCACTTCAGTAGAGATAACAAACTTTATCTGAACTCAAGCACACTTCCTGATAAAGTGGGCTGTACAGCTGCTAGGTGATATTTACAACAGATAGATTTAATAAGAAAAAGGAATGACACTTTTTTTTTTGTTATTACTACTTGGGCTGGAAAGCTAAGGATGACTTCAAGCCAAAAAGACTCCCAGCTTCTCAGTATATTTAACTCAAACCATGAATGTCCACTAATATTGCCCTCTGATATTATCTCCAGATTCCCAGTATAATAATTCATCAATTCAATTAACGTACATGCACATTCTGATTTCAGTCTTACATTTGCTAGAACATTGGCCAGTTTTTTGGGTTTTTTTTAAAGGGCAAAAATCAAATTATTTTCCACAGTGCTTATGCTCATAAGACTCTTCTTATAAGGATCTTGAGATACATTTTTTCCAAAATATTCTGTCATAGTAGTCCTGCATCAGAAACACCTGCTCTCGTTATACCTACCCTTAGCAAAGACTCTCTTCCTTTTTTGTTGACAGGGAGAGGTATTGTAAACTATGCCTGTATGAATTTAAGGTTAAGACTCATTCACATCTGTCTGCATTCCCAAACCTTCCTCATTTAATCTGTATAATGGTAATGACATCCTCTACAGTAAGGGAATGTAAGCAAAACCAGTATGTCATCTGTTGCTCCTGGAAAATTTCCATGTACTAAACACCAAATCTGATCACTGAAAGGTAAGAGTCCTTCATTGGTTGCTACAGATTTCTAGTAAACCCCTGGATGGGAAGTAAATTATTTATCTTAACTCTTCATCAGCAATAGAATATTTATTCTTCTTAAATCACTACTAAATCCAAAGCAATGTCATTCTCTTAACGGAGATGACGTCCAGTAGGTTAGAGTAGTGCAGACCTGAAAAGAATACTGCAAAACTACTTCAGCAACAACTGAGGATAAGGAGCCACGGTTGTATGAAAAAAAATCCTTAAACAAGCCTGAGGCTGTGGAGACATTTATTTTCCCTCATAAGTATATGATCAGACTTTCCAAATATTTGCATCTGGGAGCTTACAGTGAAATAAGATAAAAAATTAGGCTAAATGGATAAACAGGAACGCTTAGTGATACTTAGAATTGCTCAGGATGATAGGTAATTCCAAAGAGATTAAAATGGTTTTTTTTTTGCTAATTGTCTTTCAGGACCCAGGTAGCTCTTTATCTATTTGCATTACGGTAAATTCCTCATTATTTGCATTATGGTACCTCTACCTACTGTGTCTTTTTTTGTCCCTCTGCTTCAGGCAGCTGGGACTTACTGCCACAAGAAAATGTTTCACTTTTGCTGTGAACTTGAAGGTGCCAGTAGGACTTGGGCTTCCTCTCTTTCTCCGTCCTGCCATCTTCAAGGAATAAAAGACTCATATTCTTTCCTGGTCTTTTCTTTCTCCTCCCTGATGTCCAGGTCGACTTCCAAGTGAGTAAAAAGGCAGAGGGAGTTGCTTGCACATTAAGTCCTGCATCTATCATGCTTCCAGAAAGAGTTGTGCACTAAGCTGTGAATGGCTCTGCTAATGAGGTTTTATTCATCAAGAAGTTGTAGCCTCTGGCATTTCAAAGCAAATTTCACTGGATTCCTGCAGTACTGATTCCAGCTATGGATGGAATTTATAAAATTACATGGCAAGTGCTAAAGGAGAGTTTTTGAGGTGATGCAAATACCTTTTTGCATACAAAACACATAGTTCTTAAAATTTAGTTTATTTTTGCAGTGTTTTTTGCTCGGGTTTATTTTTTAATTTTTATTCCTCCTACATACTCTATGCCTTTGCAAAACCTAATGCCACAACTTTTTCTATCCAGTTCCCAAATTATTCCAAATCTTCTCTATTTTTTCACAGAATATCAGTTTTCTGTATTACACTTGCTCTTCCCCTTCAAAACTCTACACTTCAGTGACCACATGAACTTGCAGAGTCTTTTCCTGCCCACAAAACCCCCATGCCTTGGACATGTCTATATCTTTTGGGGGTTTTTCATGACTGACCCTGAACATGGCTGTATAACAGAGAGTTCATTTTTACTTTTGATTTCTGGGGCTATCCAAAAGGTACTTCAAAATCCAGTTTGTACCTCAACTCTAGAAATATACGTCTTAGATTTCCTATAAATCAGCTATATATACTTTGGCCAATGTTCATGCTAAGCCTTTCATTTCTATAAAATGTTGGTAGGAAGAAAATAAACATAGTGAAGCTATCTTAAAGTGATCTGCAGCAATTCATCAAAGTAGAGTTTTCTTGAAGATATTGGTAATGAAAATAACGAACAGCTTCTGTGCACTAAGCAACACCAAATGCTTGCCCTGAAGCTCTAAGGAATCATGGAAACAGCTCTTCAGTGTATTTCCCAGTATTGATCCATATGAATTTTCATGCTTTCAATTTTGCATAATTCTCAGGTTGAAATGAACTCAGAGCATGCAATGTGAAACTCAGCCAAGAATTCTGCTTCCCATAATTCCAGCACAAAACCATATATCAGCCTGACTTCTCTCAAAGCAGTTTTCACAAAAGGCATGCAAGCATTGATCAACCCCATGCTGGATTCCAAATTTGTAATATGTTTTTGGTTTCATTGTGAACATTTTGCATAACTTTGGTTTTCTATATTAGAATAGTGTATGCAGTCTTCAGAGGGGTCTAAAAGAAGAAAAAGCAAAATGAACTCCACTGTCAAAAAGTTCATAACTTCCTTCATATTCTTTGGACCCTGAAGTCACACTGGCTTCACAGCTCAGTTCGGATTTTAATAATTCTTCAGAAATCTTCAGCTGAACTTCCAGATTTTGCACCAGACCTTGCACCTCTCTTCCAGAGGAAATGATTTTCCAACACCATTCTCATCATTAGCTACCTCAGATGCAGTTCTGCATAGTCCTATCACTGCAGCATGGAGCCTTTAGCTGAGTGTTCATGCAGAAAACACCCAGAGGTAGGGTACCTTCCCAGTGGGTTAAGGACCTCTTGAAAGAAATCCCAATGCACAGACCATATGGATGTAGAAAGAGCAGCATCACTCTGGTTCAGAGAATTTTAACTGAAAGGTCACTAGGGAGGCTATGCCTTTCCTACAATTTTAGCTAAGCTACTTAACATCTTGCGGCTGTACCTACAAGTATTCTACAGAACTGGGAGCTTCCTAGACTACCTTGGCTGTATCTGCTCCTTGCAACACTTAAAATCCAAACATTAAAACCGAAAATTTTCTAGGATGCATAAGAGGAGCTATCAAACTACCAGTTAAGTGGCTGTTCTCAGCAATATTCAACAGCAATTATACATTTCTGAGAGCAAGTCGAAGAGGTTTGTTTGACCTTCTCTGACTTATTTCACTTTGACGCGAAAAAAATGAAGAATAAGGTCTCAGATAAAATTATGTCTAGGTCTGAGAGTATGTTTAAGAAATTGCTGTATATCAGCTATTAGATATAGCCTTGCATGAAATGGTAATGTTTTACTGTGATATATTTGCAGGGTCATCTAAGTGAGTTTCAGAGTAGGACTTAAATATACGCATTTTTGTACATACTTTTGCTACTTTCATTTCTGGAAAAGGTAAGTATAAGTAACGATTAATATGAAAGGTGTGAACAATTGCAGATGGGGAATTTTGTGTTGCAATATCTAAGGCTCTAGCTACAGCTTTGAGAAAATTATTACTAGTATTTGAAGAGGGAAGGAGTTAGAGCACGTTGATACAGGAGGACCATGGAAAACTTGTGATGCCACAGGTGACACGTTCAAAGACAGTCCTCACTTGCTCACTGGCTACTTGTGAAGTCTTGAATGCATTCAGAAGCCACTGCCTCTCAAGAAGAATGACGTTAACAATCTTCAACCAAAGGGTGTCTTTCAGGTTCGGCTAGGTATCTAATCTAAGCCAGAGTCTAATTCTCCGTCCTATGCTCTGTTGCTGTGCAAGTGTTGTAACATTTTTCAGCTGAGCTTTGCTGCAATTCTTCCTTCTGCAGAAGGTACATTAAGCTCATCAGTGGAAAAAGGATGTTGTGAGGCTGACTGAAATTTGTCGCAATGTTTTGCTGTTGATAAGTGGTGTCAGAAGAGTGTGAAGTGGTGCTAGATATGCCTCTTACCTCTTCAGGGCAGGAGAGGTGTTTGGGGCTTGAGGTCCCTAGCTGCCTAGTCACTCTCCAGTATTTATTCAAGACAGAGTGAATGATTTAAGCATTTAAAACAAACTTTAGATGAGGAAGTTGGACAAAGGCAAATAAACAAATGCATTTAAAATTCCCAGAATGAAGGTATTAAGGAGAAAAAAAACATCTGAGAAGGAAGTATTTTCTCCCAGCTGTGTTTTGTCATGTCAGGTGAATTCACACTCTGGTTTGACTTTAAATGATCTTAAAACATCTTCAGCATAAACAGTATATTTAACAAAGATAGAAGTGGCCTCATTAGATGTGCAGTAGTTTCTCACACCTCGTCTGCTTTCAGGGAATGACTGGTAACTCTTCCCAGTGGATGTGCTGCAGACACATTCCAACTCTCTGATGTCAGTAAGCAGCTGCACCGAGAGCTTCACTGGTGTGCAGCATGGCTAATTTGCCAGAGGTTGTCAGATAAGAAAATAAACTTGTTTCAGCAACTGTGAGTTATTCCATCTAAAGAAAATCCTCTTGGGCTCTGGTGTAAGGATTCTGTGAAAATCTTGTTTCATGATTCTCTTTCCAAAAGTTAGACTGACTTTGATTCAGATTTTCTGAGACACTGACAGCATGCCTCGTGTAACTGAGGAGAATTTAGCCAAGAAGATTTAGCTCATTTTATCAGTTTTTCTATAAGAAATTATTACTTCAGTGGCTTACACAAAAATTGCAGACCAAGCTAGGTTCTGTTTTCAGATCAACTTTACACACACGTTGACACTAAACATTTTTTGACTTTTCACTATTCAGTTATGTAGCCACAGTGCTCACATAGAAAAGTACAGTAAATTTTAATGCTCCCTTTGAGACTCCCTGAGATCTTCAAAGTCTTATTTTAATGAACACCTCCCTTGAGGCTGGTTGTTCTGAGCTTTCTCTGAACATCATCTTCTCTTTCACTGAAGTCAGGATTAGTCTTCTTGAGACCTTCATAAAATCTTAGACGAGTTTTGGTTGGAAAAGACTTTAAAAATCTTCTAGTTCCAAAACCCCTGCCGTGGGTAGGGAACCTTCCACTAGATGAGGTTACTCAGAACCCCATCCAGCCTAGTCTTCAACACCTCCAGGGACAGGGCATCCACAACAACTTCTCTGGGCAGCCTGTGCCAGTACTTCGTCATTCTCACTATAAAGATTTTTTTCCTATTATCTTACCTAAACTACTCTCCTTCAGCTTAAGCCCATTGCCCCTTGTCCTATCACTATATGCCCTTGAGAAAAGTCCCTCTCCTGCCTTCTTGTACCTCCCTTTAGGACTGGCAGGATGCTATAAGTTCTTCCCAGAGCCTTCTCTACTCCAGGCTGAACTCCACCTCTCTCAGACTGTCTTCACAGAAGAGGTGTTCCAGCACTGTCATCAACTTAGTTTCCCTCCTCTGGACTCATTCCAACAGGTAAATGTCTTTCTCATGTTTCTGGGATCCCCAGAGCTGGACACAGTACTCCAGGTGGAACCTCACAAGAGCAAAGAAG
Organism: Origma solitaria; assembly: GCA_013397895.1. Classification (NCBI taxonomy): domain Eukaryota; kingdom Metazoa; phylum Chordata; class Aves; order Passeriformes; family Acanthizidae; genus Origma; species Origma solitaria. The sequence continues at coordinate 115,114 of VZRL01004168.1, forward strand.
AGTGAGTATTTCATTCAACTTGTACCTATTAAGCATCAGTCAGCTTGGCTTAAACTGATGATTGACTCCCGGACATCTATTTCCCTCTTTCTGATGTATTAGACTTGTGAATATTCATCTGCCTCTGTCTATTGCCCCCAAATGTTCTATGTTAGCTCCTACTCAAAACTTCTTAGTCTGGAGACACCAGAATCACCACAGTGATATGAAGCTCAAAACCTTTCCTTCAGAAGTGTGACAACAAACTTCATCCTTCCTTACAAGCCGAGTTGCTGAAGGCATCATATCTAAATTCTGTGGTAGTAAATGCTGGAAAGGTTCCCTGACAACGGATTGTAAATGCTAACAAACGGATTTCTAATACAAAAGAGGAGTGTTTTGTTCTATCACGTCACAAAATATCAGGTGACAAATATGGCAAAGGCTATCTATTTTATGTAATAAAAATAGGTGTGGAATTCTGTTTAAAAGAGACTTAAATAGTAATTCTGAGACCTGACACAGTGTGACGTACATGCTTTCATATCCAGAAAAATGTGTCCACTTCCAGAAGGCAATTGTCAATGAGGCAGTTAATAGACATAAAACAAAAAGTATAGAGAACAATGACAGGGAAATGTTAAATACATATGAGCCTGTAGGAATCAGTTTCTTCTTAAAACCCCAGGAATGAAGCCCCAAAAATTTATCCAGAAGCACTGGTGTTCCCTCACTTCCTTCACTATGAAATCAACATAATCACAGTTTGTCACTATTCTTTTGCAGAAAAAAAAGTTAATCTTTGGAAAGAGAAGAAGAGAAGAGAAGAAGAGAAGAGAAGAGAAGAGAAGAGAAGAGAAGAGAAGAGAAGAGAAGAGAAGAGAAGAGAAGAGAAGAGAAGAGAAGAGAAGAGAAGAGAAGAGAAGACAGAAGAGAGAAGGGAAGACAAGAGAGATATGTGTGTGACAAGTGGTGAAACTTTTCCTTCTTGTGGGGGCTTGTTAATTAGAATTAGCTTTTAAACATATTTAGCTCTTTAACATTTTAAAAAAAGAATCCGTTAAATGCATTGAGTACATCTTATTTATATTTTTTTTCTGTTCTATCCTCATCACTTCCATTTATTTAAATTTACAGTGTATCAAAGTATGTAGTTCTCATCTTCTCTTTCAGTTATGTTTTTATTGTCTATGAAGAGGAGATGTTTCAAAGAGAAAGGAGAACAAAAGGACACAATTTAAAACAATAATAGCTTGGTTGTTCCTGTTATATTTGGTATTTAACAAGCTAAGTTAAAAATGTGATAGAACAAAAAACCTTTCATAACCTGAGATAAAATGTAATTACAACAGGATCAACTTCCAATATTTTAGTCAATTCTAGTATCACAGATCCAAGATAAAAAAATCACTTGAACTCACAGAGTTCAACCTGCAGACCCTACATGCCTAACCCATGTTTTTATCAAGGGCTCCAGCTCCTTAACAGGTATATTCCAGAAGGTTAAACCCTTAGCTGATCCATTGCTAGCCTTCCAGTAAACATGTTATCTAAACATAAAGATCCAAGAGTACTTTGATATGGAAGATAACATACGGTTTGACTCAGACCATAGTATTTCTGATTTTATTTTTAAAAAAGAATACAGAGGTGAGAAGCAACGAGTCTGCCAGGACTGGTTCTAGCCTATTTGAATTCAAATTAGCAGAAAAGCCTCTGTGTGATGAATGTTTTCTTTGCTGTGATTGTTTCCCTATGTTTCTTTGGGTGTGCAGTGTCGGGACAGAGGAAAGGATTTGTCTCAGACTCTTCATAGTCAGCAGGGCTCCGGCAAGGAACGGGATGCTTGTACCATGAGCATCCCTCAGCCCTGAGGCTTGAAATTCTCATGCCTCACTCACATTGGAGAGTTGGAAATGTCAGAAAGAGAAGGAGAGAGGTCCTGATGTATGGAAAGTATTTGAGGAGTGGCTTCCCTCCCTGGGGAGTGGCTGACCTGAATTTGTAATGTGCCAAGCCCTAGGCTTTTTGAGTCTGAAAATTAGTTTCTTGTACCTGGAGCCCAAATAAGATCAACCTACCACTGCAGGAGCTGACTTGCCTCCTTCTTTTACAACTGGATTTCTCTTTGGAAAAAGGTGCCAACCACGACTACTGGAGAAACCACAGACAGTGATTAGGATGTCATAATTCCCAAATCCAATGAACATGAAAGAACTCCAAATTTGCTCTGCTGTAAGGCTCAGATAGGGCAGTTCTTCACTATCTGAGGTTGAACAGACACTTGAAAAGCAGCCCAGATTTGGAAAGCAAGATCCTTAGGACACAAGGATCAGTGACAAGTTCAACCTGACATTATATTTCAGCTGTTACTTCTTTTCTGCTTTCTGTCACTCCAGTAGTCCCTGCTGGCCAGACTTAAAATAAACTTTTTTGTCTCTGGAAAAATTAATGACATTCCTGTGGAAAGCAGGTTAGTTGAAAAAACACAATCAAGCCCAAAATATAAACAGGAAAGTATTATTAAGAGAAAAATAATCTTTAAGAGAAACTGATTTAATTATTAACAGCTCTACTTTACCACAGACAGAATTCCTGCAGTGATATATGGAAACCCTCTGGGACTCTCAGTTTTTACTAGATAATCCATTCTGAATGGTAAAATACTTCTTTATCCCCTGCACATCACCTTTTGAACTATACAGGCATTTTACTAACTGACCTCAAGAATAACTCTGGCCCAGATTATCTGAGGTACATGGCTGCCTGGCTTCCAACAATAAAATAAATTTTTTTCTGTTTTGTGTGGTTTTTTTGAAATTTTTTGTTCTCAGTTTGTCCTGGAGGCCTTACTTTAAAACAAAAAAAGAAACAAACAAAAAAAATCCAAAACCCAACAACTTCCTGCCTCCCAAAAAGTCTCCAGCAACACAGAGAAAAAAGCCCTGAGAATCAATATCTGTAGACCATACATATTCTGTTACTCCTAATTGTGATCTTTCCCATTGTTCTGTGCATTTGTTTGGTTACATAATTACCATTTATTCACTGTACATCCAGTGTACAACAACAATCAAAGGAAAACCCAGACATTTTAACATTAGTTTTTATTGACTATAGAAGGTCCTTTGTAGTCAAGCAAAGAACATATTTTCTCCTAAACCCATCTTTTAGAAGTAAGACACATACAATGGGCAGACTAAAACTGCAGCTGAGAAAGAACTTTACTGCTTGATATTTCTTGGCAGAGCTCTCTAACCTTTTCTAAACAGAAATCCAAAGCTTCACTTTTAAGTGACTTGAATCAGCCTCAAATTAGGCACGGGAAAATGGCTGTGAAATGGTCGTCAATACTTATAAAAGTGACAATATTGTTAAAAGAGCTACCTTAAGTTCCTGGAATCTGTCAGGGAGAGAAAAAAAGTTATATTCCCTCCCTTTCTAAAAGGGTGGGAATAAAATACTGACAGATCATTTTATTAAAGTCAGAGATCAAAATCAGGGCAGATAGCCTCTCCTGTGTGTAGTTCTAGCCAGCATTTGGACAGGTGTAGTTATTTACACTGCTAGCTCAGCCATGGGCCCAACCTGGGCTAACCACTCTATAGACAAAGCAGGAGACAGCCCCTGCCTCAATGACTTTGAGGAAGAAAAGACAGTAAGACAAAGAACGAAGAATAATCCCAATATTCCTTATTTTTTCCATTAATAATTCAGGTATAAAAGAATTCAGCACTACTGAACAAATCTGCATCCAGTTTTCAGAAATCTCAATAATAACAGAATGCTACCACCAAACTTCCTTATTCATTTCTTTACTTATTTGCTACTTTAATTCTTTACTTCTTTACTTCTGGTTTACTCTTCAAAATACATCTTTCTCGAGGTATACAAAAAAATCACAACTACGTGATGACACCATGGCACATGGTGTGTTTATGCGCAACCCAATGGGTCATGGCTGAAACAGGACTGGCCCAGGTTAATTTTATCCTGCCTGTGAAAGGATTTGAGCATTTCAGAAGAAACAGGGAGGCTACAAAGGAAAGGCATTTTCTCAGTTTCATGATGAGTCAAGTGTCCTTCACCACAGTGCCTGCATAGTACCAATCTGGTTATGGCAGAGGACATTGGTCCTCAGGAGGGACATAATAATTTCATAGACCAAAATTTAAAATGTTTCTGAGGACACTGATGGCTCCTGAGCCCTGGCTGCTGTTTTGTGGCTTACCGATTTATATGTACATTCATGCCTGCCCACCCACCGATCTGTACTTCTACCGAGCTGCTAACCTGTTAAAGAGAACATCATCTGATGGCTAATCCTCATGGAAAATTTCCTCCCAATTCTGCCATATACTTCTTGCCTATATTGGGGTCCTACTTCTTTCCCAGAAGGTGGTGCAGGCTGTGATTAATGCTGTCTTCTTCATGGCATAGCAGCCCTCACCATACAACACTTTCTTTGGGTTTTTTGATCCACTAAGTGCTGTAGTGGTCAAAACAAGGACAATGTGTTATAAAAAACTTCAGGATGCAGTTTCCATTTCAACAAGATACAGAAAGTCCTGTCTGTTACTGACAGACATGGGTGAATGAATTCTTCCTGTCTGAAGGGAGTCTCAGCCAAAACTCATGGGACAAATTGCAGCTAACTACCAAGGCATCAAAATATGGATTTACAGTGAAGAAAAGGGTGTATGTTTGACTGTGTAGGCCAGTGACATCTGAAGGATTCTTTTAAAGTATAAAGCCCTACTAGGCATACACTGTGACTTGGCCAAATTATGTGAAACACTATTAGGTATTTTTTGGAAAGAAAAACAGGGCTGTGAACAAGTTGCTTCTTTCAAACAGAGAACCGAGCTACTAAGTCAAAACAACTTGCTTTCTCAGAGATACAGGGCAAAACTACTTCATGATCTAAGCCATGTAATTCTGACCCAGACTTGAATCTTCAGCTGGCTAGAGCATTCAGATCAGTGATGTTTGTTATGGAGATATTAACATATACAAGAACTCTGTCAACTTATACCTTAAAATATTGACGTGTGACAAGGACTTGATGTCTGACTTTTGACAGAGCTTATATATTTCATTTGATTTGGCACATCAGATTCCAGAAAACTCGAGCAGGAAGTTCCTTATATGACCTATTTTCCAAACATCATAAACTTACATTTACTGTGAGCTATTTCCTTTTTCTCAGGTTAGGACTAGTGACTGGGCACATTGTGATTAAAAAGGACAAAGAATTAGTCCACATTACTGAATCCATTGAATTCTTTAATGTAAGCTAAGCAACTACATCTCAAAGAGAAGACTTTCAGTTAGAAGTTCAAAGTATATAGAGGGATTTAAAATGTCTATACACCCTGTCAAATGCTAAATCAAATGGAATAACCTTATGTATACATACTTTACAACTCTCAACAGCTTTCTGATCTCTTTCAGGATAAAGCCATAAAGCAAACAAAAGTTTCTTTCTCATCAGAGACACTTTCTAGTTTGAAGAGTTTCAACTCTGAATTCTTTTAAACACCTGTCTCCTTCTCCCTGTAGTTATTTATACCTGGAAGGTAAAAATCTGCTTGTGGACAGGTTCTGAGCAAACAAGAAAATATTAGAGGACTGAAAAATATATTAAAATCTTACAGGAGAAGGAAATGGGATAAAAAAAATGTTTGTGTTTCTTTCTATATTCTTTAATGTATAGATCCAGAAAAGAGTCAATTAATACATATCTTTATAATGTATTTATATTCCATATAGAACACTTCTATGTAAAGAAAATACCCATACTTGCCTTCAGGCTAGTGAAGAGGTTTCATTAAAACTTACTCCATAAAGTCAACCCATTGCTCAGTTATGTCAACCTAACATTTATTTATATTCCAAATCTAATACTTGTACCATGTTATAAACAAAATGCTTTGGGACTAGTTTTCTGTTTCATTTGTGTTCAGCCCAGGTACCGAATGGATTTCAACACAAATGAGGAAAAAGTCACTTCTAGCAGCCAATACCAGTAATCATGATTTTGTTAACCACCATGGAAGGAACAGCTCTCACAGATGAGTCCATGCATGGGCTAAGGGCAGGGCACAAAAAAAGCTTTCCTGACTGAAGTGAGATGTTTTGATTACCGCACACTGCACTCTTGGTCATCCTTCCCTTGGCCACTGCAGCTTTCCTGCCCTGCTGCTGCAGAGGGGCAATGCAGGGAATCCTTTCAGTCAGCTGAGGGGTCACCTGCTTCTCCCTACTTTGGTGGCCCTACTATCTCCTTATGTGCTTTTCTCACTGTATGGGACGTCGGGAACACTACAGTATGTGCCAAAATCTGCTTTTATGAGATATTGGTACCCACACTGGCATGATCTGGAGGGCTTCAGGTCAGCAGCAGAGCTCAAGAGAATACAGAACATCCCTTAGACCACCTCTCCTTGCCTCAGCCGCAGGATTATCTTAACACCAAAATATTATTAGCTTATTACCTGTATTAGCTTAAGCAGTCTGTATTTATTTAAGGGATATTTCTAATATATATTTTCCTGTCCCCAGTGTTTTCTTTCTACATTTTAATGAGTTTTAAGACTGTGTGTCTAAAGAATATATAAATATGATGCTCAGCCTTGACTACAGAATTATGACCAGTAATTTTATAACATCCTCCATCAAATTTTAAATTAATTTGGAGTTAACATGGTGTGTCACACCAACATTTGGCTGTACAGTTAATGAAAGCTGAAATCTTTCCCACTCTATGGGAGGTTTTGATTTTTTGAAGACCTTTTCCACACATATATCACCTGTGTTAAAATGCAAATGGTTTAAACATAATCAAAGCACAGAATGTGCTGTGATAGGAAAAGCTCTTTCAATCAGCATGAAGCAGCAATTCTGTAAAACTGAAATGAAAGATTTCAACAGCTATGTTTTGTTACAGCATGTCAGCACCATGCAATACTCCCTCTGGCTTTTAAATAGTAAAGAAATAATATTGGCTGGAAAAATCCACCAGATTCCAACTTAATAACAAAATAAAAATATTGGAAACAATTTTCTCATTTTGAAATATGGTCCTTTGGGATTTTCAATTATGTTAATTGAACTTTGTGATAAAGATGTTCCAATAAAATAGATTTTTTCTCAGGGCAAAAGACCTTAATACTATTTTACTGTTGAATGCATACTTTACTCCAAGAGGAGAACTTAAAAGTATACAATTGAAATACCATATGCAATCCAGTCATAATTTGTTAGTCTCAGCTTTGTTCATCTTGCAATTACCAGATTTCTTTACTCAGGGCAGCCTTAACACTGTCCATGTATATTAATTTGATGTACTTTGGTAATGCAAACACTCTTATTTAAATTTTTTAAAATTAAATTTACTGAAAAATCAAAACACTACCCTTGCTCAAATACAAAAAATGTTGGGTTTTTTTTTTCCCAAAATGTTCAAAGGGATTTCTTTTAATGAGTTTTTGCTCTGTCTTTTTTGCTTTAGTGAGCACTATTCACCTGGTTTGTGAACCTTTTCATATAAACTTATCCATAGATTTATTTGATTTACCAGGAAGGAAAGTTAATTTTTTTAATACTATGTATATATAAATATATCATTAACTATTTAACCATCTTTTGGACATGTAATATATGTTTAAAAGGCAACACTGTTATGAAAAATGAGACTTTTGAGGAATGATGTTAATATTCTCTATCTTTGGAAAGGGCCCTCATAACCTTTTCCACCTCTGAAAAAAAAGAAAGAAAGAAAAACAAAAGAAAAAAGAGCCCATGGTGTTTATTCCTAACATTTCATACAAAGTTTACCTGTGATAATTTTCATCAGGTGGGAATGAAATTTTTTTCTATATGGAATATCTCTGTAATTACAGAAAAGTAAACATACATGAGAAAGGTGACAGAACTATAAAAGACAGCACAATTTGTAAATCTCTCTACATAAACCTCCCAGTGAAATGCTTGGAATTGTCTATAATGTGTTAAATGTGAAGATAAATTAGATTTGAAAATGTAAGACAGAGGTGTTAAAACCCATTTTGCTTTAATGCAATTATCAGGTTGTGAATTAAAAGCCAGTGCACCCTGCAGCAGAAGGATAAGAGGCACTGCTTGGCTTCTGAGGAACCATTTTTCATTCCTTAAGTATATTGGAAGGACTAACTAATTTGCATTACACACATGACATTCATAAAATGCACACCTATGCAATTGTGCGCTTGGCTTTGTAATGATGCACAGGCACACAGCAAGCAGCTGTCAGAGTCACTGCCCACTGCCCACTCGCAAAAAAGAGAGCAGTGTAATGAGACTATTGCTGTTGTTAGTGGTGGGGATGCTGTTCCAGCCATGAGAGCCAAAGGGACACAGGCGAAATTTTAAGGGAAAAATAGGGAGAGGGTTCTATTAATGTTGCCATTGTTATTTAGATGAGTTTGATTTTGGGGGGTAAGAAAGCAAAACTTCTGATCTGAAAACATCAAAACCTGAAAACTTCTGGCCTGAAACAGCAGCAGTAAATTTCAAACTGCAAACTAAGCAACAAACTAAATCAAAACTGAGCTGTCGTAAGCTGTTGGAGGTATTTCAATCAGGCTTCAGTTGTGGGTGTTTTTAATAGAAAGAGAACAAAGGAGACATGGAAACATAAACTTCTCTCACAAAGCCAAACACCATCTATTGCAGATGTATCTCATTAATCACAGGTACTGATAGTTGAAATTAATTAACTAAAATTAAAAAAAGATCACATAGATGAAGAATGAGTTTCCTTAAAAAGTAGATTTAGGAAAACATGGCCATTTTTAAGCAAGTTTGGAGACATAAAATGTGTGAAATGCCTGTGAATAGATGCCTATTGGCTAAACCATCAGTGTTGCCCTTGGGCACAGATGACTGCTAACAGCAAGGTGATGTGTTTAGGCTGGAGGTTCCTTCTGCCTGAGTGCTTTGAGGCATCAGAGATGCTGCATAGCATTGGCAAGAGGAACAAGCAAATCAACAGTGGGATGGCTTCAAGTAGGTGTCTCAGCACAGGGGAGAAACCTGCCTCAGCCTCTTACACTTTTAGGCTGACAGGATGAGATTAATTAGCTGAATTTGAAATACTTAGCCTAAGCTAGTCAACTAGGCTCGCTTTACGACAGAGGAGACACAAAGAGGCATTTTGTGAGGACCCACCCTTTAAATATGAGAAAGCCTAAAACTGATCCCTTGTCAGGTGTCCACCTCTCTCTTTCATCTTAGGAGTACAAAGAAGTGGCTTTGACTAGAAGCCTGTGTGGTCAATGTAAGTTGGTTGAGTGGAATCCCATCATCACTCATGTTAGTCCTGTACACCCTATTATGTGCCATAAAGAGTGAGAACACTGTGGCTGTCTGGAACGATGCTATTACCTGAAGGATGGCAAACAGTTAGTGTGTTTTCAAAACAAAAAGAGATGTTGTTACTCCATGTTAAAAGTTTATTTCTTTTCTGAAAATATGGAGAGTATTACTCCCAAAATTTACTGGATACGGTTCAGTTCTGCAGAAGGATTCTCTTACATCAAATGCAATGACTTTTTTGATGACACAGACATTTTTGGGCTCTTTTTATTTGAGAGGTTCTTTCCATAGTATCTTAGGAAAATTAAGGGGGCCAAATCCTACAACATTTTGAAGGATGCAGGCAAAATTCCCATTGAATGCAGCTGGGATAGAGGACAGACTGAGAGATCTGGATGCAAGTAATGATCATTCAAGCATCTGTTATTGAAGGAAGTATTTGCCAACACCGCCCTGGTGGCTTGATCTGTTTGGTTTTGTATATTGCAAATTGTAACCATGCAACAAGCAACTTGCTAAGCAAAGAAAAGCCATGGGATTTGAGCCACCTCACAGGAAGGTGCATACAGTCTCTTGCAGAATTGTTTGTCAGTCATCCAAATGGTGCTTATCTCAATGCAAGTAACAATATTTCAGAAAGATGACTATAATTTTTTTCTTGATGACTCTTTTCGCTCCCTTACAGATACAATGGTTATCTTCTTTCCCTTAAAATTCTGTTACAAGTCTGTATGACTGTTTCCATTCTCAGGGATAAGAAAATTCAAGAAACAGTCAATAAACTGTAAGTGTATTGATATCCAAGTGGACTGATTCAAGCTGAAATGCACAGTCCTATTTACAAATTGAAAGGAACTCGCCATCTTTCTAACCATGACTAGACGATGGCAATTTTAATTAAGTTGAATTCAGAGTTGAAAAGTGCACAAAATACTGAAAAAAATCTGAAAAACTGTTCAACTATCACAAGAGACTAAGCCAGCTATGAATGTGTAAAAGGGAATGCAGATATTGCAGTGACTAGAGTATCACTTCATGTGGCAATTCAGGAACTGGTGGAGCTGAAAAATGCTCAGTTGTACATATCAAACAGATTATAAGAGAAAGTAAGTTTCAAAGTTTCTATGTAATACAGTTTTGTAAGGTATAAAAAAAACCCCCATTTTTCATGCATTTAATTATGTGCCATTAGTTACATTATTTAGATTCCATATAGATTAGACAAAAAAACTTTTTATAGACAAAAAGATATTTTTCCTTTTTTTTTTTTTTTTTTTAAATTGAGTTTAAGCATTTGAATGGTTTGTGAGCAACGAATTAGGGCTAGCAAGTTATGGCATCTTTTCCAAAAACAATGTGATAGCTCAACACTTTTAAAAAGAGTGTTATTCTCCTGACAAGAAAGTTTCTTGTGCTGCAATAACATTCTTTTCCATATACTGAAGCTCTGAGAACTTTGGCAGTGCACATCCCCAGGGTTCAATATATTTTTTTCTTTTTTTTTTGTTTTCTTTCAGTTACTGAGGGTTCACACACTTGATGAGTTTAACTTTGGGTTTCTGTGTTCATGCAAACCCTAAAACTCAAAGCAATGCTAAACCATAATCATGAGTTTTCCATGGCTTGGAACAAAAGAGTAAACTTTCTGTGCAGCTCAGAGATAGGATTAACTTGACAGGCAATCTATATTTTAGAAGATCAGCCTGAGCTTATTTCAAGGGTCAGTAAAATCTGGAAAATCTTCTTGACAAATCTGGGACAAATTGAGGATTATGAAGACAACTCAAGACATACCCATCTCAAAAAAGGCAAATAATCCCTCCTGCATCTCTTTTGTCCTCCAAACCAGTTACTACAGAAAGAAGAGAATTTCACATGGCTGTGAACTTCATAAAAAATGTACACAATTCATTCAGATGAGAAAAGTTTAATTATTCTTACGCTCTTTACAGTTCATCTGTTCCATTTGTCCCACATTCAGCTGAAATACCTCTAAGTTATGCTTACATTAAAGAAATTCAGGCCTATAATTCGATGTCAATCAAAGTGCATGAAATCTCTCTCAAACAAATGAGTCTTTATTTTTTTCATGTCTGAAGGCACCTAACTACATATGAACCCATTCAAGTTACGTTTACATCCAGATCTTGAAAAAATTAGCCTAAAAAATACCAACTAAAAAAGAAGTGTCCAGTCTTTCATTATTTACATACTTAATGTTTTTTGATTCAGAAGCCACAATATAAATGTTTTCTTTTAAAAAATCTGTAAGCATCAAGATATATATAAATATTCTACAAAACGATCAGTGTGCTCTCACCAAAAACAGATGCCTTGAAAATATTTGGCTTGTTTTTAAAAAAAACACTTAAATCATTTTTTGAGGTCTGGCCATCTATACATTCAAAGAGCAAGGGCTTTTAGAAGAAATATTTCTAAAATATATATTTATACATTTTTCATATGTCTATATGAAATAGAAAGGCTTTACTCAATATTCAGAAAATCCACTGTGGTGCAGGTGTACAGGACTTTCCAAAAATTACTTGGGAACAAGATGAATTTACCCAAATGGCCCCTTTTACAGGAAAGTTTATTCTGCTGTTCACAACATCCCAGCAGCACAGTGAATGCCTTCAAGTTCCCAGCTCCTTCCAAGAGGAGCATTCCAAATGTCTCCAAGGGCGCAGTTCTGGATGCTCCCACAGCCCTAGCGCACTTGCAGGGCCAGAGGAGTGTGAGCCCCGAGAGCGCCAGCAGCACAGCATTCAGCATGGGGTGCGATGCTTGGCTGCCGGTCCAGGCTCACGGCCACCCTGGGAATCACCGCCTCTCCGTCCAGCTCTGGGGAAGAAGCTGGAGTTGCTGCAGTGCTTGGCCAATGTAGCAGGTGCCATAAAGGAAAAAAATGTGTGTACAAGTAAGCCTTCTGTTTCCTAATTGTTTATCTGGGTCAGCTGCTCGCTGAGGAGGACAGGCTTGCTCTTGGCACCTGTCCTCCGAGTGGTGGGACTCTGTCCCATGCAGCTTTGCTCCTCACAGGGATAAAACATAGTTCCAGTATCACAATAATTTAAGCATACGAGTTTAAGCTTTCATTACTTTCCTAAGTTTCGTTTTCCATGCTTTTCTAGCACTCGTTTATCCACACTGGAACAGTATTTTCTTTTTATTATTTACTCTATTTTTGAGGTAGCCATTTCAGGTCTCTTGTTGCTAAGCTACAGCACAACTAACAGGGCCTTATCCAGAAACACTCATTGACTGTGTTAGGAAATTAGGGCAAAAATCACAACTAATTGTAAACAGATGAGGCGGGACCCATCCCTCCTTAATCTGACAGCCTAAAATTGGGGTGTCTCATCTAAACTCATCAATCTTATAACCTTTCGTCAAAGGAGAGACTTAGCCTTTTCCAAAGAACAGTTTGTTTCACCATAATTTGGGCAGCTAAAATACATGGCCCTTTTAAGGTGCATATGTCTTCCCTTAATTTTTATGGGAATCCTACACAACTAACTGAAACAAGAAGCCCCTTTTGGGTGGAATGAAGCCCACCATTGCATGCAATGTGAACCTACCATGCTGAAAAGTTATTTGCCTGAAGGGTTTCTTAATAGCTCAGCAAGGAATAAATAGTCTGAGCTGGCTAACAGCAAGCAGGCTCCACTACACAGAGATTTTCAACATAGTCTCCTCAGCTGTTGTGAAATATATGTCTATGCAATTATAAAATGGCTTTCATGCACAAATACAAATGCGTGAAAAAGATGTGTTAAAAGCAAAGACAAATGAACACATAATGAAGTAATTAGAAACAGATCACACTATACTGCTATTTGAAAGGAATGTTTTTCACTTGGTTCTATTAATGTACAGAGACCCCCAAAAGTGCTTAAACATGGAAGGTTTCTAACACATAGTAAGTTGCAGAAAAGAAACAAATAATAAAAAAAATTCTTCTGTTGCTCTTTCAACCATGCAGAAGTGTTTCAAGCACAGTATTCTTTTTCTGTACTTCTCCTAACTTAAATCACATTGCAAAGCATAAACAATACATTTTACATTAAAACATAATGTATATGCAGAATTATTTTTACTGTGAAGGCAATGTGCCCATGCTTTCCACGTAAGTTTAAAAAGGTTTCTCTTTTGTTGGCAAAAGTGGTATTAGGCACATACCAGGATTTAACCACTTTAAGTCATAATATTCTTTGGCGAAGCTGCACTGAAGTCAATGGAGCTTATTCTTTGGGCTCCTTTATTTTTGAGTTTTTTGATATTTCAGAGGATAGTTTACTATGCAGAGCTCCTCTTCCAGAAAATCAGAACCGTGTTTTGGTATTTCCCTCTCCAACATGATAATAGGTACCGGATTCCATTTGTTAACACCCAAGGACATGTGAGGCAGGAGCCCCTGCAAGCAGCTTTGTCTATAGCTGATTTTTTCCCGCTAGTGTCTAAGACATCAGTTTCTAAACATTACACAATATCGTACATTTAATTCCAGCTTTTGGGTAGAAGTTAAACATGAGAGTTTGATGACCAGAAAGGTCAGAAAACAGGCAGGACAGTTTCCTGGCAACTTAACAGCATTTGGCTTTGTAGTTTAATGTCATAATATGCAAAGATTCTTCAGTAATTTTAATTACGTTCTTAGCAAGGAAAGAAAAGAGTCTCAGATGCTGATTAAATCCTGGAAATGGACAGTTCTAGCAATATGGTATATAATCTTCCAAAAGTTGAACTGTTGAACAGAACAGTGTGAGGAATATTATCATATTTTTGGCCACAGTTGTTTATCAGAATTTGTAATGTGTTACATGAAAAGCTGAAACCGCATGGCACACACAGTCATTTGCAGAAAACTTTCCACTTCTTCGTGCTCTGAGACTAATGTTGGGATGAATTCTCATGGATTTCAGGAGGAAGAGACAGCTGACCACAGATTTGGCTCAGAAATCAACTCTGTTTTTACAGCAGGGGCCATTATTTTCTAGAGGGCAAGTAAATATTTTTACAGACATGAATGGAACTGGACACAAGATGATCTGGGACATCAATCAAAACTAAATTGCTTCTTAAGTGAGATGTGGAAAGACGATAAGACCATTTTATTGCTAATATTGTGATGTGTTCTTGTAGAGCAGAAAGGACTTCATAGCATTACAGAAAGATTATGTTGCAGAGAACTTACAATCTAAGTGATAAAAAAGACTAAATGCAGAAAAAATACATTTGCTCCCTAGTGTCAGCTGCAGCAGGACAAAGAATGTTGGCATGTCAGGAGTAAACCATTTTATAAAAAAAGTCTTCTTTCTTCTTGGCCCCAGTGTTTTCCATCCATCCTGCAAGAGAGAGCCTGCTATAACTGGAAATGAAATAGCAAGGCCATGAGGGTTTATGAATCTTTAAGGGTTTTGTGAATATCAATTTATTTAAAAGCAACCGTTTTTTGAAAATTATGCAAATATGTTTCCATATTGAAACCTAAGATGGATAAAATTATAAACAATTAGCTGAGTTGTTTTTAAGCTGTTAACTCAATATTTGTATCACCATTTCATAATTTGTAGATATGCTTGCTTTAGACATTCCAGTCTCCTTTGACAAGCCTGGTAACAGGGAATCTTCTGTGTTAAAAAAGTAGCAGTTCTGATGCTCTTAATGGCTTGACATTTACATTTCCTGACTCAGATGTGGTCAAAATTATTCCTGACTCAGATGTACTTCACTGCATCATATTAAATGTTGACCACTCATTTAGCAAATTACAGAAAAGCAGCTATTAATCATGGACTTTGTATTTATTTTCTTACAGAAGGTCCAAATACTGCAATCTTTATCTAGAAAATTTTGAATATAAATTAATTTTTGCCTTGCATTTCCAATGAGAAGAAATGAGAACTTTATCTGACACTTTTAAAGTGTAGTATTAAATACTAATACATTGCAAAATGTAATCATCCTATCTTCTTTTTAACCCAAATTCATATCAGAAAAAAAAAATGTCTATATGTCAGTCTTGAAAGCATTTAAACACAGAGAATAGCTGCATGGCTTAAAAATATTCTCACTGATTTCAGCTAGTTTTGTTGGGTTGTAGACTGTCCAAAGACTAGATTCTATGAAAATGGGTGTCTTCACAAATGTTTAAGGAATCATTCACATAGCCAAAAGAGAGTCAGAAGATAGAATATAACAAGTAGTGATAGTGGTCCCCAAGATGGTATATAGGTGTTGAATGGCTTGAATACCACAAAAAAGGCTGAGGTTCATTTGACCTGTCATGTTCAAGTTGAAAGTGAACGTGGCTTTAAATAGTCACTTCTTTAATTCCAGAATTCCAACTTTACTGATGCCTGTTCCTTGGCATCATACCTTGAGTCGATTGCTTCTTATTTGAGCAGTGTAAGGCTGTTTAAACAGGCATTCTTGATCTCAGCAAAATGGAGAGAAGTCATTCCGGACCTAACATCTCTCTAGGCTGGTTGGTTTTTTCGCTGTCAGTACGCTCACTTGATGCTAAGCATAAGGAATGCCTGACCTGTATTTTCTTTGAACTTATTCCATCTTCTGTGAGCACAGAAGGAGGCAGCATAAAGCTAGAATGTCACCAGGAAAATTCCCGGTTACTGAAATAACATTTGGAAGATTTACAGCTGCTAGGAGCCATTAGACTGAAGTCCTTAAAACTCTGGGCAAAATGTCCTCTTCTTGTACGATAAAGTTTACACAATTTCCCTCCCCTCTTGTTTGTGTGATTCAGACTCACTTGCTGCTCTTACCATCTGCCTTTATGGGTGGCATATTCATGCATTGTGTGGGAAACGACCCCACGCAAGTAGAGGATAGGCAAGATGACCTCGTACTTTAAGGCCTTTTTTATTCTAGCTGTGCTAGCTGACATCATCTGTGGTATGACTCTTTGAATTCCGGACTCTGTCTACACAAGAGGTAAATGAATGCACAGAACACAAACCCAACAGCAGCTGAAGCCTGCCTCCTTAAGCTCTCTTAGCAGTCCACGGAGAAGGTGAAAAGCTCCTGTGGGGGTTGCTCGAAGTTGAAAATTTTCCTCTGCTGCTGCCTTTAGGGAGTGGAGTGTGGAAGGCAAGGTTCCCAGGGCTAGAATCATAGAATCAGAATATCCTGGGTTGGAAGGGACCCATAAGGATTACTGAGTTCAACTCTGATGGCTAACATTAGACTTCATGAATAGCTTCCCCGAATTGTTGTGTCCAATTCTTTTGATTCATGAGAATATTTCAGTCCAAAGAGAACCACAGGTGTCTGCCCTTCAGAAACCTGTGGGCTGGGGACTCTAGATGGGTGAAGCCTGTGTGATCTTGAGGTTAGAGATTGGCTCTCTGGCAAACAGATGTTATAAATTCAATGGAACTTCCCAGAGCAGTGTGCAGGAAATGCAGTCATCATAAATATCCTCAAAAGATATTTTATTTTATTCAGTGATTATAATGTCAGTTATCTTCATTCTTTAAAAGAAATAAAAACTAAAACATGCCAATGCAGAGACTGACTTGATAAATACAGCTTCTGGAGGAGCGGGGGTAAAGGTCTATAATTCAGAAATTTTGAGGTCCATTGTGACAATTCAATGCAGTTGTTGGTAATAAGGAGTTTCTACACAATATTGTGAGGGATAGGGAATTACAATCATCCCCAGTCTCATAGTTTTCAGATCAGGAGCATCATATGCTTGGTTGGCAGCCTGGAGCCAGAGACCACCATCAGTCATAACTTTCTATTAAAGCTAATTGAGCTCACCCATTTTTCCCTCTGTTTGATGAATGCAGAGAATTTGCAACACAACATTTAAGTCTCATTATCATAAAATGAGAGTCTGGGCAATTCTGAATGACACTCTTCATCTTTAAATTATTCTTTCCCAAACCTGTGTAAGGAAAGGTACAATGTACTTGCCATTGTCTCAGCAAGTACGAAACCACAGACACACGAGACACGTACCTCAGTGTTTCTCTCATGCACATGTATGCAAATTGATCAATACAATATTAAAGCAAATGGAGTAAAACATATACGAAATTCCTCTCTCCTGTAGTAGGAGGAGAATTCAACCTTGTTATAAATGCTTCAGTTTCCATGTAATCTTATTCATAGAGCTGCACCTTCATATGTAATTACCTGAACATGTTTATCATGTGCAGCTTTGCGTTATCTGGGAGGAGAATAAGCCATGCTAAACAACAACTATTCTATTTTATTCCATTTTGGGGATATATGGGTGGAATATGATGACTCTTAGGAACTTAGCACATCTGAGCTCTGCAGGGCTGGAAATAAAAATCAAATTCCTCAACACAATAAAAACCAGAATATTATTTTTTGAGAAAAGTTAGTTTTGTTGAGTAGTGTTGGATGAAACTGGGCTTCCTTTTCCTACTTTTATCCAAATATATCTCTAGAAAAAATCAGTGCAAAAGGAAGCATTAAAATGTATTTTATTTTTCTGCACATCTTTTGTTTTACATTTTGAATGTGTTTCTCTGTACTGTAGCTTGCTTGAACAAGTACTTATTGTTGTAAACACTTTCAATTGTTTAGACAAACTAAATGTCAGCCAGTGCTAAATGCATTTGCAACAAGAAATACACCAAATCAAAATAATGGCAGATGTATCTCAGGCGGCATTAAAGGACTTTAAACTGCAGTGTATCCAAAACAAAAATTCTACATCAAACATAGAAACACATGGTTAATCTGTTGCATCTGTTTAGTTAAGTGATGGCCTTAATTACTTTTAGTCACCCATGACTCTCATGAACAGTCTCCACTTTAAATTTAGATTCAGACATTTTTCCATTTCTCTAATTAGGATTTATTCATGTGTAAACAAGCTCAGCATTGGTTTACCCACATACATTTATGTTTTTGACTATGTGGCCTTGCAGAGAAATTCCTGCAAATTTTGTGCCTATTCATATAATTAGCCTCCTTGTCCCACATGTAAACCACAGCAATAACTTTTTGACCAGTCATTTTTTTTTTTTCCCTCCCATAAATAGGTTTTGAAAGGAATATCCATAATTGAAACCTTGATTTGTAGAACCATTTTTCTGGTGAGCAGAAAGCTGTGCTTTCTCATGCACCCCTTCATCAGAATATCCAGGATGGATATATGTCTGGGGGTTTTTTTTCCCTCCACCTTTTTTCCACATCATATTAGTAGTGGATGGAGCACGGAGAGATTTCACCAGGCAAATGAAACTTCCTAATAAAATTTCCCACATGACTGTGGCTGGCCACTGACATCATGATCAGCACGAATTTCATTAAGGGTTACACACTTGTGGGTATGGTCTTTTTTTTCAGTCATCTTTGGAAAGATTTCTCTCAAGCACGGAATAATACAGTCTGAGCACATATTTTCAGGATTGACCCTTAAATGAACTAGATTAGGCATAGAACAATTATTTGGTAGAGTTAATGCTGTTGAACATCCCTCAAAATAACATATTCCAGGACATTAAAATATGATTTTAGCATGTTGCCAGACTTTCTCTCCTTGTAGTATTGTCTCAGTGCCCTTTGTTAAAAGGCAGAAAAGTATCTCATAAACATTTATGATTTTGAGTGTCCCCAAATTGTGATGTGCCATGTATTCATGATCACCATTACTGATTTACAGAGGAAAGAACTGA
The DNA here is from genome assembly GCA_013397895.1 of Origma solitaria. Taxonomy (NCBI): domain Eukaryota; kingdom Metazoa; phylum Chordata; class Aves; order Passeriformes; family Acanthizidae; genus Origma; species Origma solitaria. The sequence goes on from VZRL01004168.1 coordinate 134,133, forward strand.
AGTATTGAAGTGGCTCCCTTAGAAGATGTCAGCTGTGCCAAGGACTCCACAGCACTCCATCACAGTAGTGAGCGCAGACGGAAGCCAACACATTCAGATTGGTGTGATACCTCATATGAGCCTTCACAGTTAGCAGATACTGCAACCAAGCTCAGAGTGCTTTATACTATTTTTCTCACTTGGTTTTATAAACCTGAATTTCTAACCTCTTTCCATTTGCTGCAACATTATCTACACTCAGGTGTACATTCTACTACAATGAAGTATATGATATATCTATTGTATAAACTATGCAATTGCATACTATTTTAAGTCAACTAACAAATCTTAATTAGAATAATTTTCCTGTTTAAAAAGCTTAGATTTTTTTTATTTAAAAAATAATCCTTGTTTGGAAAAAACCATTTTGGTTTGTGCTAAATTATATCTCCTCCCTTCTCTCTTTCAAGTATAATCTTCTTTATGGACTTCCTGTAACTGCAGTTTAGCCAGGTGGTGTCTCGTTGCTACAGCCAAGCATTATTTAAACAAAATTAGAAGTACTCAAAACTAATTCCATTGACAATAACTGCATTATATGCATGTCAAACTGATACAATAGGGTTGACAGTTTTTTAAACAAAATACTTTTTTTTTGTACTTAGTGCTCTCCACTGTCACTGGACTTACACAGCATTTAGAAAGTGGAAATCTGAAATTTAGATTCAGCTATTATGCTATTTTTGAGCTACTGCTAGCAAATAATCTTTTCCATGCCATTACCACCTCTTGAGGTACCTCTTCAATTTGACCTAGTCCTTCAGTCTGTATAAAGAATTTTCAAATCCAGGCGTATCCATCCACCTTGAGCAGACGATGAATGTTGTTACTCTCTGAAACTCCCCTGGCAGAAGGCAGCCTTAGTTTATGAGATCAGAAAGAACACAGGTTATAAGTAACACATCCATACAACATATGGGGATATTTAAACTGAGTTCTGTCTCTTTAAAGTTTGCTTAAGGAGTGGAAATGAAGTGACAACTTATATCTTACTTGCTCTGTTCAAAGTATTGCCAAAAGATTCTTGGTAAGAGAAAGGGCAAGGATAATGTTTGTGGTTGTGGTTAACTTAGTGTAACGAGCAGGCAGTGACAGGAACACTTAGCGTAGTTAAGTTTTGTGAGACGACAAAAGCAGTTAAGGAGGGTTTTTAAATACAAAACAAAAATTAAAAGGTGTCAAAAAGATGTAAAACAGGTGAAGAGAAAGAACTTAACAGGCTGAAAATCATTAGAAAAAATGTGAGCAGGATCTTACTAATTTTACTTTTTTTACAAGGAAGAAGGCAGAAGCTTTTTGACAGATTTTAAAGTCACTTGTAAACTAGCTTAGCCTATATCAGAGTAGTGTGGCTTGCAAATTAGCATCTTTACATTTGTCCTCCTTTGGATTCTTTTTTAACCCATGTAGAAAAGACCACTCACAAAGAGCATGTGCTCAGAATAGGCTTTGGAAGCAGCAGAAAGCAAATGCTTAGGTTTTGACCACGGGAGAAAGAAAGCCTAGATATTCTCAGAAAATCACTTAGCAAATATATAAATAAGTAACTTCTTCGGGAATCTATTTAGATTTGTTGTTTGTTTGTTTTCTAGACACAGTTAATACTTGTCTCGTATTTCAAAACAAAAGAAAAACCCCTTTCTTCCACCATCTCTATGACCAAATTAATCTTCTATATGTAAGTTCAAAGATGCCCATTTTTTGCTAGCAGCTTCCATGCATCCATCCTACTCACCATATTTTTGGATGATGATTGTGCAAAAATCCACTTTTGAGTGAAGAAGTCACAACTATAATTGTTGGGGAATGATTAACTAGCTGGTTAGTTTTGCAATTTCTTCTGCAGATTTTCATGTGTTTACACAAGACAATTTTGCCTACTAGCTTTCAGATAGCTCGTTCCTCCTTTGTGTCCTAGTAGAGGTAGGTGATGATACCTTCAAACCAAGACTGATTTTTCTGTGCACACAATTTTTTTTCCCCAGGTCCTATCTTTCCCTGATGTGACATTAATACTATGGAGTTTTCATTTTCTGGTTTGTTTTAGGAGCCAACTCTGACTTCTCCAGAAGTGCCTCAGAGCATCTGGACTCACTTTTCTACCATTTTTCTCCTGATCAAATCATCGTGTGTGTAGACCTGGGTATATTCTATACAATCAAAAATGTGTTTCATTTTCTAGTGAATCACTGTGGCTGCCAAATACAACCCAAATGACAGTCTGAAAAACAGAGTCTCCTAGTGGGAATACAGAATATAGAAATGTTTCCTTCAGGATAGGCACCTGCCAGAAACCTGCTGATGCATCATGTGTAGGAAAATGGGTGGTAATAATAATTTCATGGGTAGTGAGAAATGTTGCCTTTACAGACAGTTCCTTAATTTCTTTGGTCTGTCCCCTAAAAACATCTCAATCTTTCTACCCTCACCAGTTAGTGCACCTACTTGCCTAATTCTTCCAATCATTTTAATGACTCTTGGACAAAGTTTATTCATTTATTTTGCTTCAATTTAAAGACAAAATAATCTTATTCAAGTCAGGCGTTACGAGCTCCTAGTAAAATTGGCCTAGTAAACACTTTGTTGGAAGATTCTTTTGTAACTCAAAGACATCCTCGAACTTTTAGGGGCTTTATTCCTTCCCTTTTCAGTGAGTGTACCTTTAGATAAAATCATCAGATGAACACATTTTTATCTCACTAATGGATACCTTTCTGCAAATAACCAGCTTAGGAACCAAAGTACAGCATGCAGCAGAATGTTTTTCTTGGGGAAGGACTGTCTGCCCTGATTAGCAATGAGTCACTAACAAAGGAGCAGGTTGTATAGGAGACCATCTCAGCATTCATGGAACTGCCTGCTCACCAGACTGGTTAAAGCTGCTGATAGCATCTATCAGGCTATGGTTATCTAATGCAACTTCCAGCCAGGAGCTAACAGCTAACCTGGCCAACATCTCCTCACCCACTTACCCTATCTCAGATCCTCAACCTTAATGGGATGTGACAAGGGTGGCTCACAACAGATTCACAGAATCATTTAGGTTGGAAAAAGACGTCTAAAATCATCGAGTCCAACCTCTGACCAATGACCATCGTGTGAACTAGACCATGGCACCAATGACCACCGTGTGAACTAGACCACATCCATTTATTTCTGGAGCTCCTCCAAGGATGATGGCTCCACAACCTTCCTGGGTAGCCCATGCCAATGTTTAACCATCCTTTCCATGAAGAAATTCTTCCTGATGCGCAACCTGAACTTCTCCTGTTGCAGCTTTAGGCTATGTCCTCTGGCTATGTCCTCCTGTCACTGGTTGCCTGAGAGAAGAGGCTGACCCCCACCTGGCTCCACCCTCCTCTCAGGCAGTTGTAGAGAGCAATAAGGTCTCTCCAAGTCTCCTTTTCTCCAGGCTAAACAACCCCAGCTCCCTCAGCTACTCCTCATAGAACTTAATCACTAGAATATTCACATCCTCCATTGCCCTTTTCTGGACACACTCCAGCACCTCAATGTCCTTCCTGAAGTTAGGGACTCCAAACTGGACATAGAACTTGAGGAGTGGCCTCAGTGCTGAGCATAGGGGAACAACCACTGTCCTGGTCCTGCTGGACACATTGATCCCGGCCAGGATACTACTGGCCTTCTTGGCCACCTGGGCACAGCTGGCTCATGCTCAGCTGCTGTTTACCAGCAACACTATGTCCTTTTCTGTTGGGCAGCTTTTCAGCCATTCTGTCCCAAGCCTTTAGTGTGGCCTGGGCTTGCTGTGGGTAAAGTGTAGGACTTGACACTTCACTCTGTTCAATCTCATACTATTGGCCTCAGTCCATCTGTCCACTCTGTCCAGATCCCTCTGCAGAGCTGTCCTACCCTCCAGCAGTCAAATAATTGCATAATTGATCATCTTGGTTAATATTTCTCTGCAGATAAATTTAGTTTCACACCAACATAGAATCTACCTCTTTGGTGCATGGCAGGATGTGTCTGAGCTGTGTTTCTAAAATTACATCTTCTGTCATTTAAGGCCACAGGTTAGTAGAAGGAAAAGCATAGAGGAAGGTTTGGAGCAGAATTATCCATCGATCTGAATAATAACAGCATTTGCAATTACTTCTGCTGGGACAGAAGTCACAAGAACCATTAATCCTCACGCTTCAGGACATAGTTGAGCAACAGCTGGAGTCAGGAATAATTTCCTCTATGACAGAACATTGCACAATTTTGTGTATTAGGGGGTTTTATGTCTACATTTGAGATGGCTGGCATCAGCTCAGTTGAAGACAGAAGGTCAAATTAGATGGTCCTCCGGTTTCTTCTGTAGCAATTATTATATTTGTACACTGATACAGTCATTGTAAAAATCCCAAGCTCTCTCGGGCATCATGTTGGTAATAATGGCTGCATCTTCATTCCCTTTTTTTCCATCTGCTTTGGATAACCTGGAAATTGGTACCAGTTGAGTCTGTGGTTACATCTTGAACCAACAAGTAGCAAAGTGAGGAAATGGAACTGCAAGAGACCAGGCAACAAATAAACATCTTCCATATCAGCGTGTTTACTTTACAAGAACTTGCTTTTAGCAAATATCCTCTATTAGGAAGACCCATCTCAAAAAAATTCCCTCTTTAGCATCACTTCAGTGTCTTACAGTGATTAGCTGTATCTCTGATTACTTTAGGCAGGATTTCCATGAACCACAAAATGGAAACTATGGGAATGGCAATTCGGATAAGAATGAGAAAGTAATTTAAATATAAGAATTATGGAGGCTCAGTGCTGTACTCTGCTCTTCTTAAAAAAAACCTTGATGATTTTGATTGTTTAGCTAATTCATTGCACAATGCTGTATGAGTTAGAAATGCAAATTAAGTGCTAGATGATTTAATTTATGCGGATAATGCAAGAAAATGATGAAAAAGAAAATTCAGTCTCCCCCAAGTACCTCCAGTCTTGCAAACTGTGCAAAGGTTTAAGATTTATATTGCCACTCTCATTAAGACAAGGAAGGTATAACTTGTTTAGAGCACTAGGAGAGTAGGCAAATTTTCAAATTCTGTTCCACTTCACATTCATAATTGAACATTTCCTTTGGCTGATTTCTTCTTTGTCTCATCTGTATTGTAGCAACCAGGCCCAGTCATTGTCCAGTAAAAAGCCTGAAATGAAGTCAAAGCTCTGTAATCATCCAGTATAATTTGAAGTTGATAGTTTTAGTCTCAAGAGTCCCTTATTCAAGTGCTGCTTGGCTTTCATTCTGCTTATTAAGGGTAAAATTCAAGTCTGTGTTGATCATATAACTTTTCTAATAATAAAGAATACTTTTGAAACAATTTAATCTTTGGCATATAAATAATAATAATATATTATGATATATTAACATTGGGGATTAATTTCCTCCTGAAAAGGGAAATTTTAATCTTCAGAAAATGCCTATTCTGAATGTATATCCTATTATCATAGTAACAGATGTGAAAGAAAATTTGTACAATACAAACTTATTTAGTGAGGAGTTTCTGACTTAGTTGCAAGTAATCTTCCTGTGATAACAGGCCAGGGCAGACTGAAGCAACAGGAACTCAAAGACATTTAAGAAGCCTCCTTGTATTTGACCATCTTTCCAATGGTTGAAATGAACAGAAATAGAAGCAAAGAAATAAAAGATATTGCAAATAACATACATGGTTTAGTCATAAATCAAGTCAGTTTACATTTATATAAGGAACCATGTTCAGAGTATTTCCAGGAAAGCTGTTCTGAAAGTCTGCAGATTGAGACTGAATTTATATGCTACTCTTCACATTTCCAGGTTTATGTTTTTCAGAATTAAATAGCTGACTACAGGAGGAAAAACATCGAAATTTTAATTTTAGTAAATAACATTTAAAATACCCAATAAAGGACACATAATAGGGATTATAAAAATATTTACACTGTAAATTAAAATTTACAAACAAGTAATCTACAGAGAAACATTGACCAAACAAAATAACATTTAAGCTAAAATATTTTCCCTGTTTCTTTCTGTGTATCAGAGGAAATGAATATTAAGGGGGGGAGGGGGAAAGGAATATTAAGGGGAAGGAAACTGTATAATAATTTTTCTTTCTGTCTCCCCCCACCCTCTTCTTTTTTACCATTGTGGGTATTCATGTCATCTGTTCTACACTAGATTGATATCTCTTAATATGTTTTCTAACCAGTTCTTGTGAGAGATAAAGGCAGATTGAAAGTAACTGAGAAATATAAGGGCACTGTGAAGAGCATGATGTGAAAGATGGGCACATCATAAATCAGAAATGATAAGAGGTTTTTGGAGATGTGGAAGAACAAATTTAATATTGTGGAAACTTATTCTAAATGAAGCTTTGCCATTTAATATCTGCATTATCTTCCATAAAAAGTAGCAAAATAAATAAAGTCAAGTTTATTGAAATTGAAAGAAACCAAGCGAAGTCTATACCCCATGAATTTACTTTGTTTGTGCTTTGTTATTTACCTATACTGACTTTGCAGCACCAGGCTGCATAAGCCTCCATACTTTCCAAAGTTCTTGATTTGCTCCAAGAATATTTATTCCCTCCTTGTATCTGCATTAATTGATATCAGCTAATTTGCTTTAATTTACCTATCACAGACTTACTGAAGGGTTGAAAGGAGGCTTTGGCAGTTTGTACACAAAAAGCCAGGAGTTTTCAAGGAGGAAAACGGAGAAATTTGACATCGACACATATTCTCAGGCTTTTTAGAATAATTTAAAAAAAACAATTTCCTGAAATATTTTTAAGTCAAAGTTAGAGAGAGAGATACTAATTCTTAAGTTCCAATTTCTCAAGCTGACCAAGACCAGCTTCTTACATCCATACTTAATAACTTTAACCACTTGCATCACATTATTGATGCTAACTGGAAGATTTCCTTCCTCAGATAAGCACATACCTCTATAAAATAAGAGACTCAGTAATATGCAAATAAAGATTCTGATTTAACTTTTAACTAAATTGAATAAGAAAGTAAATAAAGAGTAACATAAAAGAAATTATGGTTTAGGGTTTTTTTTTTAACCAGGTCTAATTATTTTCAATATTATTAAATGCAATGGATAAGCAGTTAAAAATGATTATGCCATTTGTACTGAAAATTTAAATTTATTGAGTCCAACACTGAAATAAGTGTCTTGAAAGTACTTTCTAACTGTGAGGAAGCAGTCCTGTAGATGAAGGAAAAGCATCCTTTTTCTTCCTCCTTTTGGCCTTGCTCAGTAATATATTTCCCATAAGGCTGGCTCTTACTTGAATCGGTACCAAGGTTCAGCTTTGTAATTCTACTCTTAGACTGTCACTCTTGACCACGGTAACCCATGTCAATCACATTCACTGAGAAAATTAATTTCCCTTTAGTACCTGAAAATCATTCCTTCAGGAACTGGTACTAGTTCTGTTCTATGGCCAGACAATTGTTTTAGAATCATAGAATCATAAAACAGTTTGGGTTGGAAATGACCTGAACAAAGATAATCACATTCCAATTGCCCTGCTACAAGCAAGGACACCTTCCACTGTGCCAGATTGCTCGAAGCCCCATCCAACCTGGCTTTGTAGGAGATGTCTTGGAGGAATTTAATTAATAAATTAAAAATATAAGATCCAATGTACCCAAGGTTGTATACATCTACTTTTCTTCTTTTCCCAGATCAGTCCTTCTTACCTTGCCTCTCTCTGCTCTATAATTTGGCTTCTCCTTAGCCCTATGATCTGCTTTCTGCATTTAAGAAATAGAATCTCATTGCTAAAATCAGACAGCTCATCTCTCTTGTGCCTTCAAGCTACTTGGAGTGGTTTGAGCATACCGCAGATGACTGACAGCTAGGGTATCAACCAGCTGAAGATGGTATTCTTCTGCTTCCTGCATATGAAACCCTTCTTGAATTAATCTTAGCAATAAGAAAAAAATCCCTAACTGAAAAAAATGTCATACAAACATATGGAGTACATGATGTTGCTAATTTAGAGCAGATTCAGAACCAATCCAATACACACAAAGATGTCTTTTAGAAAATGGCAAATAAATAGAAAAACACTATATGGAAATTATTTAGTCATGTGACATTGAACGACAACCTTGTTTAGAGTGACTAATAGATATGAGAGTTATGCTAGTTCTCATTCAGATTATAGAAAATTGTATAGAAAATCAATCAATTAAGAAAATGTAGAGTCTACACAACAGAGATGGTTTGACTTCCTGCGTCAGGAAGTCAGAGATATGCGTCAGGAGGTTTATGCTTGTCCTTGCTTGAACGAAAACATGTAAACCACACTAAGAAAAGAGCATAAAATAAATTAATTCTGACTCTTACTGTATCTTTCTTCACAAAAGGTATATTGCAGGTCTGAAAATAGTAGGTAAAGACAGTTTAATGAAATACAGTCTTTTTTTCACAGCTTGCTGTATCTCTGTGGTCATGTCCAAATTGAGCACTTTCTATAACCATTCTGTTTTTGAAACAGCATTTCTAAAGCTGCCATGTTGGAAGAAAACAGCAGAGACATTGGTATATAAAGAGCAACTAGATTTTCATCATCTCTTCATCTCTTTCTTCTTGGAACAAGACTGGGTGGCGTGGTGGGAAGGAGGAATAAAGATTACAGTTTTCATGTCCTTGTCAGTATTCCCAGCATTGTTTCTGCAGGGAGGGTTGCATTTTTAAATTGGGTGGAGAACTAAAAGACAAGGATGTTCAGGTATAAGGGCCCTATCATGAGCTGTCTGAATGTAAACCTTTCCATACTGGAGACATATATCCTCATTACTGTGCCACTGTTACCATGAGCCATCCTTCAATCAGGCACTTTCACAACACTGGGGCTGGAGGTTGCATGCACCTCCATATTTCTAGATTTGGTAGAAGGTTTAGCATACAGATCCAAATTTGGTGACAGAATAACCTGCTTCAGTCTGAGACAAATTCTTGGCTCAATGTATTTGTTGAAAGAAACTGAAACTCGGACTCATAGCTTAATTTTTTTGCAAGTCCTATTTCTCATCTTTGCAAAAGGGACAGAATAGAATAGGATTTTGATGAAGAAAAGTATGTTCATTTAATTTTTGGTCTCAGCTCTTAGCAATAGCATGTATTGTAAGGAGGATGAAAATTATGCTCACATTGATTTTAAGTCACAGGACATGAGGGAAAAAAAATCAAAACTTTACTGTCTTTTACAACCAACAAGCAGAAATTTCACAGTTTCCAAAAGCAATTTAAGTTAGTGATACATAAACATATTGAGATTAGTCTGTGCTCTGTTTATTTCTGGTGGAATGATGAAAACCATTGAGTGAAGGCCAAGTATCAATCTTAGTCAGCCACACTGTGGTGAAATAATTGCAGCTTCATTTATCCAACTCAATCCACCAGTCACGTGTACTGTCGTGGTAATTAAGTATTTAACAACCTTTGTTCTTCTGCCACAAAAAGCTGTGGTAAAGCAAAATTTGGATCAGGACACCTTGAAACAGAATAAAAAGCTGTTTTTATGATTGTTTGCAAAAATTAATTCCTTATTTTTGCAAAACTCAGTGAAACAATTATGTCTTTCTGTACCACTGCCAAAAATGCAGCACTTCATTTTCCTCTGTTTAGTGACTCTGTTTTTTCTGTGCAGACATTTGCAAAGGAGAATATCTCCATAAGGGCTCTTTGCATTTGTTGTGTCAATTTTTTTTTTTTAAGTGTGGAGTATGTGGCATGGGGGTAAGGTGATAACTGTAACAAGGATATTTATTAGACATCAATATGGACTACTCAGAGAAGTGATGGAATTCTCAGCACTTATGATTGTAAAACCAAAATGGACATATCACCAAAAATATTCAAATGGGAGTAATCCTTTCCAGGTATATGGGATAGAGACACAGATTTATTCATTTTTATCAGTGATTTTATTTTAAGGAAATATTTTATAAATTCCATTTGAAAATATTTTCATTGAAAAGAGCTACTATAATCTCAGCAGAAAAACATTAGTTTGGTTTTTCCTTTGTCTTTCCTGTCTTTATTTACTTCAATTTCTATTAGAGAAAACCAAGAATCAAAATCAAATGAAATTGTGGCAATCTACTTCAAATGCACTCCTATCTCCTGAAAACAGGAGCACAAGATTTCCTTCCATGTGTGTGTCCCATGTGAGTTCAAACCATTTTTTTCTCTGTGATTCAGGTGAGTGCCTTCAGCCAGACAGCTCTAAGAGAGTTTGTATAAAATGTGTTATCTTCAAAACTTGTGGCTTGGACACAGGAAGGTGGCTTGATTTTTTAAATAATGTCATGTCATTCATTTTCATAAAATCAGCAATGTATGTGTCCCTCTGGGTTATTATTTATTATTAATATTAATTTTTGGTTAGGGGTTTTATTTGTTTGTTTTTGTCAAAACTATGAAGTACGTGTTCAAAATATCTTTCTGTAACAAAAACTCTTTCTCTATGAAAGATAAAGAGCTGCATAGCCAAGCCAATTTAAGTAGAGTGGAAAGCTAAAATGAATTGGGAAGAAACTGCACATCAGATTTCATGAAACAAAGAAGTAGGAAAAGGCTATAAAAAATGAGATAGCCCTAGAAAGAGCAGGAAAGCTGGAAACTGGTTCCTTACTGAGAATGGTTACAGGGACAAGACAAGCACATTCTGCATTTTAGCTCTTTTATGCTGTAAAGGAGCTGTGATGGTATAAACACCCCATTTTTTGATTTTTAGGATACCCTTGCCAAAGATGTTGTGAGCCAGGCCCTGAGTGCCTGGGTGACAAAGCTGGGGAGGTGAGAGCAAGCACGATCTGGAGGAGCACGAAACCCAGGCAATACACTGCCGGTCTCAGCAGTCTCCGGGTGGCACATCCTCAGAAGGCTGCAGCTCAGTCAGCCCAGGTGGGAGGTCAGGAACCAGAGATCACAGGGATGATTCCAAGCTATTTTTGACTCCACTGGCCTGGCCTGCAGGCTCCTTTCAGTACATAAAGGCATAAGGGGATTTGATGAAGCACAGATGGGGTGTTTGCAGGATTATGTTAGGTAAATATGCTTGTCAAATCCTGTCCATTCCGTAGGGTTTTCTCTGAACTGAGATAACAAAACACAGTTTATTAATCAGATGCACTTTTTTCTCTTTTGTTTTTTTTTGCTAGTGCCAAACCTGTGCTAGTGGTTTGAACAGCATTGAGTTTGTTTACGCTTAATTTGCTTTGGAAATACCTAAAGGAAATATTATGCTGTTCCCTCAGCCCAGAAGAATATTGTGTCTGTCACAAAATCAGTGATGCTGTAGATATTTTCCACGGATGGGCTCCCCGAATAGTCAGAAAGAACTTGCAATAATACCAGCCTCCTCCAGAATCCATGCAATAAATGAAAGTAAGCAGCCAGAGTACTTAGTGAGCAGATTTCATTTTTTTAACAAGGAGTGGATAGCTCCTTCAAATCTGATGTTCAAATTCGATGAAATATGCATTGATCTCCATTTTCTTTTGGTGCAAAGAGAGTTAATTGCTTCATTCCTTTCTCTGGATCATTATTATTTTCCTGGATTGCTGAGTTACAGTATTCCCTTCTGCATAAGAGAAAGACTAAGGGCAATATTTTAACATAAAGATGCTCTATTCTATGAAAATACACTTTTTCAAAAAACATTTAATTAGGACATTTCTAACTTGCTGTACCTAATGTAATATATATGGCAATATGTTCGCTCTCAGTTGCTCTCTATAAAACACTTTAAATAAATGTTTATAATTTTTCTACTTTCCCACTTCATCATAATCTGTTTATATTTTATTTATATGAATGGATGTGTGTATATACCTATGTTCTCTCATGCTTCCATCAGCTGACCAGTACATTATCAAATGACTACTTATTTGGGGGAGTTTAATTTATGACAATTTCCACATACCTAATTTTCAGAAAATGCTGAGCATCCAGTGTTCAAAGCTGTAAGGCAATGTAATAAATTCAGCACTTTTAATTGTCAGTCACTTCTACAGATCTTAGGCATACATTACCAAAAGAAAGGTTTTTTTGTTTTGGTTTGTTTTGGGTTTTTTTCTGGCTGAGTGCAAACAAATCGTGTCAGCTGTAAAAATCCATTGCAGGCTGATTCCAAGGAGGAAATGGTCACGTTTACTTATGTTTTGGAAACATAAGGATATGAAACCTGATATTTATGAGGGATTTCTTGCAAAATACTGAAATCTAGAAAATGATTGGAGTGTCTCTTACATTGTTAGGAAAGAAGCTGGTCTCTTTTTTCAAAATTAACAGATGTAGAAAGAAAAACACTGATATGCTGATTCACATATCCTGTTGTATACCAGTCACTGTTTTTTATAGATTTATTTTCTTGATGGAGGAATGAAGGGTTTAAGGTGGTACTTATGTGCAGACAAGACCTGCACACTATCTCTCTCTCAAGTCTCTGGACTTTAAATTAGTCTTAACCTTTTTGTGTCCCCTTTGTTGCAAAGTATTTTGGTAAAGTTGTGCATCTTGCTGGGAAGACACAATCCAGAGTTCAAGCCTCCCTCTTGTGTTTATCTTTCTCCATCACACTAGAAATTCAATCAGACCTATACATTTATGAGGCCACTCAGGCTCCAGTGACATTCTACTTTATAGCTTTTTCTCTTTCTGGGAGAATTTTAAACAAATTAATCCCTTCCCTTTTCTTCTCTTCCCTGGTTTTGATTCTTTGAAATATATTTTAAAAACTCCTTGTATCTGAAGCAAACCACCAGGCATGTGGGCTCCTTCAGATTCACAAACCCCCCACAGCCTTTGTGGAATTGAGGGCTCAACTGAGTCAAACCCCTTGTGTTCAGTCCTGGGGTTTAGATCAAGAATTGCACAGTTACAGAGCTGGCCAAAAAGTGCAAAAAGAAATAATTAGCAACTATAGGGATGTTTCCGAGCCCTTGAATAACAAAATTTAAAAATACCTGTATTGTATGTGTATCCTGGTAATCAATTGTAGTATTGTGTCTGCTTTGATGGATGAATGGGGTATTACACAGCCTAAAAAGTCTCTGCATGATTCTGTATTATGGCAACTATTAAGGAGATGACAGCATCTGTAGGAACAGTCTGTACTGGTGCAAGTATTCAAGCATGTGTAGAAGAAAGTATGTAACTTTGCTCACTCCTGCACTTAATTTGTACCTAACTGCTTTCAGAACTACCACATGCTTTCCACTTTGGATTTAATTTCTGATCCTCACATGACATTATTCACATATGAGTGAGTTGTGAAATACAGGCACAATTTTTCCAAGAAGCAAAGCCAGTGCGTTCAGGTAGCTTCCTCTAGACTTTGCATCTAAAGTCTCTGAGGTTGCATGTGGATTAGATCAGAGGGGATAACCTTAATTTCTGCTGCTTTGCTGTCTGGCCACAGTGTTCGTGCATTCTTCTCTTTGTTAAAATGTAGTGTAACCTGGGGGTTATTTTGGTGCTGCTCTCACCACACGTTCACAAGTGACATTTCCACAGTGTGTCCCCAGACTGTGGTTCTCTGCTCTGCAATGAAGCTTGTTTCCTTCAATCATTTGCAGTTACTGCTGCCCAAAAGAATAGTGTTTTCTGACGATACCAATGCTTTAAGGACAAGTATATACTGTGTAGGAAAAAGGGATTATAGTTAAAATGTGAGCATAATTGAAAGAAGCGGGAAGATCTTTGTTTTGAGCCACATGAAATTGCTCATAGTTATCAATAAAGTGTTCTTGGAATGTTCCACTAGCACCTATAACAATTCTCAGAACAAAATGCTGGGAAAAAAAGATAGAAATAAATTATTCTCACAGTACTCTAAAAAGTTGTGTTAACCCAAGAACACAATTTCTCATAGATGCAAACAGAAAAATATCCAAATTAGTGCTACATGGGGTTTTAACATTGCCTATTTCAAAAATATCAAAGCAATTTTGAACAAAATCAGTTTATAGGAATAACTTTAAGTATAAAAATATGAACAATAATTGGGAAATGCTTAAGAATATTGTCAGCTGTTAGTCAAGAAGCTGCAATCCCATAATCCAAAAGGAGGGCCTCATTTATTAGAAAAAATGGCCTGTTTGAGAGAAAAAAATAAAGCAGCTATTTAAAACATATCTAACTATTGTAAAATGAGGTAAATTGGAATAAATTATTGTAAGCTAGAAATTAGGACTTAAAATCAATTGGATAAACTAAAGGCCATGATGAAAAAATAAAATTCTTGCAGAATGAATCTTATTATAGTTCTCAAAGGTAGAATTGTCAATTATATTATAAAGAAGATGGGACATGCTATAAGAAAAAGCTTGACTAGAACATGAAAATGAAAAAGTCAAGCTTTTTCTGCATTTAGCACACAAGGGAAAACAGAGGTTCTATTCATATTGTACGTATATAACAGAAAACTCACAGAAAAACAATTTTATGTGATTTTAAGAAGCTATCTAGTACATTTCATGACTCTCAAAATACCTATGTCTTTCATGACAGTATTTTGTCTACTGTGTTTTTACAGACTTCCAGCAATAAAAATTTTGCGATCTCACTTGGCTTTCTATTCCAGTGTTCTTCTATGCTTGCCCATATCAAATTTCCCATCAAAACATTCTCAATATCTTTTACTTCCTGCTCCAGATTGAGCCCACTGCTTTTGGTTGAATCCACCATGGTCACTGGCAACAATTAATCCTTTCATCCTTGCAAAACTAGTTACACAGCTCAGCACTGTTATTCTGCCTACTTCATTCTACTACTTTAAATGAGACAAATCCAGCTATTTCATCTCCCATCATAGGTCATGTTTTCTAGACTGCTGAGCATTTTTGTCAATCATGTTTGGATTCCCTTCAATATTTTCAAATCTTTCTTGAAATGCACTGTTCAAAACTAAACTCCAGCCAAGGTTTTAACAGTGCTAAGAAGAGCAGGATTATTTCCTATGTCTTGTCCAGTTTATACATCCCACTGTGGTGTTATCCTTTGCACAACATCAGAACATTTCTGACTTGTGTTCAGCAATGATACAACCAAATCCCAAGGAGAGCTTCTAAAAAATGGCTACACTCTCAGGATTTTTTGGTGGGTTTTTTTTTCCATCCTATTGCTGCCTGTCTGATTTTTTTCTTAAAACCTGTAACTACTGGATTCCATCCAGTCTTTTTTTTTCAGATCATTACTTCAGTTTCCTAAGATAATTTTGATTTATTTTTCTATTCTTCTAGCCTGCAATCAACTTCGTGTAAAATTTCATCAGCATGATCTCTCTTTCCTTCTGTAGTCATGAAAATGTTGAGCACACCTGAATCCAGGGTGGTGTGAGACTCGATGTCTCCTGTCACTGACCATTGCAAACAACTGTCTGGAACTGCTATCCGTTTGATTTTTGCATGCACTTTAAAGTCAGCACAAGATTTCCTTAGGATCCTCAAAAGATGATCAAAAACTTCATTAAAAAGAGAATATACAACGCCGTCAGTGTATTAGCTGCTCAGTCACTATGTGAGCAAAATAAATTAGGCATGATTTGTTCTTGGCAAATTTGTATTAGCTCTTAGTCTGATGAAATAGTTTCCACTTTGACAGAACATACTAAACAAAAACTACTAAAACTTGACATTTCAACCAGTGAATAAAGGTTAACTTGCATCCAAGATTTTAAAAAGGGCTTGTTGAGTGTCTGTTTAAATTGCAAATATAATTTTCCAGTAAGTTTGGAAAGAGTAGGGAAGTTCCAATAGAAGAGAAGAATCCTAATGTCATGCCAATATTCATAAAAGATAAATAGAATGAACCAGTTATAATCCTTGACTTCCTAAACATTAGTCTGGCTATCTAAACAACTGATGAAGGACTTCATTAATAAAGAATAGGAGAAGGTAGTGTAATAGAATTCCATTAAGATGGCTTTTACAGGAAATTGCATCTTCACAAAAGACTTTGCATTTTAACTGTAATAACATTTGATTAAAATGCAAGAATTCATACAATATTGTCAAACTTTTGTGACATGTTTGTCATGCTAATGGGTTCCACTTTACAAAAATAAACAAAAAACATGACCAACAGATATAAACCAATATACCAACAAAACAAGAAAACCATCATAGAAAACTAGTTAATTGAGCCGTAACTGAAATGTAATTGTTTGCAGGAAGTCATCTCTGAGTGGATAGGTTTCAGAAGGAAATCCAGAGATGATGATCTAATGCTAAACAGTTTTCCTTTCATATTGCTTTTCTGGGGAAGCATGTAAAGTAATTTCTGACAAAGTTTCAGGTGACAATATGTTAATGAGAATATTGATAAGACAGAAATTTTGTATAAGCTGGGTAAAAGAAACCATGAAACATTTTAAAGATATCACCTGTAAAATCATATCTTTAAGAGCAAAAATATCCATCTGAGAATCTTATGTACATTTCAAGTATCTCATAAAGCCTTGACTGACCAGATGCAAGCCATGGTGGTGAACAGGTCACATTGCAAGACTATGGGCAAAGAATGGCATGTTCTATAACTGCATGAATAAGAATGCATTGAGCTGAAATAAGGAACTTATTGCTTCTGTTCAATAAATTCCTGTACTTGGCACAGTTCTAAAAACAGTGTGTCTGATTCTGGTAATTATAAGGTTGGTTAAAACACAGGTAAACATGCCTTGTTCTTGAAGTCTCAACATTTACTTTTACAAAAACATAGCTAAGGAGTTACTTGACTGAAGCAAAATGTTTAAAAAAAAGTCCTCCTCTTCATACAGTGAGTATATTATTTTTTGGACAGTTTTGTCATATTTAAATGGTTGCAAATAGTAGAAGGAAAAATGAAAACATGTAGATATCTAAAACGTAAATATGTAAACAGTGTGTCTGCATACTTAGGGGAAGCTGGCTAACCTCTTCATATGTTTAGAAAATTGAAATAAAGTGAGGAAATTTTTTTAAAATTACATTTATATTCCTTAAACTTTCATATTTTATTATATAATGTGTAATAATAAATTCCTGGATTTCAGTCTCTGTATAATTGAATTAACCTTTTATTTCCACTCTTTTTTCTCCATGTGGTGTCCCCTTTTTTTAATTAGTTCTGCTACAGATTCTTACCTGCTTTCTGGTATTCTCTTTTACTTTTCACATAAATTAATTAACATGGATTTCTTTTCCCTACAGTTTCTCTGACAGGCCTGAAGAGAAGGGAATAAGGCCAGACATGACGCAAGTCATTGAGCATATAGTTGGTACATGACTAGCACATCTTGCACAATCTCATATAGAAGGAACAATCAATCTGAAGTTGACTTTTGAGGTCCCTCAGAAACTAAATCCATACCTACCTGTGAAAAAATAACTGTAGGGATGAATACTGATGGTATTTGTGCTCAACCTGTTAGACCTTCCAGACAAGAATGGACAATAACATCATCTCCAATGAAACCACAAATAGTGCAGCTCATTTGTTTAAATACACCACAATAAGTCATGTAGAGGAAAAAAATTATTTGGAAACAAAAGTGAGCTTGCAGTTTTTTTCTAACCTTTTGCAGACATAAACATTAGTCACTTTCTGAGATTTTCCTGTAATCCATCTTAATTATATGTGTACAGTATGTTTTCGTCTTTAAAATGGACTAAACTCACATAATGGAATTTTTAAACTACCACTATTGAAACAAAACCACATTGATACACAGTTTAATGTTCTACTTATGAAAGGTGTATTTTTAAGAACACATACTACTTGCATAGGATTTTTTGTGATTTTTGACAATTTACAAATCAATTTTTATGTCTTACATCTCATCAGTCTTTTTATAAGACATTGCACTCCCGAAAGATACCACTCTCAGTAACAGAGAGCTTTAAAACCAACAGACTAAGAGCATGGGTTCTGTAAGAACTCCCAAAGGCTCCCGAGCCGGCTATAGCTTTGTGAACAGCAGAAATCATTTACTGATAAATTCAAAAGAATAATGGTGCATTTTTTACAACAGAGATAATCTGTTTCTCTGAATCATGGACAGCTGCAAAGGAAATGAAAGGAAAATATTGGGTTGGACTTAGTGACAAGATGACGGTATTTCCTATGCTTCTTGAATAGCATCTCACAGCTATAACATTAGTCTTGAGAGATGCCACTAGCAAGATGTTCGTAACATAAACGAAAACAGAGTGCCAAATACCTACCCTGAGATAGGTGAAGCCTCCTGAATCTAGTACTTTATGGAGTCTATCTTTACCAATTGATCATCCATTTAAAAATTGAAGTCAGCACAGACCCCAGGACACACCAGAGGATTTGACAGAAAATCTCTTTATTTTTACCACATCCATGAACTGAAATTCACCACTTAAATATTTGCTTAAAGATCTGGTCTCGAGTTTGGTACATCTGAGCTGTTCCAAATATTTTGAATTAAAGTGAATAAACATGCACCCAGATAATTTAAATCTACATTCATGTTCTGGCATACCATGTATGGTTGCTCCCAAAATACTGTTTTAGCAGATGAGAAGCGGTGCTCTTATTGTTTGGGGAAACAGTACATATGTAAGCCTATGCTGTGACATCTGATATAAACTGTATTAAATTTTAAAAAAAATATTGCTACTAGCTCATGACATAGGTTGAAAATTTGAATTCTAGAAAGAAAGGAAAAAAGTAGATTTGCATGTATCTATGGGACTTAATCTCATTCCCTGGGATTTATGTGAGGCACATAAATGTGTTGCCATGTAATTGAAATCAATGGGTAACACGTCCACAGTAACACTACTAACTTGCCCATGCTGTGTTTGGTCCATCGGGTCATAGCTCCACATTATTCCATATGCAGCTGCTATTGGCCTGTGACATTCATTACTACTCTCCATTCAATTTAGTATTTTGGATTCTCATTCTCTTGCTGCTGCTGGTTTAAAGTTTTGTAAAACACAATTCTTTTACTGTGTTTTGTCTCTGGAAATGGTCAGAAAAAAATCATCTTTGGGAGTTTAAGCTTGATCTAATACATAAAATAGAGGAGGTTAAAAAATGTCAGAAGTCAGTGAGAGACACAGAGCACTTCTATCTTGGAGAAATCTTATGACCTTAACCTGATCAGAAAGGCTGATCAGAAAGTCCAAAGTCCATCAGATTCCAAGCCTGACTACTGTCAGACTGCAGGTCACCCAGCTGTGCAATGTTTGTAACCCACACCCACCCCTTTGAGACCATTGGCTCCTACGGGAAACATTTTCTTAAGAGAACTGAGTTTATTCTGGGCAAACAGAAGGGGACCAAACAACCTTTTCCTGCTTTCCTGAGCTGTCCCCAGGGAGAGCAACTTAGAACAGAGAGACAATGCAGGTGGCAGATGACTCCCACTTCTACTGCCATTGCCTCCTTTTTCTGCAAGCAGAACATTTGAATTTCTGCGGTTTACTTAATTTACATGGCATCCCAGTTTGGTTTGCCTTGTCCACTTTAGATTGCATCGTTATCTCCTCTCCTCTCCTCTCCTCTCCTCTCCATTTCTGTTTTTACAGCAGCAGGTGTCTAAAATCCCCTCACATAAATGACAATAAAAGAAGACAAAGTTTTGCCATATGAGGAAAGAAAACATTTGCCTTTAGCTGTATGTCACCTTTTTTATTTCTGAAAGATTTTTTTTAAACTAGAGCAAACAATTAACAGATTTTACAAAAAGTCATTTCATGCCTACCAAGACCACTTAGACAGCTAGAGCAAATTTGTCAGCATGGTATTGTAAAGTGCATTCCTGGAAGCTGCTGAGCCCCTAATAACACCATTTAAAAGTACCAGACTGCAAGGCTGAAAGACTTTAATTAGATAGTTTAATGTTGGAAGGTTTTTAATTCCTACAAACTAAAGTCCAACTGAAGAGAAAAAGAACGATCCAACAGCACATCCTGGCCTTGCATTTACACCGTTCTACATGCCTGTCTGTGGCTCTTAGCCACTACAACCTCACATCTGTTATAAAGGATTTCTGATAATGTCTCCACTGAATGGCTTTCTAATGTAGGAATACTTTGAAAGGTATTTCTGATTTGAGCTGATCGTATATATGCCCATTTTCTGGAATGTACTTGTATATTAGCTATCAAAATATTTCTGTTAAATTCTTGTTTTCCAGAATGCTTTTTTAATGCAAGACAGGCTTTATTTTATTTTATGCAAATAATTACAGTTTTCTGTAATTTTTTATCTTCTCTCCAAAAAACAATAAAAGCTTAGAACTACTGGATCAAATTTAATTTGCAACTAAAAAATTATTCCTTTGTCAAATAAAAAGGGGATGGGAGAGGGGCAGCTTTAGTGTAAGAAGCTGAAGCGGGGGTAGAGGGGAAAGGAGGATACAAGTTTGACATCACCCCTGATCATTTTCCTTTACTTGCATTTGATTACATTGAGATTTTGGCTGAGAAAGAAGTGCTGAAATGCCATGACCAAAACTGAAATTGTGGTATTTTTGGACAGAGTGGAAACAGGAAGGATTAATAACCTCACAAAACAGCCTTTTTCTCTTGAGAATTCCAGCTTAATTTTGTAGTTCAAAGTTGCAATATTCTTTTCAACTTGAAGATATAAAACAAGACTATTGAAAGATTATTTCATATTGCAGGGCAAAGAAATAAGGTTTAGCACAAGAACAATGCAAATATGTGTGTTCATACGTGCCACGGGAAATGTGCCTGTTATACAGCAAAGCTCTGAGAAGTTACATTTCAGAGCTTTTATGTGGGAGTAGATGCCTGCAGAGAATATTCTAGACTGCAAAAAGACGGCCAAATTTCACAGAGACCTCAGCGAATGAAAATATGAACTCTGCAGAAATTTTGCATCCTCAAGACTGGAGGAGGTTTGGGACTTCTTTCTCTGGAACAATGCTAATTTGGCTCAATTTTTTCTTTTAATCCCTGGGTCATGCCTGTGCCATGCAGCACTCAGTTGCTGGAAACCATCAAGAACTGTGTGGAAAAGAATGAGCTTCAAGGACACGTGCATAAGAGTTTTCCCGAGTACATCCCTTCCTAAGATGTGTTGGAATTCACAGCTGAAGTTTTAATTTTCATACAGTTTTTTTACTCTTCTGGTCTCAATTCTTGATTAGCTTTGTGCTTACAGAACTTTGGGGCTTAACTCAGCCTTTTTGTCCAAAGCCCTGCCTGGTTTGACACAGCCTGGTTTGAGATGTTTTGACACACCTAGATGACAGAGGTTTGAGGATCCTCCTCTCCCCTGGACTCGGGAAAAACTTTGTGGTTACATGTGTATTAAAAATTTAAAAACAGCTACGGTGCATTCTTTGGCCCTGAGAGAAAGAGAGTTAGACTAGCCACTCCTATACTTCCCGAAAAAGGCTGGCTACCTCCACCCTGAGCATTGCTAATTGTTGTTGGCCTGTGTGTGCTCCTGATTGTGCCTAGTTATATTTCAGGAGCTGTTTGAACAATTTCTCAGCACAGACGGTCAAAGTTCATAGCTTGTGCCGATCCTTGCCTATGCCTGTTTGATCAGCCTTGTGTGCTCCTTCTTAAGAGCAGAAAGCACATTTGATGGAAATCAAAATATCACTAACCATAAGTCATGGCTTCTGCTACCTGGATGTAGTTAAATGATCTACAGAACTTTGGTGCAGCCAAATGAAAAGTTAAACTTATTTGGGGATAATATTTTTCTTCATTTCTTTGGGGCTTTTTAGCTATCTGGGAAGCTCAGGAGAAAAATATTATCCCCATATGTTGTTTATTTCCTCTGGATCCAAAATGCTTTTTCTTCTAGGCACACTTATCAAAAGCTGAAGATTCAAGCTGCAGGGCAACTGAGGCTCCGAATAGCTGTGCTCTCCCCTTCCTTTATGTAGCTGCAGTTAAGGAGACTCAGGTTCATCTTTCTGTGTTCTGTCATCAAGAACAGCAATTTTTTTTTGACTAAGATTTGTAATGCACTAGTAGAGAGCCTGTATGTCAGGCTGCTGAAGCTCTTCCGCTTAGATAAAGTCCTGAGATGTTTTGTGTAGGTGGGAGTGACTATGAGCAACTGTGCTGTGGTTGTTTGTATAGACTGATGCTAGGAAGGCCCAGTTTGGATTCTGTGTTCCAGATGGATATGCAGAAATCTAAATAATTTTTTTTAAAGCTGTAAGCTCTTTAAAAATTGATTCTTGGTAATCTCACACAAAAATGTTGCATTTGCATGAAATTAACTTTTCTAGATTTATTACATTCTTTTGTATCCCAATTTCTTCTGAAGCCAGAATCAGCAGTGAAAACCCTCCTGCATGCTGTCTTAGAAACCATTTCTCCTCACTTTCCTGGTCACACAACGTCCCTGAAGCCACTGGAACATTTTCTCTTGTGAGAACCAATTTGCCTTTATACTGCTGTGTATAAGCACATACTGTTCCAGGTCTGGGTGTCAAGTTACCAACTCCGTGCAATTTGCAGGTGGCCCCAGCTGGTTTTGCATTCCGGGGTTCCAGTCTGCCACCCGACATCCCCGAGCTGAACAGATATGTAGCTGTGGTGGTAAATACAGCTATTCAAACAGCACGAGGCAGCAGCTCTCTGCAGACCACTCCCAGGGTATGCACTGGAGTTTGGGAACCACAGATATAGGCAATGGTTACATAGGTCTCTGAGAGGTAATTGCTATGTCAGTGCTAAGTATTATTATTATTATTTTGCTAGCTAGCAAAACCCAAAAGATAATGATATGATACACAATACACCATACTAGAGCGGAAGACATACTTGTCCTTGGTTTTGGTTGCAGTTCTGCGGAATCAAAGATGGAGGGGAGCCATATCTTTCATTGCCCATAAAATGAGAGCAGCAAAAAGAGGGTTCACATCCGACATATAAGTGGTAAAGAAATACACATGAAAATGTCAGGGGAAAGAATTCTTGTGAGCAGTAGCTGGTCAAGATTTGGATCCAACTGACCCTGGCTTTTCCTCCAATACAAGACCTGGGAGATCTCCCACTCCCTCACACACAGAAGCACTTGCAGGAAAAAGCCATGCTTGGGGAAATATGGAATCTTTGTCTCCTCACATGAGTGCTCCTCACCCTGGAGACAGTGACAGTCACATTTACTAGCGTATACTGACAGCAACATTCATATTTACAAGCATATACTGGTGAACACATTTTTGCCAATTAAGCTAACAACTTTTGGATTTCTACTCATTGCATGTAATTTCTATTTCCAGAGGATTCCTGCATGGCTAGGCTTCATACTTCAACCCTTCCCAAATTCTACAATCCTCACTTTGCAGAAAGCAGAAACACACTTTGCACACCAGAAAAAAAGCCCAGATTTTCAAACTGGATTGGACATCTCATTCTTTCCTGGATTCCAGTGGGTGTTAGGTGCTTGCATATCTCTGAAACTTGAGTGATGGCCTTGGAATCACACACAGTAATGGGACCCCTTGGAATAGTTCCCAGCTTTTCTAATTCCAGATGGAAGAATCTAAGCAGTGGGATATTGTAGTAGTCGAAAATAAAGAGGAGGGCAACGAGGTAAAGGGTGGTGGGGAGAAATGCTCCTCCCCGAGCTCTCCTTTATTGAGGTAGAGGGGTCATGGTGATCGGGAGGGAGAGCAGGGAAGGAGGGCCACCGCCAAGCAGATGGTGAGGCCGAACAGCCTGGCAGAATGGCTTGGCAAAATGGCCTTGACTGCCTAGAGGCAGCTGGTTATATTGGGAAAGGGACGACCAATGAGGGAAGAGGGAGAGGGTGGTGCAAGCACACATAAACCAATCCGAACGCAAGAGGGAGGGGTACAATTCAAAACAACCAATGATACAAGTAACGGTAGAGAAGGATCTAGGAGGATGGGAGGAGCCAGGATCCTGGGCATGCCTCTCGCAATCCTGGGGCGGAGTCAATGTGGGTAGCGGCAGAGCGTCCGCCCAGGGGGCGGAGGCAGCACAGGGCTGACCCACCGCAACAGGATATGATCACTGCTCCCAACTTCTGATCTTTCAAATTCATATTAATAAGATTTTATTTGTAAGCAATAAGGCAAATGAACTCACTGTTTTAGAAGGCTGGCAGAAACAATTTTACTGCAAACACAGAGTTGCATGCCCCAATGCTCTAAGAAATAAACCAAAAAAGGTATGACCTGTGATGAAATTATTAGTGTTGGCTCTGTGGGATATAGAGGGCAATATCAGAAATGCTGGTTAAATGTTGTTTATGCATCCCTCCCTTAAGCACCAACCTCTAATAATATATCACAAGACAGCAAGTCAGCATACAGATGTCTAATAATCATTTATTTTGTGGTTAGTGTCTGGCCTTTCAGCAAGTCAGTCCAATGCCACACAGGCAATACTAATCCTTGCAAATACAGTCAGAATCTATTTGCAGATAAGGGCAGGAGCAGTCAGGACCAGTTCAGGCTTTTATGGTTATTTAAATACCCAATAAAGAATCTGTAATTCCAGTCCTGCAATTACCATCACGTGTCTGGAACTCAATAATAATGCTTCATTCTTAAAGGATGCTTTCCAGAAGTGCATCCTGTGTGACTTTAAAAAAAGAGACACGTAGCTTCAGTCATTTTTACAATGTGGAAAGCCAATGAACATCAAGATGCAATAGTATAAAATGAAAAGTCAGTATTCTAGACAGGAATAAATCCTGGGCAACCTGAGCCTGATGTGCTCTTCTCCAGTGCATTGAGGGAGCTTTGAAGGGCTAGTCAGGGGTGAAGTCAGAGCTTCTGCTTTCAAATCTACCATAAAACCCATGGCACTCATAATAATTTCATTCTGTACATCCTATAAACTGATTTTTGCCACTAGAATTGCTTTCAGTCAGCAGTCATGAATGTATTTTTCGTGGTTTTTTCACAATTTACCTGTGAAAGAAAACAACAGTTACAGAGACATTAGAAGTTGAAAGACACCAGTTATGCCTTCCCTTACTCTTCAGCCCTGATTCTTCCCACTTATGAATAAACTAATACATGAAAAGTCATTAAGACTTTATTAGGATGTTTAATGCTTCAAGCTAAGTCAGTGTTATAAATGAGGAATATTATTCTTATGACTCTGCTTGCAACAGCATCCAAGTATTTCTGAAGTAACTCAGAAAGTGAGGTAAAAGATCTACTGGAATTTGAAAGTTGTCCTCACAAACACCTTTCTGCCTTTTGAGTGTAGAAAAGACAGCCATGATTGATTACAAGGTGGATGAGCATGAATCACTTATTAGATTTATGTTGTCTTGGGTGATTAGTGTAGATATAGTCTGTTTTTTCAAAGAGGTAGTAAACAGTGATTTCTAAAATAAAAACACATTCCCTTTCTCTGCCCCACCCCAAACTTATTAGGATTTCTTCCAACTGTCAATGCAGTGTCTGAGTGCTCAGTCTGGCAAAAAAAATCCATTTAGTCTTGGCTAGGGTTTCCAATGAGAGCTGGGTGGCTCAGACTCCAGGGGAAATCTAAGCTCTTATTAAAGTACTTAAATTGTAATCTTTTCTAGGACATGAAAACATTAGCTCTGACCCATTTCCCATGAAATGGGATGAAGAGTCAACTTAGTCTTGCACTTTTGCACTGGCCTTCAGTCATCCCATATCTCTTCTCTGCCCAGTACTGCAGATAGGATAATTTGGGGATGGGCATCCTTCCGCATCTGACTACCTCTGTATAACTACGTGGGTGAACATATCCCACTCACAGATGTCAGTTCACTCCACTGACCCCACTTCTCCTCCAGCTCTCCCCATACCACGTGCTCCCAGCTGGAGGCTACTGCTACATCTTACTCTTTCCCTGAGCTGTTTCAACAAGGAGTGACCTTTTCAGGGAAATGAACTGTTCTGGTTGAAGAGGTATACACAGCTGTTCTTTGCTAGTCCCCGGCTGAATAAAGGCACAGTGCATTTACAGTCATGCTGTCAACACAACTGTGGAATAATGAACCACAGGCAGTAATTTTTATGGCCTGTACAAAATCAGCTGCAGGTCACCTTTCCCTTGTCAATTCCCTAGTCTGGTTGTCTGTGGTTTTCATACATACATATATACATACATACATATTTATTTATTTATGTGTATGTGTATATATATATGTATATTACATATATATGTTTTGTGTATGTATGTGCATGTATGTGTATCTTATATATATAAGATACACATACATACATACATGCATATGTGTATATTATTGGTTTTTTTCAGTACAACATTCTGGAAAGTTAGCTGCAACAGAATGGTCTTTGCTTGATGAAACAAAAAAAAAAAATCGAAAGAGATCAAAATTACCAGGCAGAATGGAAATTCTTTT
Source organism: Origma solitaria (assembly GCA_013397895.1). Lineage (NCBI taxonomy): Eukaryota > Metazoa > Chordata > Aves > Passeriformes > Acanthizidae > Origma > Origma solitaria. The sequence continues at coordinate 160,531 of VZRL01004168.1, forward strand.
CAAAAGACAACAATAGTACAAGCCCTGAAATCAAAGGTTGTGTTGCCAGGAAAAATTACCTTTGAGCCAATGTAGCAACAACAACAACATGAAGAAACTATTAAGAAGAAAAATACATGGAGAGTAAAAGAAAGGGGGTAAAGACTGAGAAGGAATAAGGGCACAAATCGAACTGACAGGCTAACTGCAGTTTTCTAAGCCTCTGCACTAATAATTCAAATGTAAAACCACTAAAAATTGGAAACGTTTTAACATGGGTTCCCTCTTTCTGCACGCTGTTACAAAAAATACATAACTGAACCTGACTCCCTAAATTACATGAATATCACCAACTGCAGGGAGTATTTGAGGAAGATTCAAAGAACAGCTATCTTCTCTGCAGGTTGGAGATGGCTAGAGGGACTTCACAACAGCGTCACCTTGCAGTGACCCTTTGAAAGATGGGCAGACAATGTTCAAACCCTTGCCTGAAGGGATCCATTGCATAATGGGGGAAGTTCCTACAAGTCCACTGAACTTATACCCAGCTGGACACAGGCATCTTAACTTCAGTCCCTGTGGGCACAGAGGAATTGGTCTGGAAGCAAAAGGTGGTAATGTTAGGAAAGAAATTAAGAGCTCCTTTTATCATGGTGTTCTCTCGTCTTCTTGCAGACAAGCTGCAAAGAGTTTGCCAAGCATCCCTACTGGCACACTAACCTGATCAGCATGCTCAGGCCTGCAAGATTCTGTGTGTGCTGGAGGGTGTGTTTAAGTCTCTCCCTGCACAGACTCTAAGTCTGGCCAAGGTGATGCTGACCTCTCCCTGGCATATTATTTTTGTGTGTGCGTGTGTGTGTGTGCATGTGGTTGTCTGTGTGTGCACATGTGTGTGCGTGTGGTGTGTGTGTGCACGTGTATGCTGCAAAGGCTCCCCTAAGAGGCCACACAGAGGTTCAAAAGGGGTGCAGAAACACTGAGAGAATCTCGTAGAGGGACAGAGACTAAAGGGGAAAATGTTCTCCTCAGGCACCAGCCAGTGAAGCCTAGCAGCTGGTGTCTAGCTCCATGGACCTATGAGGTCCAGCAATAACTCCTCCAGAATTTCTGGCTTCTTTCATATCAGATCAGAGTGAAAATGAGGAAGGATGGGTGTCAAAACTCCCCCATAGAGGAGAATAAAAGATTTAATATTCATCTGAAGAATTATACCCTTATCTGAAACTCTTCTGAAGAGTCTAACCCTTCTGTGTCTGCATCACTGGTCTGAAAAACTCATCTTTTTTTTTTTTTTTTTCGTTTAAAGTGTTCTTGTTTCTCACAGGTCTGCATACAACAATACAACATGATGTTCTCCCGCAAAACAGTATCCTTGAATGTGTCAAATGCCTCCAAACATCAATAGCTATTCTTGGTTTAGGGAAAAATTAGTGATAAGGTATTAAAACCCTACAGCTTTCAGCCTGAATTATCTGCCCATTGAATCCAAACTTCCCACTGCCTTCAGCCATTCAGCCATGTGGTAAGCACAACTTGCTCATATCAACGCCCAGTACATCCAGGTTAATGTTCTTTTCTGTTTGCTTTTTTTCCAGGCTGGTTTATATTCTCCCCTTCTCTTAACCATACAAGTGGACACCTTTTCCCTTCGTGTTTTAGTTGGCAAGTGATGTGGAAATCTTACACACCCACTGCTTCTGAGCAAGCCTCCAGGACAGGTTGCTGTTGCCACTGGTATTTAACTCTCAGTGGCAACTAGTATGGAGAAACCTGAGGAACAGTAATACTTAATTTGACATAAACTTTGCTCCAGTAAGGTGTTTGACATTCTGGACCCTGTTAAATGCCTGTGTTTGTGCTTTGGTAGATGAAGGTCCTGCAGAAGTCTGTATTTTCCTTAGATTTAGGAGGGATGTCTTGATCATAGGCTGATCCAGGATTGTTATCCAAAGTTAACTTCATGTCATTTGGGATGTTATATTCATAAAATCACTAGTCTGAAAGATAAAGAGCCTGAGAATGCTTAAATACTTTAAAGAAAAGAGGCAAAATATTGTGAGAAACTACCACTAGCCTAATTTTTGCTATCCATTAAATTCCGTGTTGGATGATTTAGTTAATGAAGTTGTCTGCAGCTAGTTCCATACAGAAAATGTCATGTGTTTCATTATTTATTTGTTCATTGGTGTGGTTTCTTTGTTTTGATTTTTTGTTTTGTTTAATTTTCCTCTGTATCCCCAGCCCACGGAAGGCGAAGCATGATGTTCAAAAGGCTGTTTATATTAAAAGACAACAACAAAGCAACAGACCAAAACCACAGTCCTGCACTCATGTATAGCTAACGGTTAATAATAGATAAACAAGGTCTAATAAAATAAACGCCTGCACAACCATTTGCCCAAATCACAGAGTAAGTTGGATTTGGAGATCTGGAAAAGCTGAGCTGTTTATTCGCCTATGCACACCTCTGGAGCTAACATAGTCACTCAGGAAGAGAAATCACAGATCATCTTTTGTAAAGAAGGTTGTCCCACAGGATTCCTGAATCGGCCAGGCAAAAGCAGAACTGCTTACCAAGCATGAAAAATGGTAGCTTACATTTCTGCTAAATGTTTTTTTGTTTACTCTTAAATTAAAAAATAGTTTCAGAACTGACTAATGGATGTCTTAATTACAAATAGGCAATTTGTAAAAATAAAGGTGAAAAATACAAAGACTAATATCTCTTGGCCAATCTAATCTAGTCAGTCGATTTTTAAAATTTTTCCAGAGTACATGATATTTTGAGAATAGAACTCTAGGAGTTGGCCTACATAAAGTCTGAACACTGGTTTAACTAAATCAGTCTGGAATTTGTATGACAAAAGTGAATCAAATAGATACTGTGCAATGACTTATTCTGGAATAATTTCCATTAGAAATGTTGCTCTGAAACAAAAGCCTCTTTATTCCACAATCATTTGGATGCTGTTGAAGTGGAGCACATTCCTCAGTTACAAAAAGCACTTAAAGACTTATTTTGTAATGTGCAAGAGATGTGAATGGAGAGAAGTGGTTTATTGATGAAGATCCAAGACAGATTGCAAACATCATTCTTTATTTGTTTTTTTTTTTTAACAGCTATTTGTCTATAAAAGTATCAAAACAATTAAAAATATGTTATATTTATTAGAATAGCTATTAAGCTGCGACTACAAGGAATTAATGTTGAGATACAAATGTGCACTTCTCAGTTTTTAATATTGAACCTAAACTGCTTTCCTCCTAACATAGAAAATTATGACAAGAGTCAAAGAAATGCACATCCATAACAGGGAACAGATAAAACCAACACCACCAAGGTAATTAAACCAGTTCTGAAGCTGTGCATAAGAACAGTTCCTGCTGTGTTAGGAAATATGTGGTCTATTCTCGCTGTTCCTGTCTTGCTCTTGCTACTTCAGCTGATTTGTTCAGCTTCAGCCTTGAACTTCATGTCTCAATCTTCCACTTTCATAAAAATGTGCTTAAAAGTATGAAGTGGTTTAAAGTTTCTATAGGGAAAATATTGCAATAGGACAAGGTAGTCCATATTATAAAATCTTCTCTCAGTAACAGCCTGGCCAAATATCCTGAGAGTATTGTAATTGTTTCTTTTTATGACACAGGGATGCTGGGAGGGAGCAAAGCATTTCTCAGCCCTGCTTATCTCATTATTTCTGTTTCAATGCTACCTTGAAACAAAACAAAGGTGGCTGTGAGCCAGGAATACACTGAGCCATGCACAGTCCATGCAATGTAGGTCAAGTCATGTCAAAGACCAGATAATAAAAAGTGCAGAAGAGGAGGAAATAACCTGGTCTAAAAAACCTTATGATATAACACTGGGCATGCATGTGTTTGTCTCTGCAAGGTGAACCACTGGGACCCATGTTCACATCAGCTCTATCCAGTTTCCTGTAATTGATGTATTTACAGAGGTGGTTTCTGAATTATACAAACCACCATAGAAATTAGAGAGGAAAGAAGGAAAAGGACATGCCCTGTCCTTCCCCATCAGATGATCTTTCCACTCTCATTTTATGTAGGTACTGCCTTTCTGTTAATAGACTCATTTTTTGCATATAAATATCAAGAAACAGATTTTACAGACAGGTACATGCTGAATTCATCAAATAAGTGATGTTGAATAATGCAGAGCTTGTATTTAAAACTGGAAGCCCTAGGCTGTATATGAAGAAAAGTATCTTGCATATGGATTTTGGAACAAAGGTACATTTGCTTCCTGAACCCCAAGACTTCATTTGTCTTTGAAGTCATAAAAAATAACAGTCAAAAAGACCCCGACATCTTTTGCAGTGGGACCAGAACTATTCAGAGAAATGCAATTAAATAATATAATTCTAGTAAAAGATTGTAATATATTGTGCTGAGAAGCTACCATGTGAAACCAGAAAAGGAAAATACGAGAGGAAGAGGGAAAGGGACCTATCTTATGCCTTCCTCAGTGTATCATGATAAAAAGGACATTCAGAGACCAACATAGTTAATCTAAGTTTATTCATCCATAAGAAAAAATACCACTTAAAAAATAAGAGGGAAATGAACATGTTTTGGACAAGCAAAGCTAATTCTGACAATATTGAAATCAGTAGCGAAATCCTTATTTTCTTCCACGAGCTTACAGGTCATCCAAAGCACTCTTCCATGTCTGTTAATGTGCAAATCACTTGGCCATGCAAGGAATGCTGCATTAGTAGCCTGTCTTTCAGCACTACAAAACTTATAGTCTTGCTGAAAATAGAAGGTGGGTAAAATGAGAGGAATTGGGAAGTAAATCTTGAGGAGACACAGAGGCAAAAAAGGAGAAGAAAAGGCAAAGAGGAAGAGGAATATTCAGTTACAATTTATGACAATACCAAAAGTAGATAAGCAGCTCATGATGGTGCAAAAAAAGTGGCTGGCAGTACCCAAAGTTTTCACCAGGAACAGAAATTTTAAGTGTCTGTTGAAGAGAGCTATTAATTAAAATGTTAGAAGTCAACACCTATAGTATCTGGTGGTCTGGTTTAAAGCTAATTTATCTATGGCACTTCTTTCATTATGCCAGAGGAGAAAAATGCCAAGATACCATTTTTCAGACAGCCACAGCAGAAGCAGCTTTGCCATGTAAACACTCATCCAGGCTTCAGATTAGAAGGTGAGGAGGAGGGTGGAAATTCTTATGAGCCACATAAAAATGGTGACAAAGCCCACCAATTTTAAAAGTGGAGTAGGTTTCTGTCATCTACAGGCATCAAAACTTTCCTGAGTCCTTTATCTTCATATGTTTCTTTAACAGCTCATAAATACCAAACTGCACATGTAGATGTTCTCAGGAGGGCAGGCTTGGGGATGATGTTGAGGAGTGAAATGAATGCACCTGATTCGTACACAATAATCTTTGGCATAAGAGAGCTGGCTGTAATGGAGATGCCACAGTTCCCAAGCCAAGAAGAATTCTGCCTCTTGCTGCCTCACAATCAAAGTCAAGTTGCCTAAAAGAGACAGACCTATTTTTGTTTAAAGTCACAGTTTCCCTAACCCTGGATGAAATTTTCCCAGGAATATTTACTGATGTGGACAAGTTCCCAAAACACAAATTAAACCACCCTCTGGAAAGTTAAGAATGGGCAAAAGAAAAGAAAATAAAGAAGAGACATTCTCATTTTATCCTAAATGTATTCAAGGTTGGCTTTTTGGGGTAGAGGGAGAGTGGGATGTCATTTGTTTGTTTAGTTAAGGGTTTTGGTTTTTGTTGAGGTTTTTCGGGGGGGGCGGTGGGGCAGGGAAGGCGTGTGGTTTAGGGATTTTTTGTTTGGTTAGTTTAGTTTGGGGGGTTTGGTTTGGGTTTTTGGGGTGGGGCAGGGACACAATGCAATATTGTGTCTGACCAGATAAGACCAATTACAACTCAAGTAAAATGACCGTAATTATAACAGCTGTTGGGATGATCTAAGAATTTAGTCTTCCCTGAGATTTCCCCATGGTAGAATCATAGAATGATTTGTGTTGGATCTTAAAGATCATCTGGCTCCAACCACTGTGCCATGGACAGGAGCACCTTTCAGTAGACCAGGTGGCTCAAAAGTCCCATCCAACCTGGCCTTGAACACTCTCCGGGACTGGGTACCCACAGCTTCTCTGGGCAACCTTTGTCAGTGTCTCCCCACCCTCACAGTGAAGAGTTTCTTCCTAATATCTAATCTAAATTTACCTTCCTCCAGGTTAAGGCCATTCCCCTCATCCTACCAGTACATGCCCTTGTAAAAAAAAATCATTACTACTGATGGTTCAGTTCCTCAGGAGATCTGATAGGATATAATGCCAAGTTGCACTATAGGCAATATTATCTAGGTATACTCCGAGGAAAAGATAATATAAAGAATGTTGAAGTTCCAGACGCAGCTGGTGCTGTATTTGCACCAACACTCTAATGGAAGCTCTATAATGGGAAAGATAAAAACTATTGGCATAAAAAGCCCTTTGTTTGTACAAACTCTTGGAGAGTTCTGCGATGATGACATTTACTTTTTGTTTGGGAGACAAAGTCAGCAATGCCATTCTGGAACCGCACCATATACCAATAGGCTACACATTCCAGTACCTGGGGACTGGGAGTGGAGTTAGATATGCATTTTTGGGGGATAAGGTGGGGAAATACAAATCTAAGCAGTCCCCAAAGGCTAAACTCTAACCATTTGCAAGTTTGAAGAGAAAAAGATTAATGGTAGAAAAGGATGCTAAAAGAGAACATGAGTTAATATTTGCTCCATCCCGTTGCTGTCGAGCATCACTCATGACTAATTCTTGTCTACAACATGTACAGCCTTCTCATTAACACCTTATACATAAGCCTCTTCTGTAATCTGCTTATGGAGAGGATTTTGTGGTGTCAAACCTGAATCTTCCTTGCTACAGATCTAGTTCATTTCAGTTCCTTTCTTTGAAAGAAGACAAAAACAATACTTTTCTCCACAGTAACATTTTAAGTGTGTGAACATCATTACAGGGTCACCCTTCAGGTATTTTTTCTAGTCTCGCAGACACTAAAAACACACAATTCTATCAGCCTTGCAGTCAATGTGAAATCTAATCACTTTCATTTAATGCAATATAAGTAAATTCAGGTGTTACATTGACATCCTATGCCAGGATTTTTTTCTCATTGTTTTACATTCACATTTTCTCTACCAAAAAGACAAGAATAAACAAAGGCCTTAATCTTTTAGTTTGAAGGACCCAAACAAACAAAAGAGGTGACTAACTAACTGGCTATTTAAAAAAAAAAAAAAAAACCAAAAAAAACTTTAGCTGACTTGTTATGTACTGTTGAGATGTTGAAATTAGGAAAACTCTTTAAAAACCTTTTACAACATTACAATGTCTCAAGTGGGCTTCAAATAGTGACTTCCCAGGTCTCTCATGCACAAGCAACAAGCAGTAGCCCTGCTCCCTGCGTTGCAACAGGCAGCATGGTTTTCATGCCCCTTTGACAGTGCAAGCTAGAAATGCCCAGGGCAGCAGCACAAAATTCTGAACTTGCAGTTAAGCAGAGTGTTTGGGCCATGGGAAAAAAATATGCTGCCACTGTGGTATTTAAACTGTCTACTCTGATACCATATGAATTACAAAAACCTCAATTTCAGGCCTTTAAGGATCTATTTTTCAAAACCTGCCTTGTGCCTCAGGGTCCATATATACCAGAACAACAGAGCAAGTAAGTTTGTGGCTTTTAAGCTATTTTGTGTATCTGTTTCAAGCATCATCAATCCCAGGTTCCTGCAGGCTTTTGCCAAGTATTTTCTGCTTTCCTTTAGAAGCAAACATTGAACAACCCAGGCAGGAAGGAACCTCAAAAGGTTATCTGGTCCAACCTTTAAACATTTCCTATTCTTCCTATTACCATTTACCAGTACCTATCTACCATTTTTCAAGTTGTCAAATGCTTATGCAAATCCTAACAACTCCCAAAACAAATTCTGAAGCCTTTGTGTCTAAGAGATATTAACAGGTAGTAGAAGTTTTGTAGTAGCGCAACAATTTACTATGGTGCAAAAAGCAGTGGCAATTCCAGCTTTACTGATTGCTGCAAAATGACTGGCCAAAAAGCTTTCAAGCCTTCCAGCTCCTGGTCCCATTAACCCAGTTGGCAGTCTGCTAGCACAGCACTCAATATGAGAGCAGCTTCTGGCAAGTGCCAGCTCCTTTGCTACAGTACAGTAATTGTGCTTACCAGCTCTCAAATGTACTTGGCTTCATAAACAACTGCTTCACTAAGTGCCTATAATTTCTCAATCTGAGTTTGGGCAGAAATGCACACAAACTGTGTCCTCTCACATGATGAGTTAGAGCCCTACGTCATGTAGAAGAGGGTTTTAGAAAAAGTCTTTTTTGCTGCGCCGTGCCCTGGCCAGGATCATCTTACAACCCAGTGGTCAAGAGGAAGATCCTCTGTTTATCTCCCTAACTCCTATTCCCATCTGAGACAGACATCCTGCAGACAGCTGGTAAGTGTTGATATTGATTTCCTTCATTAGACTGTTCAAATGAAAATCACAAACAAAGGTGACAATGTCTTTACTTGACACCTGAGGAAAAATGGTGTTAGGAGGTATGCATTAATTTAGTGTTTTCTGATCTGATCAGGACTATATCTGAACATATCCTAAATTCAGTTTAAAACCCAAACATATGCCAATAGATGGACAAAAATTTACTTGGATTTAATTGAACTTAGGTAACTGCTCACATAGACCTAGTACTGAGAGAAAATATTTTTATTTTGTTTCTGTTGCAGGGAAGGCCTGATTTAGGCTGAATGGAAACCATGTCTAAACTGAAGCAGGAGAGGAGATCTGTAGAGTAGGAAATCGTATAACATCGAAAGGCCTTGCTACCTGATTTGGCTTTCATCTTTTCACCAGCAAATCCTATCTTCTGGAAAAGTAACACAGAATTCATTTGAATACCACAAAAATTGAGCATATTCTACTTCCTCGGGGTGATCATTCTCATTATTAAGTCCATGTGCTGTGGTGTCATGACCTTGGGACATGGTGTCCCTGCCCAGACTCCTGGGGCTCCCCCAACGCTGGCCGCAGCCCAGCACCCTGTGTCAGCCCCCAGTTCCGCCAGTCCCAGGGTCAGCAACTCCACAGCAGGGCTGGTCCCCAGTTCCCCTCAGTCCCGCCAAGCCAGGTCCAAACCATGCCCACGCCTCAGCCTGTCCCCATCCCCAGGAAGGTGCCTGATGCCCAAGGATGGGACAATCCCAGTGCCTCCAGCTGCCTGCACCTGACTGGGGTGGCAGGACCGGTCCTGGCTGCCACGCCTTGGTTCAACAGACCCCCAAGGGCAGCTCCCATTATCCGAGAGGGCCCTGGCCCTGGCAGATTCAGGAGAGAAGCACTGGGCATTTTTTCTCTAGGGAGATACCCCATGCCAGTTAAAATGCTTCTCTGTCTTCTGTTTGATTAGCTAAACATATGGTACTGTTTATTTTTCTCCTTACATGGTAATTCATCTCAAACTTTTTTTATGCATCTCCTCTGGTTCTGGAAAATCTCTTCAAAGCTATGAATAATTGTGCACAGCCCTGCTTTCCTACAAACTGCGTCTATATCAGAACAGCAATAGTGCTATTTCTCTGTTCATCTTCACAGGTAAGAAGCCAAAGGTCATTTTGGAAATGTCTTCAACCAGAGGCTTATTGTTGCTTGTTAGATAAATGTACTAAAAGCTCACCCTGTGACATTCATGTATGCTTGAGTAATATGGTATGAAAGCAATACTTTTGCTTTTAAAATGTGCATTTGGCTGTGGAGACAATGTCCAGAACTCAATTTTCAAGTCCCTTTTACTCTGATGATGCCTTTACTATTTTAATGGTGGTGGCCTGAGGCTTCTAGACCTGGCAAACATGAACGGCTTTTCATCTTCATAAAAATAAGTTAAAATCGTTCACTGAGTTTTCCATTGTTTATCAGCCCTAGTAAATATTTGTGGGTGTCCTTATTCATTAGCCATTTCAGATTTGCAAAGGATTGTTTCCAGAATAAAAGAGAGGAAAAAAAGTGGGGGGAAATATTTGGAATGCCGGTAGTAGCAGCAACCAGCGTAGAGAATGTCAAGGCAACTGTAACCTTCTCTGTGGTGGGTCTGTTGAGTCTTCCTGTTCCATTCACATTGTCTTTTCTGTATCCTGGACAGCACTGCCAACTAAAACAAAGCGTTTACCTTGCAGCTCTACTTGCAAACAGGGTTGAATGAGGTTTACTGCTGTAACAGTTTAAAGTAGCCAGGAAAGAGGCATCCAATCCCAACTGTAGCAGGTATTGTAAAGAAAGACTCAGAGCCATTTTTTCTTGGTCATGACCTTCCCATCATGTAAAGAAGAGCTGAGCTGTTTCAAGAACGTGCTTTTACTCTGTATGGAGTTTCCTGAGTATCCCATCCATGGTCTTCCAATCTCTGATATAAATTTGAAAGCACTGACATTGTCTTTACTGAAAAAGTATCCAAAGAATCCCTCAAGTCTATGCTCATTTCTAGGGCCTTTTAAATACAACTGTGATGTTGTATCTAGAGACTGAAAATGTATTACACAGAATTTTGATGTTCATTTTGGGTCAAAACCCATAATGAACCTGAATATTGTCTTTTGGGAAGTGTCATCTTAATGTATTGTCTTTGGTATTTCATTTGATTTCATCTTTTCTGGCTAGATTAGGTGTCTCAAAGCGTAAGTTGTATACTTCATACAGGGCCCATCCCTCATGCTGCAGCCCATCATGTCAGCCAGAAAAGACCAAGGTAGTTGAACCACCTATCTGGCAACAACTCCAAATATAATCTTGTAGGACTTTTTTTTTTTTTTTTTTTAATCAGAAAGCTCATTTTTCCATTAAAACCAGATGCTCTTCCTTCCTCTGCTCCAGGTCACCTTTTTTATTTTGTCCCAATTAATTAAAACAGAATATTTTCAGATAGCTCCCATATATCGCAAAAACCATTATACTTATTCTTTTCTGGCAAACACAGCTAAATTGTGGTAAATTTTTCTCATTGCCTTTTGTCTGTGATAGCTTATGTGCTGTTTCTCTTAATTTCATATTTATTTTTTTTTTAAGTTCTGCATTCTTACTTAGAAGATGGTACCAATGCGGGATCTCACAGGAATTTATTAAGCTGAGTTCATTATTCCAGTTATCTTACATCTTGGGTAGTTAAATTACTAATGTTAAAAATTCTTTTAAATCATTTTGGTAAAAATTAAACCCACTTATGAAAAGAAAACTGCTAAACCAAAACAAAACAGAGTGAGCTAGAAAGGCATTTCAAGAGACAAGAATAGAAATTATTGTTACTTTTTCCCTTTTATTCTTCTGTCACTTAACGAAATCCACAAGTTGTGCTGTCCAGCACTGTTCCACACCATAAGTATTAACACATCACTGCTGTCAACTGCTTTGTTGTTCAAATGGTTCATGTTTATGCTACAGATTGAAAGATCCTATATTCTTCCTTCTAATATTGTTCAAGTTGGATTCAGTATTTTTTCCAAGGTGGATGGGCTCTTTTCAGCTTGTTTTTTTACTAAATAAAAATAAACATCAGGATATCTATTTGAGAAAAAAAAAGTACTCAAATAATATTGCAAGCGTCAACCCTAGTGCAATTAGAATTAATTACTGTCGTATCTTGACTGAGACCAAAACACATCCTTCTGTGCATACAAGCACAGTTACATGACAGCACACATGCTCCTCCTTGGAAACCCAGTATAATCCACTGCACAAACAGTGAAGAGAACTTACTAAAAAATATATATGTAAACTATATTTTATATATAATGTCTAAATATTTAAATTTTAAAACATGGTTATGGTACTCAGGAGAATTGGGTTCTCTTTCTGTCACACCCACAAAAGTCCTGTTCAGCACGGCTATAATAATATAATCATTTGAGGATGTCAGAGTAAAAGGTCACATACCAACCTCAGCCACAGCATTTCCTGATTTTTGTGATCTGCACATGATACCAATGCTTAGCATTTTTGTATGATTTTGGGGAAGGTGGGTAGGAGGAAGGAACTTTGGGAGACAGAATTTTGGCAATAGGTGTGCAAATTCAAATTCAGGAAAGTAGAAAGGAGAAACCCTGAGTCCCACTGCAGGTCAGAATGGAAATAAAACACATGCATCTTAGTCATCCTGCCCCTTTTCTATTTATGAAACAAATCTAAGTTTCACCTCTAGTTGCATACTTTGTCTACTTGGGAATATAAATTATTGTCACAGCTTACATTGGCTTAATATATTTTGGTTGTTCATGATGAAAAGAGTCCTTTTATAGAAGGCTAGGTAATATTACTTTTGTTTATTATATTCATCTCCAACCTGTTTCCCAAGATGATAATATTTGCAATAGAACAGTTGTCATTCTGAGTTTTTCATTACTTCCCTTGAGATAGCTGTCAATGCAAACCGCCAAAATCATGTATCAGAAAGTGCATTGCTGTTCACCAAGAGATCCCAAGTTACCAGCATGTGGTTCTCATTTGGAAAGAGTGAGAAGGAGCAGTGTTCTCATAACAGCTCCCAACAAAAAGCATTTACTTGAAACAGAAGGGTAGAGTGAGGGGTGATGTCCTCAGGAATAAGTTTCACATTTTTAAGCCAAAAGTGGTACAAAACGCGCATTCATTTACCGGTCTCACTACCTGCCAAGATACAGAGAAAGGTCACCTATATTAGCCTGATTAACTGACGAGGCACAACGGAAAGTGGGAGCATGTGCATCAGTGCATCACGGTGTCGGATTCAAAGCATATCCTGATTGAAATTTAAGTTTATTTAAAAATTGATGAAACATTATATAAGTTAAATGTTTTCCCGTCTGCTGCCACATGTAGCAACATTCAAACTATACTCATCTACTTGCCTTACCTACAGCCATGAAACCTCTTACAACCTTCCTTGTTGTCTAACCACAATGAAAATATCATCATAATTTTTTCCATTCTGATATGTTTGACTGTTTCTATTTGACTGCACTGGTAATACATAAAACAATAGTCATAATTCTGAAACCTACTCAACAGTCCTGCTTAGTATAAATGTAAATTATATCCAATATCACCCTGCTATAGTGTATCAAACAAACTATTATGTAATCATTTTCTAGAATAAAAAATATCCCAAGTCTGAGTCAAGCAGAATGTATTAGCTAGCTTCAGCCTCTGAGAAGATTCAGGTCACAGACCTAACTTACCTTTTGTTTCCTCCTAAGCTATAGAACTAAGAAAGCAGAAATGGTATGACAAAGCAAGAAGGAAGAGTTTATATTGTAGGTAGATTACACTTAACAGGGGGAAAAAAAAGAGAGAAACCAGTGGCTACAAAATCTTTTTAGGAAGTTTGGCTAAATAAGAGAAAGTGCAGATCGCGGCAGAAATCATGGGAATTAGGTCTAGAACATGCTACTGTCTTGAGATTATGGCACCGAAATATTTGAAAAGGAGTCTCTTGCTAGACATGATACTATGATTTTCTGATAGCCAAAGACAGAATTAGAGAAATATTTGTGGAGTGAAAGAAAGAATGTATAATATTTGGCAAACAGTGGAGAACCTTTTGAAAAAAAACAGGCTGTCCTGAGAAAAATAGAAGCAAACCGTATTGAAAGAGACAATTTCCCTGCTTTAAAAAAATTGGAAATGTAAAAAGAAGTATAACTTCAGTAAGGAAAATTTGTGTTCCTGAGTAGATGTCTTCTTCTGCACTGAAATGAAGGTCAGCTTTAAAGAATTATTTCATAAAATCAAAATATGCCTTGAAGGGGAATATATCTTTCTTTTTCCACTTCTCAGTGAAAATTCCCCTATTCAGCCCAAGTAAGGATAAGAGAGTTTGAACAATTTCATTTTTTTCCTGTGTATGAAAATTGTTCTCCATGCCACTTTTTTATTTTATTTGGCTACTTTTTAATTGTTTGAATATTCTGAAAAGGGAAGGTTTTCAGCTTGCACGGAGATTAGAGTTTAAAGTGATCATGTTTTTATTTTTGTTATCAATATTGTTCATTACTCAACTGATTGATCCCTTTTGGCACTAGTACAGACTATTTCCCAGGATCATATCTTGAGATGAAGGGTGAGAGAAAATCGTATATGCTCTATGACAGCTGGCAGGAAACCTATTTTTCGCATTTGGGGTTCCTAAAAGAGGGGACAAAAATAGTTCCCAAAAGCTTTCCTGAACTTGCTGAGGCAGGGTGCAGATTCAGGGACAGCCCATACAATTGAGATTGTCTAGTTAAGCACCCAGAGTCAAACCTTCAAACATGATGTTTTGAGAGGTTTATGGGGAGTTAGGTACAGGCAAGGGAAATAAGGCAGGTGGTGCAAATTAAAGCAGATCGGTAGCTACTTTGTCTATTATGTGTTTGAATTAGCTAAGACAAAATTCTAAATATCAAAGAACAGCTGTGCAAAAGAAAATGAATAATTTTAAATACGAGAAAGTCCAGAATTTCACCCTTTGGATGGATTCAGTTCATTATTTCTTTTTCATCCAGTGCATTTTGTTGTCCAGGAATGCTGTAAGTTACAACAGACATGGTAGGTAAGCATGGTTTTATTACTGATTTTTCTCTCAGGGTCTCGATGCAATGTACAGTCCCATCTTTATTATGTTTCTGACACTGTGTGAGACAGAATAAATGCAGTTGTCCTGATGGTATACAAGGATGGGCACAGAAGGTGACTTCAGACTAGCAAGCAAGTATTCAGAGGAGAAAGACTGGGCAGAAGGAGAAGTTCATATAACTGATTACAATAATGATAAAAAGCCAACCCTCCACAGAGGTCGTAGGGGGAGGTAAAATAGGATGGGGTGGGAGTGGCAGCAGGGATTTCTGGCAGTTGTGGAAAGCAGAGGACAATGCTGGCTCATGGCAAGATGCCTGTTTTCCTCCTACCAGTTTTGAATGACTTCCAGGGAAGAGTACACTGAAGAATATCTCTCCCTTGAATGCCTGTGTTGCTGTACACGAAATATAAGCAGGAGGGTTTGCTATATCTTCAAAATGTGAAGCAAAATGAGTAAAAAGGTTTCAATGTTATCTTTCTCCTAGTAAAGGGAATTTTGTCCAATAGTTATCATGAGAATTGCCTAGTAATATTTTTTTAGGTTTCTAGCAGAAGGAAAAAATACTAAATGAGGTCACAAGAACTCTAAAAGTAAAGGTTGTTTTGGTTTGATAGGGTTGATTTTTTAAAATTATTATTATATTATTTACTTGCCTAATAAAATGTTTGAGGGTTTTTCCCCATCTTTTGCTTTAGTTTTTCCTTCAGCATGATTCCTTCTTTCTTGTGTTCCAATAGTTAAAACAGCAGAAAGGAAAATAATTCTTTCCAGTCAGAAAGGCTTTTTACATCACCTTCACCTTCACTTCCAAAGAACTTCAGATTAGAAAATAATGGTTCATTTTATTATTTGTAACATTTCAAGCTGAGAAAAAACAACTCCCTGAGAAAGCAATGCTGTGACTAGAACAAGAGGAGACAGTTTGTCTGCTTCTTCCTAACATGAAGAAAGCCCTTACAGGCTACTGCTGTTGTTGTACCATTGCCTTGCAAGGGACGCCAGAAAAGTGACTGCAGCCTTTTCCCTCTCCCACACTCCTGCCACCCATGCTGCAGATTTAAGTTAGGCATCTTCAAAGAGAAAAGGTTCAGACAGAGGGACCATAAATCCAACTGAAGTTTTTCTCATGGTGGTAGGTTGTTAACTTACTGGCATGCCACTGGGTTTGGCTTTGTTTAACAGCCTGGCATTCTACAAAAAACTAAATCAGGCCTTTAATTTAGATGCTAACTTCATTCCTTCAAGTTTCAATATTTTCATCCAAGGCATTTAGAATGTACCCATTATTTTTGCAGATCACATCATCAGATAGTATTAATAACAATAATACCTAATTGGCTTTTATTTTGGCTAGAGCATATTTCTCTAGTCCTAATTATTATAATAAAAAATAATATGTGTTGATTGTTACACAAGAAAAGAATTAAAGAACCTTGTTACTACACTGGAATTTTGTTCCTGCTTAGGTATGAAATTACTTATTCTGACACAAGTTTGTGGAGCTGGAGTTCAATGTTGTCTCAATTAAACTAAGCCTGCCATAACTTCAGCAGAGCAGTGCTTGCATGCGACAGGCTTCTCCCGTTTGAAAGCAAACACGGAGCAGTATTTCCCTCATACCCAAAGTCTGTACTCGGCTCCACACAGATTTGGTTTCTGTGTATCAAACCTGAGTCTGACTGTAGCGAAAATAGTCAGATTTTTTATTAGATCTGAACCATAGGTCCCAGATTAGGCTGGATTTCTGTTTCTCTTAGAAGTATATTGTATCCCCATAAGAACATCAGAATTCTTGGCAGGTTAGTGAAAAAAGCCCCAACACACTGTGCATGAACACCTATCTAAATGTGTCCTGGGAGAGGATCTTTTAGTTAAGAGGAAACGCACAACAGGAAAAGATTAAAATCAGTATAATACCAACACAGCTGGCATAATTTCTTCGAGAAAATACCCCTCATGGCACAAATGCAAACAGGCTCCTGAGCAGTTAATCAATTGTATTTCCAAAATTTAACTTTAGAAGATTCCAAACAGAACAGCAACAGAAAAATTAGGGCAACAGTTCTACACAAGGTATGGAAAGAAAATATGAAGATACTGGAAAGAATCCTATTGTTCAACAACAGTCTGTCCCATCAGAAGAAAGCTAACATGAAATTTCTTGAAGCTTGTTTTGTCTGGGAAAGAATAATTGTACTCCATAGTCTGACTATGCTTTCAAATTAATTTTCATGTGTTTACTGCTCCCTAAGCAAATCTATTTACAGGAATTAAGAAAACCACATACAAAATTTATAAATTAGAATTTGTCCAAGAATAAAGGAGGTGTTCTCTAGCAGCACTTAATTATTGAAATGTAATAAACGCAGGCAGGTGGGCAGGAAGTCAAAGTGGACAAAATAAAGCCAGGCTTCCATTTCATGGTTTTGGGCAAATTCCATGACTACTTATTCTTTGCTTCTGTGCAGAATGTAGCTGTGATTTTCACTGAATTCTGCTGAGGTGCTGCAGAATTTAATTTGTGTCAAAATGCATTCAGAGACTTGCTGATGGTACTGCAGAATGGCACACATTAAACTTGGTTTGGCAGTGCACATAAATACATACTCTCAGCTAATGTTTTCTCAACTGCCTTAAGACTGAACAAAAGTTGGGAGTGAGGTAGACCTGCTTCTTGGCAGATTCCAGTTAAATTGTGGTTTTGTCATGTCTGAATGTGGTCAGGTATGCAGAGACCTTTGTCACACTTGGCTGATTATATCACAGAATCATAGAATCACAGAATATGCTGAGTTGGAAGGGACCCACAAGGATAACTGAGTCCAATTCCTGGCCCTGAACAACACCATCCCCAAGAGTCACACCATGTGCCAGAGAGCGCTGTCCAAGCTGTCCAAGTATTGTTCTTGAATTCTGCCAGGCTGGTGCTGTGACCACTTCCCTGGGGAGCTGTTCCAGCGCCTGACCACTGCCTGCGTGTGAAGAAACATTTCCTGATATGCAACATAAATGTCCCCTGACACAGCTTCAGGCCATTCCTTTGGGTCCTTTGCTCTCCACAGAGATCAGTGTCTGCCCCTCCTCTTCCCATCATGAGGAAGTTGTAGACAGTGATGAAGTCTCCCCTCAGCCTCCTTCAGACTGAACAGACAAAGTGACTTCAGCTGCTCCCCATGTGGCTTCCCCTCAAGGCCCTTCACCATCTTTGCTGCTCTCCTTTGGACACTCTCTTATAGTTTAATGTCTTTCTTGTATCCTGGCACCCAAAACTGCCCCTAGCACTCAAGGTGAGGCTGCCCCAGTGCAGAGCAGAGCAGAGCAGAGCAGAGCAGAGCAGAGCAGAGCAGAGCAGAGCAGAGCAGGACAATCCCCTCCCTTGCCTGGCTGGCGATGCTGTGCCTGATGCCCCCCAGGACAGGGTTTTCCTTCCTGGCTGCCAGGGCACTGCTGGCTCATGCTCAACTTGCTATTGACCAGGACCCCCAGGATCCTTTCTATAGTGCTGCTCTCCAGCATCTCATTCCCCAGTCCAGCTGTACATCCAGGGTCACCCCATTCCAGGTGCAGAATCTGGCATTTTCCATTCTCAAACTTCACTAGTGATTGCCCAGCCCTCTGATTTGTCAAGGTCTCTCTGCAGGGCCTCTGCTCCTTTGAGGGAGTCAACAGCTCCAAAATCATTAGAACTGCACCTTGCCTGTAATGCACACTCACCCTTTCCGTATTATGAGATGCTGAGCCATGCCATCAAATTTTGTTTGAGGTCTGGCCAGACCCACCTAACACAGATAAACAGGTCTTGCTATGAACTAAAATCTCATTCTCCTTTTCCTCTGGGTCATGCTTGTTGCCTTTCTCCTAATCTTAAACCTGGCAGCTTTGAGAGATAAGATTTTCTTAGTGTTCACTGGTGGAATGAAGCTTGGAAATGGAAAGGAGAGTCAAAAGGATGATTTATTTGTACCAAGAAAACCATCATTTTGCAGCTCAAGCACTAAAGTGGGTTTGTTCCAAAGTGTTATAAAACACTCAGCGTTGGAACTCAAATTGACACTTCTTGGTCTAGGTGGTAAATCTCATGCCTCAAATTGAATTGAAATTCCTAATTCTGTCTTGCCTCCTTTCCTTATCAAGGAACTATTTTCTCAGGTAGGCCTTACTGAAGGGACAAGTATAGAGGGCAGACTTTGTCATTTAAAGGAAATGACTAATTGCTATGGAGAGGCTTCACTGGAACAAGCATGTCGCTTGAATGGATACTAGGAATAGGATCTATCCTTAGCAGTCATAGAGGGTTGAGATTTCTTTTTAACAAATTGAATTAGATACAGAAAAGTGATCAGACATTCCAATTAGGCCTAAGGTAAGGCTTAGCTGGATAGCTGAGTTCTGCTGTCTTCCAGAGAGTAGAAGAAAATGGATCATTTAAAGTGAAAATTTTCAAGTCACTAGCTCAAGTACTTTTAACCAAAATTCTAGCAGCAGGGGGTGACTGTTTCTTAGAACACAGATGAGCAGATTCCCTTCACTCTGGTTTGACAAACTTCTTGTAAGCTACTAGGAAAGGTAACTGTGGCAGTGATCTCCTGGAAATCACTGTTATAGTCTAAATGTTCCTTGGTTTTTCAGGTCTGTGGGATGGTAGGAAAGCAGTGATTTCCACTAGCTTAACAAGATGTAAGAAGAGATTATTATCTAGAAATGTTTACAGATTAATATACCAGATGTAAACATGGAAGCTGCTTGTGAGGTGCTATACCTGAAGCACAAAAATACTACATACAGCCAACAAATACTACAAAAGCCAAAAATACTACATACAGCTATGAGTTCATTTCATAATCAACACAAGCAGGATTAGAAAGTAGATCTCACTCCCACTGAAACCAGTGATCATTTTCTCTACTGAGCCAGAAGAATAGTACAAGATCAAGGCACAAGCTGAAACTCAGTTCTCTACTGGGACAGGTGGAAGTTGTGTTTAAGTCCTCATTAAACCCTTATGGATTCTCATGGGATCAAAGGCATTCATTTACCACCTGTCAGTCCTGAAATCCTTAAGCCTCAGACAGACAATCATTCTGACTCTCCTGGGTGTAACACAGCATAAATTTGTAGATGTGAACAAGGCTTGGCTCCATGAAAGCTAGGAAAGTTACGCATTTTGTGCTTCTGATGTAATTATTCACAGTATTCTTCACAGCTTCACAATGAAGTCCTGTGCTGTGGCTCCACTGCTGCCATGGGAAAAGAATTGGATATTCTATCAAGGGGCTGTATACAAGGCTGTTGCTCCAGCACATGCTTCAGAACATAGCTGTTGCTAGGTATACAGAAAGTGCACACCTTAGACACAATCATGTCTGGAGCTTTAACACTGAAGAAACCATACTAGTGATGGTTTCTATATTTTCAGAGTAGAAAAAAAAAACATGAACGCTCCCAAATAACTGTAATGAATTTGCAGATGGTGTATCGAACAAAACCCTGTTCTGTTTGATTTCCTTTTTTTTTTTTTTTTTTTTTTTGTTAGTTGAAAATTATCTTTCAACTAAATTGTGTAATTGTATGTTAGTATTAGTTAGGAAAAATATGTAGACACTTCACTAGTATATGATTTCTCCTTGCCAAAGAACAAAAATAAAGTTTTTCTTTAGAACAACGTATCCTTCTGGCAGAGTTTCTAAGTAATCATTACAAGCATGTCTGCAATACTGATGTTTTAAAATAATAAGATCCCAAGCAGTTTGAATACAGACTGAATTTTGACAAACTGCTGTGCTGCTGTCCCCTTACAGCACTAACAATAAGCTTGGATATAATGCACAAGCCAGTTCTCATTTATTACCCGTTTGAGATATTGTGTTCAATATTAATATATGAAACAATAATCTAAACCACAACAGACTTCTGGTTTCATTTTACACAATGAAAATAATTTTTGAGCTAGTGATAGTATATTTTATAGACACTGGCACAGCAGCAGGGGGACAGATGGTTCATCTGGAGGAAAGTTTCAAAAGATGCTATTATAAGCATTCTCTCGCTAGCTCAGCTTTGTAATTTTGCTTTAAAATCAATCAGTGAATGTGAGTTATGCTTTGGGACAAAGATTTCATATTTATGGTGCTAGGCACCATGAGAGGAGATCTGATTTTCTAGAGAGTACTCAATCATGCGTCCTGTAGAATGGTTAGAGCATCAGGGCATGTTTTTGATAGTTGTTTTAAAGTATCTAAGTAGGAAAGTTTTTGTTCCTATGAATTGTTAATTCCTGTGAATTGTTATTCAGGACTCCTAAGCAAGTGTGATGTGTTTATGTGTATTCCTAATAAATTTTGAACTCCTCAGACAATTTCAGAACAATGAGTGAGGATCTTCAAGATATTGTTTCCACATGTCTCTTGTATCTTATTAGATACCAGTAAATTCAGTCATACATGCCAAACCATCAGAAATCAATCCCTATGCATTGCATAGAATTTTTTTTTTAATAAGACTCCTTCCAGTACTTAGTTCTATGTCTATGTATATAATTAGCTTCATGAAATTTGTTTAAACTTCTCCATCGAATGTCAGGACCTCTTTACATTCCTGGGAAATGCCTAAACAAGTTAATGTAAGATGTGGGGTGAGATTCCCTGCTAGACACACATGGGTGAGTCCAGATTCAGGCCCTCAACTGAATCCGCAAGCCCTTTCCAAGAGTGTCTCACTTCGAAAGCACTTCAATAAATTTCTGTTCAGTTTGCTGAGTTGGAGTGATGGGTGACTCTCAGCAGGATCAAGGGGAAGTTTGCCTGCTTTAGGACAGGGAGTAGGGGAAAAAGCGAAGTTTCTTTGGCCTACTCAGTCTCTGTGAGACAGTGGGTCCCAGGTCAGTCTCTCAAAGCTTTCATCCCAACACAGTTACATCTCATTGCATGAAGGCAGATAGAATGAGAAGAAAGCACAAGATTCACAATATCAGTCAAAACAAGAATGGCTGCTATGATTTTCTCCCCCATTTTTAGCTGTCAATGAACAAGAAGAAAAAAGTGCCCTTGGGCTTTGGTAACAACCAAGTGGCACAATGTTGTGCAAACTTTCAATTTTTAATTTACTTTAAAGAGAGCATAGAACAAACTCGAAATCTAAAGTAGCATGCCTGAAACTAAATGTTGGAGCCAGTATTTCCTCAAAAAAAGAACAAAAAAAAAAAGTAAGTTTTACAGATCCAAGTCCTACAAGCTAATCTTACCTCTAATTAAACGTTAAATTGAACAATCCCTTTAAATGAGTGCCATTAAAGGTATTTTAACTTTCTTCCTTTGTATTGCACATCTATTTTGAAATTCACAAGCTGTGAAAGCCAAGAAGCACCACATAATCCATACTCTGACTTCCTGTCATAGGGATCAATCTAAGTAGATCCTTGCTCAGTCACTACTGCTCCAGACTCAGAATTCTGTCTGAGTCAGGGAATATCTTCAGGGATACAGCAACTATGATTTAAGAAATTAAATTCTGTCCCCACAGAAGCACATAGAAAGTCTTCCACGCCTCCTGCCTATACAATTACCACCTAAACATTTGGTTATGATAAACTTTCAGTAAATATGAAGAAGGAAATCTCAATTTCATTACATGTGACCAGAGATAGAGTCAAAAGGACTTGAATTGAAGCAATGAGCAACACTGCTACAGATACCAAAACAAAAACCTGTACTATCAGTTAATTTGCAAACTGGGAGAAATGAGTTTCCAATAGACCTCATGGCAGAACTGATTTTTTTTTTCCAAAGTGCTAGAACAAGTATTAGCAGATGAAAATGAGTGGTACTGGATTCATGTATAGTATTATCAATACTATCAATATTCTTTCTACAGTGGTAATCTCAAACTGTGAACTTTATTTGCTGATGGTCTGTGGACTGTTTCTAAGAAATCCACAAAACATTGTGAAGAAATATCTAGTGACAGCACCTTGCATCAACTCAAGAATAGAAAACAACTTATTTGAAAAAAGATAGATTTGCAAACTGAAAAAGGTTAGGAACTACTGTTATAAGAGTCTGCTATACTGTTCCTTGCATTAACAGACTGATAGGACAGTTGACCCCTGAAAGAGCACACAAGCTGAGAAAAATAGAAGAAAAATTAATGTAGATCTAAAGATCCACATGTAATCTAAAATAGCTTTTCAAAAATACTCATATGAAAGGATAATGAAAAAAATAGCATTTGTTCTAAGAATGTAACAACAAAATTTGACTTCATTCATAATTTCTTTAATGAAGGTTACTTCCTGAATTCCTATTTGACTACCAATCTGGTGAACATATGGAATTGCTAAAAGGTCACAAGTGTTGAACATTCTTTGACACCTGCTGACACAAAGATTTTAGATTCAAATCTAGTGAATGCCTTGCGTAGTGTTGAGAGTATTGGAGTTAACTATACTTTATCCTATGCTTGGTGACCCTAGTGGCCATGGTAGGTGGGAGTTTCCACATGTTTTGGAAATATAGATTATAGCCTTATAGTGGGAGGAAAATGGATTAGCACTGAGGGTGGCAGTACATTTCCCAAAGCAATGGAATGACAGGTGTATCTTCTAAATCTGCAAAGAAAATGCATTTTCACTGCAATGTCACTGCTTCACCTCTCTTTTTACATGTTGACTACATTCACAATTCTGTTTGAAATAATTTCTAGTGTTTCACACCAGTTCACAACCTGGAAAGTTACCGAGAATTTGCAGCTGTACATCTCATGATTCAGTTGTCACCAGACCACAAAACAAAAATATAATCAAACATGAATCTTCCATGTGATGCATGTGCTTGTCAGGCAGGCAAATAAAACTTGCTTCAAATGAGCTGAGACTTTAGTTAATAATCCATATTTCTTTTCCACCGTTATTTTTTTTCTGTTTTCTGCTGGCCAACAAGATTTGTTAAACCTCACCAGAACTTTTGCACAGAACTATTCAATACAAACTTCACCATCACTCTATGCTGTCAAAAAAGCTTTACATTAAGTAAAGTCTCTCTACTTTTCCTGAGAATTTATCTAGATTTCTGTTTTCAGAGTAACCAATTAAATTAAAGGTGGAAACCTTTCTAAAACAACTCATATTAAGTTTTTTCCTCTTCAGAATCAGTGCCCAAGGCTTTCTAGAACATGTGCAACCCAGTCTGTGATGCAAACTGCAGATTTGCCATGCTCCGGGAAACAGATGTGTGTATAGCCTGCACTGCCAGTCTTGTTCTGTTACTGGAAACAGGTTCTCAGAAGACTTGTACAAGGATGGTGAAACTCAACTAGGATAAAAACACGGCATATAACTCCTGTCCATTCAGCAGGACAGATTTTATTCACTATTAGAAATGGCCCACATAAACCTAATTTCCTGATTGACTGCTAAATTTTAGATTAATTCAACTTTCTTAGATCTCTCACTGTAATTTGCTGACTTTTCAGAAACATGGATCAATTCTTTTTTCATCCTGATTGTGGCCTAAACCATTACATCAGTACAGATGTCTGTATTACACATTTGCTACACATTGCTTTTATCCTAGCTTTACCCAAGAGAAAAAATAAAATTCAACTTTAAAAAATGTATCTGGTCTATAAAACCAGCATTGCCTTGTTCTTGAAACCTCTATCTTGGATTCACATACTCCACTCAGAAAGTCAGCCAATAAACACAGATATGTTCTTTTGCATCTGGGGCTAACTATGTCCTTGTCTGAGGTTGTAGTGTAAATTAAATTCAAACTAATTGTTGCCCTAACTTACTGCTGGCAAACAATCATTTCTCCTCCCTGCTCACAGAAGACAGTCTTTGAGCACTTCTGCAACCCAGAGGAGGTCCCATCTCTTTCATCTGTTTATTCATGCCTATACTTATTAAGCCTGATGCAAAGGCTGCTCTGAGCCAGGCACTGTTTGCAGGGATGGCTCATGCTGGGGCTTGTCTGGAGCCTCACTCTTTGCCTGAGCCCACAAAGCCATGATCTGAAGCCATGGTGCTGGAGCCCTGCTTTGAAATGGACCCAAGCACCACATTTATAGCTGGCAACTAACCAGATGTGCATCCAGCCCATCCAGCAGCACCCTCCGGACAGGTTTTTAAGGCAAAGAGCATGAGAAACTCCAGAATGAACAGAGTAACACCCTCACCACACAGCAGCCTGAGGTGGAAGGGGAAATGGCAGCAGCACTTTGCAAGCAGGTGAGCTCAGAGCCTGCACTCACTTCAAGGGCAGCCCCTGGTTCCAGGGAACTGTGCAGACTTTTATTCCAGAGCACCTGAACTCCTACCTGTGAGAGCACTGTGTGTTGACTCTCACAGGAATGAGATGTGATAAAGTGATGCTTCCACTCCCCTCTCAAATCTGGCTGACTCTTTAAATCCACACTGTTCTCATTAGAGTCCCAGGCTCTGGTCTTGAACACTGCTTTAATGTTCCCAGGGAGCCAGAGCACAGCTGGTCTGCACAGTGTTTTAAGGAAAGGTGGGGAACTTTATATGGGAAAAGAAATCTGCCTGCATGTTAGATTGTCTGAATAAACATAAGTTCTGCTGTTAACCACAACACTGAGTGTTTACTGGAGGCAATTCACAAAGGATATTAGACAGGGGGTATTTTATTTGTATGTAGAAACATCTGTAGCAAATGTATCCTGCTTCACAATTAGGTGATATTCTTCAAAAACTGAGTTGAAAATTCTCTAAAAGGCAAGTTTACAAATAGTTAAAAAAGGCATTTTACAAGTTTCCACATGTAGTTTTGCCTTTACACTTCCACCTTAATCATTTGTATTCCACTCCTCGCTATCTTTGAAAAAAAGGCTGTTAGCCACATGGTTTTGTGATAGACTAAAAACACAGGGGGTTTAGGACAAAAATAGTCAACTCCCTTATATTTATGGCAGACACTCGAACAATGGGAAACTCCTCTGTGAAATCCTGCAGCATGATGAAACAATGTAGTAGATCAACCTGAGCTGAATTTTGCTTATGGAATGTGTGTAAAAGATGATAAACATTAATAAACTTTAAATACAATTAATTCCCTTACAGAATTTAATTTTAATTTTCCTAAAATTTATTATTTTCTTTATTTTCATTGTTTATTATTTAAAAGTAGTGATTAATAGAATTATTATGAAAGATAAAGATAATCTAAATGCATGAAGAACAAAACATGAAAATACCATTGGTATATTGTCATAATATACCGATGCTGCCTGATCTGTCCCATTAGTTCTCTCAAACGTGTTTTCTATTGTCCAGGAGAAGACTGGCAATGCTGTTTAACAGCAAGAGCAATTGGTACACATGTGGTGTTTCATGACGTGAAAGATTGTTTCAAGCCCCCAAGAAAAGAAAAAAACATTATAAACAATAAAACATGCACTAAGAGTTCCAATTGACCAAAGCAGCAGCAGTACCATTACTGACTAAGTAATTTTCCAGATGACTATTCAAGGTTAATGAAGTCAAACTCCTTGTCATCAGTTCATGGAAATAGCTGGTACCTTGAAAATAGTTTTAATCTGAACCTGTGATATTTTCTGTGGGATCCAAAGTTTTCTTGAGCATCTTTCTTGCAGTCTGTTTCTCTGAGTTTTTCTCTCTCACACAGAGATACTAACTTTAAGGACTTTGAGAAGGATTTAAATAATTAGCTTTTAGCCACCCCAAGAGTGAACATAAAGGAAACCACAAAAGAAAAAAGACTATGAGAATCCAGGACTCTTGTAATCCTTTGTAATCTATGTGTTGATTAAAGAATATGCTAAACTGTAGGGTATCAGCAAAGCCTGTAGAGGATATGCTGGTAAAATGAATGAAAGAAAAAATGAAAAAAAAAAAGTATCTAATTACATTTTGCTTGCATCTTTACTGAATAACAAATACAAAAGGAAATTTATCTTTGTTGTGGTTCAGATTTCCTCATCCTGCCCAAGTCTGCTCTTAGTTTATGCTGGTTTCTTCTTTCAAATTTTCATTAAATGTTGCTCAGACTTCCTGGATCTAAAAGAAGCCTTGCGATTGGCTATGAAAACAAATGTATTTTGGAATAAAGCACTGGAATCACTGGGATACCAAGGACCAAATTCAGACCTTATGCATGGACAGGGAAGCATCCAAAGGCAGGGTGGACGTCTTGTACCAGCCAGAAAGTGATGTGGTGTGAGAGAGATGCTGCACCCAGGAAAATGAAATTTGCTGTCTCTTTTTCACCTGTGTCCCTTCTCATCTTTTTCTCCCCTGAGCCTCTCAGACCTTTCCTCCTCATGGGAGCCTAATTAGCCACTCTTTCTTTCTATCTTTCTCATTTCTATCCTTGCTTTGTTTCCATTCCTCCCCTTTAAACTCTCCTCCCATTTCTACCTGCTGTCTCTCCTTCCTTACTTGTTTCTTTGTCTTCTCTTCCTTCACTCCCACACGTGGCTTTAGCACAGACTTCTGGCCACCTTCCTCAGTTCCTCAGGGTTGTCTCCATGATCCTACTCTCATTTTCTCTTCTCTTTCTTCTTCTGCTGAATTTTTTCTTCTCTCTCCTTTTTATTAGCCTTTTTTAAACTTCATGTTCTTTTTTTCCTTACCACTTCAGCACCTCTTCCTTTGCATATTTTGTGCTGCAAAATATTTTTTGAAACCTCCATAAGGCAGCAATGATACAATTCAGGTTCCTGGGACAACAGCAAAAGACAGCTAGAAAAAAGCTTCCTTCCTCAATGCTGAGCATTCAGTACAAGAACTATGCTCCAGACTGAAAAGCACATATCCTATCTGCAAAGCACTAAAGAACTGATGTGTGCAGACACTGCTCCATCATATGGTGCTGGGCAGAAAGAGGAATTGGTAGGTGGGAGTTAACTGAGCACATGCATCTCTTGAGAAGCCACAGTATTTCTTAAACGCTCTTTAGTTGAGACTCACATGGACTCCCACTCAGTTGAAGCATGATGTTGTGTCACTCTAAGCATGGATTTGATGGATTAAGAAGCAGGAAGTTAGGGTTTGTCACTGAGGATACAGGGCAGGAGTTATCAGTTGGGTAAAAAATCAGCAAGGTAAAAAATCTGAGCTATGAAGTAATATCCTGTAATTTGCAGTATCTGTCACAATTTCTTTGTTCTGGGTCTTGGTCCCACTGGTTTTGCAGTCTGGGGGGTCTCAGAAGACTGTGCCCAAGCTGTGGATTTAGGAAGTTACACACCAATGCTCCTTTGGTAGCGGTCAAAGTGGATTTTGGATCACATCAGCTTTTGAGTGAAATGACTGGTACAAGTAGAGATATGCTAGAATATTTTGGGTTTTGAGCGTGTTTGCAATCACTCCCCATGGAAGGCTTGTTTTGCAAGCTGGAACAGTGCCCTTTGTATTTCTGCATATAATTCACACTGTCTAAACTGTTCTGCATAGATACAAACTAATATAAATACCCTTACCCATACTGCAGTTTTCTTCACCTCTCTTGTGCATCCAGTGCTAAATCCATCAGTTCATCAAGCCCCAGTCCTGTTTTTTCTGCCTCACACAGGAATAGTTAGGCACTCAAAAACTCAGATGAAGCATGAAAACCTAATGTTTGGAAACCTGACTTGTATCAAACAAACAGGATTTTCTTTTTTAAAGCTGGTGCAAGAGCAAGAATGCTGCTGCCTTTTGCAATATCCAATTTTGTGACAACATTGATGCCCAAATGTCCCTCTTCCATGTTGACACTTCATGCTTGTTAAAGGAAATGAAGCTCCAACATAAAAATAACCACTAAACCAAAAAATACTTTTAAAAGTGGAATTTCATGGAAAACCTAAATCACATGAAATTAGTCAGTCATGGTTTAGTGAAACAATGTTTCTCAATGGAAGCTTCATTCACCACTTCTTCCTTTTTTTCTTTTTTTCCCCCTGACTACTTTGAACAAATATAGCAACTTCATGGATGCACTTCGCATACTGAGTGGTTTTTACAAATCTTTGTTAACAGTTTATTAACTGTTATTAGTGACTTAATAAAAAATTGCAGCTCTCCACCTACAGTCTCCGAGACTGTGCTGATCTTTCATGAGTGATTTTCTTCATAAAGTACCCATTTAGCCAAGAATGGATCCCATGCCTGTGCAAAGAAGGATTCTGTATTTGATATGAAGCAAGAAATCCTACGCATTGATGTTGAGTACAGAGACTGTCTAGGGAAAGGATGACTCAGATGACTATTTTACAGAAAAGATCATTCGCATGCACAGAATGGACTCTTATTTCATTATCTTCCCTTCCAAAAAGCTTTGTGTACCATCAGTGACATGAGTTGGATGACAAAGTGTATGACAAAAAAGGGAAAGTGGATATAGTAGAGGCAAAATACTGTATATATTTCGATCATTAACCTAGATAAAAATAGACTTCTCTCCCTGTTATCCCCCTCTTTGGATGTTTTAGAGAAATGTGTTGTTCTAAATCCTTTCCACATAAGCTTTTTTTTAACGAAGAAAAACCATGTATTACTGATGCTTTTTAAATAAAGGGCATGTTTTCACTTATAAAACTTGAACCGAAACAATTAAATTAGACAAAGAGTACAGTTTGCATCAAGAATTTACTACAATCATTCTGATGTTTCAGACATCAATAAACTTAGTTGCTTCCTATTTAATGTCAAAGTACTCCAAAATTACATCAATTTGCCATCCTAAAGAAAATAAAAGTAATAAACCTTTCACTTTCAGTATTAAAGGCTCTTACCTAGAAACATTAGTTTCTGTAACTTAGCTATATAACACACCAGTGTAAATATCTAAAATGGACAACTATATTATCTTTGCCAGCAAAGATTTCTTAACCTCCATTAACCCATCTTTTATTACTACTGTAAAAGGAAAATATTAATTGTATCTATCAAATCTTGGAAACAAAAATTTTTAATGACTCAATCTGCATTTTTGTTTTCCTTCTAGTTTTCTAGGAATACCTGCTTTCTCCTCTGCCTTATGGCTCTTATGAAGGGCAAAAGCCTGCTCCAAATAAAAAAGTACAATGTATTCCTGTATTTACATGCAGTGAGTATTTCTAAAGTTTCAGTCTTTCAACGCCTGAATAGACATTAGCAAGAAAAACTGTCCTTCGGAGAGCACTCATCTAGGTCCCAATTCTACAAAATGAGCACCTGAAAAATTGGCAATTTGTTCGACTGGGAGAAGACTGAGCATTAAGTGGTTTTGGTAAAACTTGAAGTATGAAATTGGCCTATATTTAGGATGGGAATGAAATGAGAAAGTTTTCCAAAGCATTGACAAAATATGAAACATTTCTCATGTGTGGCCTGTTAACTAATGGACATTGCAACAGGCTGGACAAGCCACTGAATACATACATATTTTTTAAACTTCACAGTCTTCTATTTACAACCTTATAAAAGCTCTAAGCAAACATGTTCAGCAATAGCTGGAACTAGAACAAATATTGGTCAATGAGAAGCAGAATATAAGTTGTGCTTTCAATAACAGAATGAAAATTGAAACAATTGTTACATGCAGAATAGGATAAAAAGTAGAATTAATTAATTACTATGTAAATAATAAACACTGGTAATGTAGTGTGAGCCTAAGGGCCTATCCACATGGATTCCTTTTTGATATCAAGGCTGTTCTTGGTTACAGCTAGCACATTTACTTGAGTTTAAATATCCTGTGGACATACGGGAGGTACTGGAACCCAAGGTGAATTCAGCAAGCTTGCAAGTATGATGCCATTAGGAATCTGGACTCTAACTGGAACTATGAGAAGTCAGTTCCACTTATATTAAAGTGGTGTAATCACTGGTAATTGAAATAAATCATAAAAGTGATGACACAGAAATTTATACAAAGAGCAAACACCTCATGTTTCAGTCATTGTAGAGTTATTGAATGACTGAAAATGCCTTTAGTTGCATTTTGATCAGTGTTAAAGGCCACTCATTATATAACCATGTTGCTAGTCCAAATCTGCCTCCCCACACAACCTCTCAGTTTAAATGGGGTGAATTTTCAAACCATGGACATGGCAAAAAATTTGTTAGCCTTTGCTTATATTGTCTCCAAAGGCCACAGTGATGAAATTAGAAGCTTCTCATATAATGCTGCTATTAACCATACTGTGACCACCTAATCAAGTGCTGTGAATTCTGAGGGTTTGCCTCTCTCTCCTCATTGTTTCCAGCCAGGCTGAAAGTTGCCCAGCAGCTCACACTCACATTGAGGGGAAAATAAGTCATCTGTATTTATGCCACATTGTACTTTGCTGAGAAGAAGCAAGAGACCAAGTTGAAGCTGTATAGAGAATTCTGAGGAAGCAGTGGTATGACTAAGACATGAATGACCTTAAAAGACAATTCAATAAAGGCAAGGGAAGAAGATGGACACAATGTGAGGTCGTGAGGTTTCTTGTAAACTCAAAGCTGTGGTGCAGTCACCACTGCGTGTATCTGCTCCCAAACATGTCTCTCTGTGTTGCAAAAGAAAAGTCACCAGCATAGTTTGATAACATACCATCTTTAATCTATAAAGAAGATTAAATTCAAAGTTTATAAAAGAATAACAAATACTTTTTAAAACAAAAAATACAAGATAACACACAGTTGCATATTGGTTTCTCCTGTTGCCAGAGCTGAGTACACAACTTCTGGGGTACAATTCCATTGCAAACAATGTTTCCTCTCACTTCAGAATATGTTGGAATTGAAAAGAAACCTTTAATTTACAAAAAGCTTTTCCAGGTACAAGCTCAAGCCAGGGTGCTATTATGATTAGCTAGTCACGTGTCAGATCCCACACATTACTTAAACAAACCATAATGAAATGCTTG
Source organism: Origma solitaria (assembly GCA_013397895.1). NCBI lineage: Eukaryota > Metazoa > Chordata > Aves > Passeriformes > Acanthizidae > Origma > Origma solitaria. The sequence goes on from VZRL01004168.1 coordinate 192,034, forward strand.
CTGCTACATTCCTGCCTTCTCATGTCAGCTCCTAGATGCCAGAAGTCCCTCTATCACTGCATCGATCAGCCCAGCTGCTTGTAACTCACAGTCGTTCAAGAGCAGAACTTTTTCATTTGGGTCCCCTGCTCTAAATTCACATCCGTAAGCTCTTATTCCCCTCAGACGCGCATTAAAAAAAAAAACATTGGGGGGGAAAAGACGATGAAAAACGATGGAGACAGGATGAAAAACGATGGAGAAAGTATGAAAACTTTTGAGAACTTCCTTCAGACAGCAAAGAAAAAGCTTCAGGCAGGGGGAATGTGAATAGCCCCTCCTCTAATGGGCCCCCAGGCAAACCAAAGAGTTGATAGGGGTAGCCAGGTGTATGGGAAAAAGGCTTATCCTTCCCTGTCACTACAGTAAGATTTACAACTCTGACCCATATAAACTCTGCTCCCACTTTGCACTGACCATAGAAACATGCTTTTAGACTGAACCAGACCGGAGTGACATTACAATCCACCTTACTCCTTTTTGGTTTGCTGTGTTAATGACCCAAGTGAAAGCAAACAGGAGAAAAATCCTACCAAAACTTATAAAAAAAAGGCACTTCAAAAACTGATAAAAGGATACATTTTTCTATAAGCATCCCAAGTATAATAACTGTTTTTTGAATCCATTAGTGGTTGTATTCTCATTGCATGATCTTTGGAAAGCCTAATAATTACAATAAAAACAAAATGAAACAAAATATTGCCACCGATGAAAAATCTATTCGATTAAAAACTGTGAAACCAAGTAAACAGCAATTTATACAATTCTCTCAGTCCTGCAAACCTGAAACATTCAACACTGCTTGGACAAAATTGAGAATACAGTAGATTTTTCAGCATAACTCTACTTAAATGACAGTATTAAGAAAAATAAGGCATACTATTGAAACCAAAATACATAGAATCAGGTTTCTATGCTACTGCTTGCCAAAGTTGTTTTTCAAAAAAAATTGTTTAAATGCAAACTTTTACATCTCCAACATGTTTTACATATTTCAGACAACAAAAGAATACACATACATTGTATGTGATAATTTTTCAAAACTATCCATTACTTTTTCACAGATTAAAAAAAAAAAGGTCTGTTTAAATATTTCATTTCTACAAAGTGAATTTACATTTTTAAGTACAAAGTGCAAATACTACAGTTGTTTTTATTGCCTTTTGGTGAGGAATCTCCCACATGTCAAAGAGATCTGCCTTGGATCGGTAAGGTGTTCACCCTTGCTTCTTAGAAACTTGCTGAAAGGAAGTTGGAAAAATTTGCATTATTAATGATGTTTTCAATTAGTCCAGCATAAACATCTATCTCTATTTTTCAGCAGTGCCCACATGCCACTATCAAGAGAGTTCTGCACAATTATATATAGGGAATAGAAAAATTCCTGCCCTGTAGTCATTCAGGCCATTTCTGAGCAAGGGTATGACCAACATCTTGACTACTTACCTATGGCCCCTTTAAATCTGTACCTGCCAAACACACAGTTTTAGCAACTGCCTGGGCAAGTCCCTGGTGCAATATACCTTCTATGGCATGTGATGTGTAAGGAATGGGCTCCTGGCCAAAGTCTCACAAGCAATCTATGGTTTCCTTATAAACTTTTAGCTAGGCTGCAAAAGACTCCCTAGGTCTCACTGACAGTGTGTATGTGTATGTTTTTTTGACAGGGTGGAGCTGAGCAAGGCAAATACACCTGGTCACTACCTGAGTCCTGTCAGATCCATCCCCTTTTAGAGCTGTGACTCAATCAGCATATTACTGTTTTTCTCTATCTATATGTGTGTGTACACGGAGATTTGCACATATGTGAAGAAACATGTGCCAAAGCACACAAAAGCATAGATATAACTAAACTGCTGCAGTAAATTATTAGAGAGTGAGCTTTTGAGTGTGTGTTTCCTGAGTGGTGCAAGTCTGATCCAGCCTTCTTAGATGGGTGGTTTCCTTCAAGCAGCTTCTACACTTTTCAATAGCTTCCTTCCAAGTGAGAACTTCTGTGATGAAAACCACCTTCAGCATTTGCAGCCATGTATTGCTCAAGTACGAAACTGCCAACAGATGGTTTTCCTAGCCAGCAACAGCTCTCAACATAATTGATGCCGACTCAGCAAAATTAGTGGACAAAATTTAAAAACGTAGATGTTCTAAGGACACTTTTATTACCGATTCTGCAAGTCAGTATCAGATTACAAGAAAGGGGAGAGGGCTTGTCATGCTTCTAGTGTAATGCATGTGTGCCAGTAATTGCCATTATATAATTAAAGTAACCCCTCTCAATGCTTTGGAGTTCTGACTGGATAATTGTTTTCAGGCTGTTTTGTTTAAGCATAAGCGATTTGTGGGGGAAACCTGAAAAATTAAGACCACAACACTTGTTTAAACAAACAAACTTATCATATCCTTGTAGCTGTGAGAATATTTTATATTCCATCAAAGGTATGTAGGAGGTCACTGGTAGAACCCACAACCAATGTTGAGCTTGCCTTAGGAAGTGCAAACCTAACACCAAAGAAATCAGAGATAAAAAAAGGAACAAATTGACGAGCAACTTTGAAGGAAGATTTCTCTCAGCTTGTGAGTAGGTTCACCTTGGGTTCAGTTTCTAATGAATTAATGATAGGTGGAAAGATATTTACCACAACTAGGGTTTTGGGATATTTTTAGCCAAATTCCTATTTTCATAGATGCAGCATTACCTGAGCTGTTCTTATAATATGCTTACATGAATAATTTTTAAACCAGTTTATCATTTACTGATGTTTTTGTGAGCATTAATAATGTAAGTCCTGTAACTAATACAATAGTGAGGTAAGAACAGTGTGAAGATGACACTCCTACTAGACCGTTCAAATAACTCACAAGCTCTCCTTCAAGACCATGCAAAAGTACTGGGAAGGTATGCCAATACTGCCCAGAAAACTTTTTTCAGAATTAACAATTATGAAAATAGACACAAACAAATTAAAATCCACTTTTTTTTAACCTATTTTCCTGACCTTTCACTTTAGTCCCTTCTTTTCAAAGTGCACCTTTCCTTCATTTAAAATCTCTGCTTTTGTGCCTTTGCAGCTCTAAATGGCTTGAATAGCCAAACCTCCAAGGATGACATTCTGTGGTGTTACTTTGAAAAACAAGATCAAGTCTTTGCAGGAAATTGATTAAAAAAAAAAAAAAGGATTATGTTGTCAGGGCACTTGACATTTTATTTGCTCCAATCATTCTGCAATTTTAGTTTAAACCTACATTAGCAGACTGATGCAAATCCTAGCTCTTCAGCATTATTTTGCTCAGCCAGCAAAGGCATTTGAAAGTGACAGCTCTTTTCATTCCACTAAGATTTTAAAAGGTGTTTAAAGCCACCATATAATAATTCAATGGGGTTTGTAAAAAGTATAGATTTTCGCTGGGCATTGACGCTGCATGACTTTGTTCATTTCAATGAATGTAAGTTTCTGTCTATAGTGTGCCAAAAAGGAAAATTGACAAAATACAGCTAAAGCCAAAGTTAAGTGAAGATGAAGCAGCGCACATTTAAAAGTCTATGGGAATGCTGTCATTCAGGAATGCAGACTAATCACGAGGGCTCAATTACACTCATCAAATCATCCTATATGTCAACTTACATGTCCAGGAACTTCCACATGCAAGCCTAATACACTTTGCACATTATGAACATTTACTCTGCACCTGTAATTGACTGATTTAGCTTTCCCTAGATAGAACTTAAGTCAAAATTTGTTAATTGGGATGCTGCCCTACATTTTCCTGGCAACTCCACAGAATAGCAGATTAATGCAGTTTGAATCTGCAACGATAACTGCTAAAACGCTAAGAAATTCAGCTGGGAGAGGCAGAAAGGGAGATCTTGCTGTCCTCAGTACTCACCTGCCTGCTGGATGAAGTGCTCTCAGTGTTGGTTCTAGGGGCCGCTAAAGGAGGGAAAAGAAAACATTATAAATATTGTTTTTGCAAGTTATCCTCCAGTACTGAAGCCCTCATTCTGAAAAGATATTTTTTAGAACAGGGTAAGTACACAGCTTTCAATAAATTATATAAAATATTTCAAATCTTTCATTGGCACATCCACTTTTTTCTTTCCTCAATACAGGTGTTGCTTCTTTCAAGGAGTTATCTGAAAATTGAACAACAATATCTCTTGCCAGTTAGTATGCCACATTTGCTTAGGGTATTGCATCTAGTCAAGGTTGAGCATTTCAAACTTATTAAATCTTTAGTAGTAAATATAGTCTATTATCCCTGGCAGTAAAGAAGCATGGACAAGCAGACTGTCTGGAAAGCATTCATGTTGATTAAAGACATTGCACAGAAACAGCTCTACAAGCCAAAGACATTATTCACATTTAATCTGTAAAATGACAAGATTATCACTGACTTTTTAAGTTTCTTACTCTCAAAGACAGTACTCAAAATAGGGGAAAATAAACCCCCAAAAAGCTAAATTAATTTTCTAGCCTATTCATCTCCAAAAGCAAAATTGTTAGGGTAGAAAGGAACTTGCTCTCTTGGTTTTCCATGTCAGTCTGTGAGTCAAACAAACTGTACTGGAACAGAGGAGAACAAAACTGGACCTTGAAGAATGCTGCAGCAACTAACACTCCACTCAGAAAGCATATTTGCAACTCTCTGACTTTTATGTTCTCACTCAAATTGTTCTCACTCAAGACATTTGGGACTCACAAAATGATATGGAGCCACCTCCTTAGCTCAGCTCTCACACCCCAGGTGACAAGAGTCTCATATTTTCCTAGAAATAAAGCTCTAATTGCAGTGAAGTGGCAATTGATTTCATTTGTGCAAGAGTAAGGATTATCAAAAAGGACATTTTAATTATCAAGCAAGGGAAACAAAATAGAATAATGGTATTCCAACAAAAGTAATTTTAATTGTCTTGTCCTTAAAACTATGTATTTCTAGTAAAACAACCCAATGATTTGGGTAAGAACTTTTTTCCAACTGGATACCATTAGTTTTACAATGCCAAACTGCTGAGATTTTTTTTCCCTTCCAAAGCTGAATGTTCTCATTATTGAATAGAATTTTTTGAAGAAGATCTGTTACAAAACTCCAGTTATGGTTGATGCAATTTTTACTTCAGCCAAATCTGTGTGTGATCTTCATATCATTTCATGCCTCTTACAATTTTTGTTCCCAAAACAGGCAGTTTATCCTGATCTTTGGGTTTTTTCCCACTGGAATATGAAGAGAAAAAACTGGGGTTTGCTTACAGTCTTGCTATGGCTTTCCTGTAGCTCCTGCATAGTAATTTTGGACCCAAATTTCACCCACATTAAGCCCTAGGAGTGCCTGATGCAGCAGGACAGAAGTGTTTCACTTTCCACTTTTATGGCATAAAGATAACAACAGTCATGCACCTTCATACACATCTTTTTAACCTGCATCATCTAAGCGAGAATTGCAAGGTATCACTATGAGATCTACAAAAAAAAAAAAAAAA